>CM029781.1:20138508-20470508 GCA_017562165.1 Ectropis grisescens | reverse complement strand
AATATTAATCATTCGTCGTAAAGTAATTCACACATTTTTTATGTAAAAATCGTCATCATCATCAGCATGTGTTCGTCCACTGCTAGAAATAGACGCCAGGCTCATAATACGCCGCTCAGACTGATACTCGGCTTTCTCTCACAAGGGGAGAGTCAAGGGCATAAGTAAACCACACTGGCCCAATGCGAGTAGGTAGATTACGCATGCTCTTATTTTTTTGTAATATGTCGGTTTTCTCACGATGTATTTTTATCGTTATCAAGTTAGCGATATTACGTAATTAATTTTAAAGAAACCGCGGTTTTGCGTGGGATTCGAACCAGGGCCTCCGGATCGGCAGTCGCCGTTCTCCCAACTAGATCAGCTATAACTTACTTTCAGGACAAACAAGACCGGGACAATTTGTTACAGATAAATCAACTCATCTCATCTCATCTGCAGCCTGCAGACGTCCACTGCTGGACATAGGCCTCCCCCAATGATTTCCACAATGACCGATCTTGTGCCGCCTCCATCCACCGACTTCCCGCGACCGAGACAATATCATCGGTCCATCGTGTGGGGGGCCGTCCTACACTGCGTCTGCCGGTTCGTGGTCGCCATTCGAGAACCTTTACTCCCCAGCGGTTATCGGTTCTGCGAGCTATATGGCCTGCCCATTGCCACTTCAACTTGCTAATTTTAAGAGCTATGTCGGTGACCTTCGTTCTTCTGCGGATTTCCTCGTTTTGGATTTTGTCACGCAGTGAAATTCCGAGCATAGCTCTCCATTGCCCGTTGCGCAACTTTGAGCTTGCATATCATGCCAATAGTTAGCGACCACGTCTCAGTACCATATGTCATCACTGGCAACACACTGATTATAGACTTTCGTCTTGAGGGTTTGTGGTATTTCTGACGAGAAGATGTGACGCAATTTCCCAAACGCTGCCCATCCGAGTTGGATTCGTCGGCTGACCTCCTTGTCAAAGTTTGACCTGCCTAATTGGATCATCTGACCCAAATACACATAATGGTCTACAACTTCGATACTGTCGTTTCCAACATGGACCGGTACGGGTGCAACATGGGCATTTGACATGATTTTTGTCTTACTCATGTTCATTTTAGCCCTACCTGTTGGGAGACAGCATTGAGGTCTCTGAGCATTGAGCCAAGGTCATCTAGCGATTCAGCCATAATGACTATATCGTCGGCAAATCGAAGGTGAGTGATGTATTTGCCATTAATGTTGATACCATATCCGTTCCAGTTTAAAAGCTTAAAGATATCCTCCAATGCAGAGGTGAACAGTTTCGGAGAGATAACGTCTCCCTGTCTCACCCCTTTTGCATTTGGATCGGATTTGTGCTTTGGTCCTGAAGACGGATAGACATGGTGGCTTTGTTGTATAAACACTTCAACACTTCGATATACCTATAGTCGATTTGGCACCGCTGTAACGACCGTAACACTGCCCAGGTCTCGACTGAATCGAAGGCTTTCTCGTAGTCCACAAACGATAAATCAACTAAGAGAAGAGAAAAAAGCAAGCGCTGTAACATCGCCGCCATATGAGCATACTGATTAGCAAAACTATCTGAAACGGTCAGAAACTCTTTTGCGTAATACTATAAGGCTTTTGGTACCCTTTCCAGAAAATTGGGAGACCCTAACAGGAGAAGGAACCATGGCATGGCAAGGCACCACATTAAAATGTTGTTTCCTCTAAGATTACAAAAAAACAGAAAAATATGTTTTATTAAAAAAAAACGTTACCTCATTCAAAACTACGATAAGATCAGCGGATTTGAGGTAATGCACTTGATGAGTAACCAGGATCGTGGTACGATCTCTCAGATACCCCTTAATGCATCCCTCGAACAACATCCGACCGACGTTGGCATCCACAGCAGACAACGGGTCGTCAAGCAAATAAATATCAGCCTGTAATGAGCACATAGCTTAAATCAATAAAGTACACAGGGCTATAGTTGCTATGATGGGGATCCATTGATATATCTAATCTTATTTTTACCAACTATTCCCAGTGATTTCGATCACCTTTGATATTAAATACCTTATTACGTTTATTTGATTGATACTCTACTAATATTAAAAATGGCATGAGAGTTAATTAGATATTTGGACGTTTGTTGCTCGATTACGTCGTGACCGCTGAAACAGATCGGGTTGAAATTTGGAATACAGTTAGATACGGAAGTAACAACACTGCGGGGTGCTGCTATCACAAAATATTTTTTTTAATTTTTTTCAGAAACTAGGCAAAAACAGATGATAATCTTATAGTAGGTACGCGATTAAATCCCTAGTAAAGCTGTAATTTTACAGTATTTGATTGTCATTAAGATACCAAAGTTGCTTAAAACAATTCTAAAGTCTTCACCTCACGATAAACAGCTCTGGCCAAATTGATTCTCGCTCTCTGTCCTCCCGATAACGATACTCCTCGCTCTCCCACTAGGGACAGATCTCCATACGGAAACTGTTTAAAATCGGGCAGTAAACAGCAAGCTCGGCACACCTATAAATAATAATTAAAATCGACTATGATGGCAAAGAGCTTTTGTATGCGTGTTTGGGACAAGTGTGCGTGTGTGAGTATAGGTAAGCTGTTTGTCATACATAACATTCTTATTGAAAATTAAAATTTACTGGAAGGACTCAAAAGGTATGTCAACTGATTATAATTTAGTTACATAGACTTACGATAGGTACCTACACAAAAAAATGGCAGTCATAGACACTGCCAATAGAAGTGAAAACTTATAACTCAGAATTTGACAGCTCACTTTGGAAACTCACGCGGGTGAAACCGGAGGGCGTGGCCATGACCATGCCTATAAGTATATTATACAATAATTATAGTATAGGCATCTGATTCTAGAACATGATGGAAGTAATGATTTTGTGTATTGTTTTGAACTTTTCGTTGACTTTTTGTGTGCCTTATTAAGCAAAGCTATTCAGTAAGTGAAATTGTTCAAGTCACATACTTCTTTATATTTGTTGGAGTCATACGGCAGTCCAAACAGAATATTATCTCGCACTGTACCCGGGAACAACCACGATTCTTGACAGGCGTAAGATATTTTGCCGTCTACTTTCAGATTACCATGAGACACTGGCAGCTCCTTAAGAAGTACTTGAAGCAGAGACGACTGTAAAATAAATGTATTATATGAAAACATGCTCGCTACAATACAACATCGGATCGTAAATTAAAAAAACACATAAGTACAGTTAAGATAGGAAAAAAACTAAAACATCATACCTTCCCAGAACCCACAGGTCCAATAACAGCGCAAAGTTTGCCTTTACGTAATCGTAGAGTCAAGTTCTTCAAAAATTGTTCAGAAAGATTTTTCGATCCAGACCAAGAAGCGTTGACTTTAGATAATTCAATGGGATATTCAACATCCGTTACAGAAGTACGTCGTGGTACTAGCTCTGTAATAATCAAGAAGAATGCAGTTAATACCAATTGTCAGCCATATTGAACAGATTTTGAAATAAATTCAATGGTAAATAAATTCAATTGTACGTAACAAGTAATACTAAAATAAGTAAATAACTTAATAAAATACAATTGTACACAATTTTTGGATGACTGTTACTACACTCACCTGCAGATATACCGGCGGCGTCATCTTTTTGTGAGATCTTTTTAGGTACGATTTGGCTGGCTGCTCTTGGATCCGGATTTTTTCCAAATTGAGTGGTGGAAGTTTTGTTCCCGCTATTATTAATTTTCTCTGAAGTCGCTAAGTCTTGTCTTTCATCTGATAAAATCCGATTTTCAAGAGTTTAATTACAAAAAGTAATCAATAGTCATAATGTAGTTCTTTATTTATAACAGTAATGTTACATGTCACAAAATTAAATACTTATACATGTATACATTAGATACAAAATTATAACAAAATTCTATTTGTTTCTATTATAAATGCCATAATTTTAGTATTTACTTTAGAAGAGAAAATTGTTTCACTTACCCATGATTAAGAAACTTTGTATGCGATCTAGGGAGACCAACATTTCAGAAATATTTGCAATGGCAAACGGCAAGATCATGGTTAGATTCGATTGTATGACACTCACGTACTGTTGAATAGGATAGATCTGTCAATCAAAGAAATAAGTTTAAGTAAGTAAGTAAGACAAAAAAGCGGGTTCACCATCAAATTAAGCGATTGTATCCATTGTTGTCTAAATTTTGTAGTACGTAGTATTTTTGAAGAATCTTATTGTTCAAAAGTATTTAGTCAAATTAAATTTATTCAAATTAAAATAAATAACTAACTTAACCTATTATAACAAAGATGCTATGGAAATTACTTTTATCAAGTTTAGTGTACCTGTTTAAGTTGTAGGTTACTTCTTAAATTCATTTTTAACCCCCGACCAAAAAAGAGTCGATGACTGTCTGTCTGTGTGGGTGTCTGTCTGTGGCGCTGTAGAGCTCAAACGGACGGGCCGATTTCAATGCAGTTTTTTATGTCAAGGTTAATTTCCATGCGGATGTTTTTAGCTATGTTTGATTAATATCGATTCAAGATGGCCGTATCCACAAAATGACAGACAAAATATTTCCTCACAATCCACCTCAATATGGGTATCAAATGCAAGGGCTTGATTAGTAGAATACTATAAAATATTGTACAGATTACAAATCCGAGGTAGTCGGGGTTACTTCATTTTTTTTCATTTTGTTCTTGTTGCTCGTCACATTAATAGATCTCAAAAAACGTGCTTGCATAGTCGGGTAAAAAGTTTACGTTGTAATATCCGTGTTGTAGTCTAATCAACAACAGCTTTTCAGGTCGATTTTTTTCGAGTTGTCCTAACATTGTGATTGAGGTGTCATTCAATTCGGAATGAACTCTAGATATTTTTTGAGAAAATGTTTAGCGCACTCGCAAAAACTGCAATAGTTATAAATGATTAAGTGAAAAAATTACAAAAACTGAGATAATTCCAAATTGAAAAAAGGTTTCAAAAGAAGAGATGTTTTCCTAACAGTAATCATAAGTTTTGAAACTGCAGTATTAATATTTATATCTTTCCTAGAGGGTTGAAAACGGATTTTATTAAATTTTCCAACGGTAATCTATTTATTTATTCTATCACCCTTGAAAACAAGCTCGTATAGATTAGCTTAGTGCGTCTTAATTAAACAACTCAAGACCAATTAATTAATTGATTTTTATTTGTCGAAATTGGAATATTTAGGGAACTAAGAAACGGTGATAACCTAAACGTATAATAATAGATCGCATAAACTGTAAACTCACCAAGGTTGCAGTGACACTAGTTCCAGATAATATCAGCGTCAAACAAGTCAAGAAAAGGATAGTCCTTTCAGTAAACAACATGAATCCGAGGAACACGCTCCTGATAAAAATAGACATCCTCAGAGATTTCAGTTCATGGGCTCTTGCAGCCTTAACTACCGCTTGGAATGGTATCTCCCAAGCGTACATTTTGATAACCTGAATAAAAAAAATGCCATTAAATTTTGTTATTGAAAACTCTCCAATACTCTTGTTTGTATATGTCACCGTTAAATTGAAACCTCCACCTTTCAAACCTCTATTTGCAATATATCTACCGCGTGAGATTATTAGGTGATTGAGAGATATTGTAAGTTTATAATATTAAATCGTTAGATTATAATCTGACGGTTTTAAAAATTTCGATGACATACGAGTACTTACATAAATAGATAGAAGGTATATGTATACTATACCTTATATGGCTTATTGTAAGTACTCGTATACTGTTATAAATATATATATATATATAGTATATAAATTTGAGTAGTGGCATTACTACTGATTTCATTTAATTTCATTATGGGGTTACTATAATGATATATCTCTATAGCAAATTATTTTAAAGATACGAACAACTTTCCAAGCAAACATCAATCCGACGGAAACCACTTCTATTAATGGTGTTAAAGTAGCGTACTTATGTTCTAATATAGGTAATATACTTTGCATCGATTTAATTTCATTTAAATCCGTTTAGCTGTTCCAGACACACATGGGAATAAATAAAGGTACATACAAACCCACAAGTGTTCGTTTTGAAGGATAGATGTTTGTGATTAATTAGAAATGCAAAATCGAAAAGGCGGTACCTGAATTCCGTTAATTATTTCGCTCATTAATTTAATTCTTTTATCAGTCCTTTGAGCTGTCTCTCGTCGTACGATACCAGTTAATTTTGTGAGTCCAGCTGAAGATAATAAAAATTACATGAAAGCTTTCCTTATTCCTATTACTCATTCAATACTAATTAAAATAGATAATGTTTGTAACTGAATCATTACCAACATGCATTACTGCCCTGTCTAAAATCTAGGCATAATTTCCGATACATCTACAAGCGAAACTAGAGGCAGAAATCTATTTTTAACCTATTTAAACGCGAACAAGATACGAACAAGTCATTTTTATATATTTTCTATTCGTTCGTAAAAACGTTCATTATTACAACTGCACCCATGTTAGTTGTGTTTTTTATTAAACATACATACGTATTTGTCGATATGTTGGGTGTTTGCTATTTCATCCCGTTGCAGGTCGATTGGTAGTAATAACGTTTATTTATTTAATAGTCCACCACGGCTTCGCCCGTTGTAGAAGTACATAGCGTAAGTAGCATATATTCCGCAATCACATATAGGTAGGTATGTACATCCAACGGTGAAAGAATTTATGAAATCGGTCCAGTGGTTCCTGAGATTAGCGCGTTCAAGCTACTAAACTCTTCAGCTTTTTGAAATGAGTATAGATTATTACAATTTGATATAACAGTACATACAGATTTTAACTAATCAACACCACAAACCTCATAGAAGCTTAAGTTGAAAATGTCTTTCGAGAAACATGCTGGTTTCCTCACACAGTTTCCCTTCACTATTTAAGCCAGCAGTATGTATTGACTAACTTTTAGATCCGCACTTGGATAAATACTTAGTGCAGCAGGCGTGGTGTGAACCTGCGACCTAATGTTTGTAAAATCGAACAGTCTACCAAGTGGTAGACCGTTCGATTTCACAAACATTGCTTGGCTTGCTTGCCATGGCTTCTTGAATCACCACAACTGCGATTGTAATGAATAACATGAATTTCACTTCAAAACTAAGATGGTTTGTTAGCTGCTATTCAACAAAAATCATAACGTTCTCGCATATGATAGTTATAATAGATGAGGTACATTCACATGTCAATCTTATAAATTTAGTAGGTCTGACTTTATTTAGACAATATACAAATAGACATATATCTGAAAAGTAATTTAACAATCTAAATAACTCACAAATGACACTGTTGTTATTGATTTGATAAGATCATAAAGGACAAATTGAAGTTGTCAAAGAAAAATAAACAGAGACATAACAATTAGTAACAGGATATGAGAGAACTAACCCTGAATTGGAACTAAAAATATGACGACGCTAAAGAGTCCGACGTAAGGTGCCCAACCACCGGCTTCCCAGAGGAAGTAGAGCACGACGGCCACCTGGATGGGCACCACCCACAGGTAGTGCATGAACATGAACGCGTAGTCGAACCGCGCCACGTCGTTGGACAACAGGTTCACCAGCTTGCCCCCGGCCACCTCCCCCAGGGCTACTTGCGACATGCGTAACAACTAAAATAATGACTCATAATTTATAAAAATACTACCGATTAGATATCATGACTCGTGAGCCGCGATAATTAAATACAGATTAATTTATATTACGATAACACAAATCTTGATGCCTCAGGATAACGGTAAAGAAATAAGTAAGAATAATTAGAACACGATGAAAAGTCAAAGAAAAATTGTTTCTTAATATTTAATGTGCTTAAAAAATGATCAAATATTTTTTTAGAATAATGTTCTTATCGAAATTTCTTGGATTGGTTTAAAAGAAATTGGAACAGGTAGGTATGTATTTTACACTGCACTTATATGGAGTTGTTAATATTTTTATGTTAAAGCTCTATATCATAATCATCAGCAGCCTGCAGACATCTACAGCTGAGCAAAGGCCTCCCTCATAGAATTCAACAACAACCGGTCTTGTGCCGCCTCCATCCACAGACTTTCCGCAACCGACATAATATCATCGCTCCATCAAGTGAGGGGCCGTCCTACACTGCGCCTGCCGGTTTGTGGTCACCATTCGAGAACTTATACTCCACAGTGGTCATCGGCGACCTATATGGCCTACCTATTGCCACTTCAACCTGCTCATTTTAAGTGCTATGGCGGTGACCTTGGTTCTTCTGCGGATTTCGTTTGTCATTCTCATTTCAGATTTGATCACGCAGTAAAACTCTTTAAATTTGTGTCAATATTTTTTAATAATACATTTCTTATAACGACGTACCTTTCTATACAAAAGTGAAGAGCACGCCACTTTTACTTTCATTCCAAATCGCGCCACAAAGAGCGAATTGTGATGCTGACACATCATATTTATAAAATTAACCCCAAGCATGGCCAGGGCATAGAAGCCAGCTTCCATGGTGGTCAAAGTGGAATCCACAGACCAGTATGATAGCAACGTAGCAAAAAGTATTGGTTGATATGTCCTGAAATATACAATTTATTTAGTAGACGGAAGCAAAATTTAAAAACATTGAATTTTGAAATTAGGAAGATTACAGAAATGCTGTAAATTCAAAGTCTACCAAAATGTAAAAAAAAAACAAAACAAACACATGATTCTCAGAATATCTAATTTTAAAATGTAATGTTTTAACCATGTTCAAAAAAAGAGGAGATTCTCTTTTCGGTTGTATGTTTTTTGTATGAACGTTACGCGATAGCTCCACTACCAGTGAATCAAATTTGATCATTATTTTAATTTGGTAGGTCATAGTTCAGAGGTGGTCCTATATAAATTTTATATAAATCGATGTGGTGCTTTTTGAAATATTATGAACAAAAACTAAAATTTACTTTAAGCTACATACATATTTGGATGACATTGTGATGGCTGCTGAAATTGGTCGAGTGTCGGAATTTAATTTTAAATAGCAGTCAGTTTTTGTTCTTTTGGAGAAGACACATTATTTATACAAATTTAAAAAATCATTAGAAACAATGTGTGCGGTATCAATGCTAACAAATTCAAATAAAATATTACCTTAGGGCTGCTTGAGTAGCAACAAATATTGCTCCCGGCATGTAGGAGAGCCAATAAGCCCGGAATAAAGCTTTCCATAATCTTGGTTCCCTGTTCTCTATCATAGCATTTTTATATTCCGTGAACCAATACCTTTAAAAAAAGGGAACAAATTACTTGACGCATAAAAAGACGATAAGAAAACAGAAGTAATAAACATATTAATACATTAAAATACATTTACAGCGATTAGAATTGAATCCCTCCAGGCCACGTGGTTCGACAGCGTAGTTCGATCAATCGGACCACGTGAACTTTTTTTTCCTCTTGGTTCGATCAGTCGAACCATGTGCTTTTGAGATTCCTGATAGTTCGATCAATCGAACCACGTGAACTTTTTTTTCCAGCTGGTTCGATCAATAGAACCATGTGTTTTTAAGACTTCTTTCTGATAGTTCGATTTATCAGACTATGTGGACTTTTTTCAAATCGAATGAAACAAAAATTGGTTGCCTGTAAAGTCGGTATACGGGCGAAAGTTTTACGTGACAACGACTTTGAGTGGTAAAATAATTTTACGGAAGGGACGCGTGCCTTTCACTTTTTATGTCTGTCTCTCTCGCTCTTAGGCGGGCTAACCATGCCCGAGTGGAAGGGACGCGTGCCTCTCACTCGCTCTCGTTGTGAGCGCATAACGTGAGCGGAGCGTAACGCAGTTTCTTGAAGTGTCACCCGGCAAACCAATTTATAAGACGTTGTCACGTCAATAATAATGGGTACTACCAAACGAAAGAGTAGGTATATAATGTATACAGATATACCCGGATTACAGAAGATCACAATATGGTTTTCCGGTTTCAATAACATCTAAAGCGTATCAAGATAAAGGATGTCAAAGGGATTGCTGTGCTGAAGTTACGGAGTAGTTTATTTCTTAATTGATTGATGGTTTAGTAAAATAAACAGAATTGTTAACAAACAAAAATACAAAAACTTATAACCATCGCTGGTTAAGTTGGATAAATGAGTTAAGATGGAGGAAGATAACAAAAATTAGAGATATTAGTGGTTATAGATAGTGCTTCATATGTATTTCGAAAAAGGAAAATGTACCTAAGCCTAAATTGAAGTTTTTATATGATCGCTGTTTTTAAATTCATAATGTATATCAATACCCCACACTGAATAATGAGAAAAAATATCTTAAAAGAAAACTTACAGTTTTCTAGTTCTATGGGATGTACTAAGTAAGCTCATATATGTGTTTTTACACCTATGCATGTCAAAATAATAATGATTTATATTTACATGATATATATTTACTATTTACATTAACTTGGTGGCCTGACTCTGTAGGTAACCTCTTACTAATTTAATCGTTATTATTTTGATATGTATAGGTGTAAAAACACATATATGTGCTTCCAAACTTCCATATATTATGCCTAATAATTATTACACCTACTAAAGAGGAAAACTGTATTTTTGTATATTTGTAAAAAAAACAAAATCTCAGTATTACTTTTTACCCGACTGAAAGAAGTGTTAGGTATATTTTTCGCGCTTATCTTGTATGTTTTAAATTTCTTTATTCCCACGAATCTTCCAAACGGCTGGATGGACTTTGACAATTAAGGTATCTTTAGATTCGTTTCAATCATCCAAGTGTCCTTAAGTAGTACATTGTTTCACAAAATGTTTTTTGCAGTCGAGTTTTTTTTTAATTAAAGTTATTTAATAGAATATACTACACTACCACTACTTAACTAACATAACTTTTAGGTATTTACAAATGGGTAATTCTGTAATTTTCATATTTATTGTATTAATATATTACAAAGATATGTTTTCTCTGTAGTACAATATTGTTATTTTTTTTATCTGGGCAGAGCCTTTATTAACAAAACTAAAATACAATGAGAACTACATACACTACACTACAAACCTAACTAATTACTTCGAATTACAATATTATTGTAATTCGAATTTCGAATATATAATAATTTAGAGATACTAGACTCGAAGAAAATTGGAGCATGCCTCTAATGTACAGGTATGTGGCAGAGTCTAAAATGAATATTAAATTTGAAAATTTATTTACCTTTCTAAGTAGTCTCCAAGCCTGTCAGAATCGTAACTCTTCGGAGGAATAATCAGATCTTCTTCTTCTACATCTCTTCTGTTACCTGTTATTAGCACCGGACACACCCACCAAAAGAATAACCTTGAGAATATATTTGGATTGCTTCTTTTTTTATTTGTAGTACTGTCGATACTAGCAAATGCATTATTTGACGTCTTAGTCCCGTCTTCCATTTTAAATTATTATACCTGTTCTTACGGTTCTACTAAAATTTATATTCACACCCAAATATCCATCACAACCACCACATAAATTTATATTATTTTAAAATTAACTAAATGTGAGCGCCAACAACTCCTACACAACAACTGAATATATGCGAGAAACCCCAGCTATTATAAACCAAATTTTAAATCGCAATGACCTTAGTATATCGATCTGATTATAATATTGATTTCTACGTATACTCGACATCCTTCCTTACTATTACGTTACGATTTCCTTTATCGGCTAGTATCACTGTGATAACGGGTAGAATAATTATTATTTATACTACGTCAAGTGACAATCACTCTAAAACATAAATTGTTGGTGTAAGACGCCCAATCGTCCACAATGAGTTATTTTATTTGTTAAATTTCAGTTGCCTTCTGTGCTTACAGTAGGTATACACCAAAGCGCACAGAAGGCCAGAAAAATACTACAAAACAACTTAAGAATAAATTACAAATCAAACATCATAACTTGTAATAATACCTATAACAAGAAATATTAAGGGAAAAAAAATACATTTATTATAATATGAGTCTCTAACATTCACAAATTATACGCTACATTAATTATGATCTTCATTGCAAATTTATGCATAATAATTACAATATGAACCATAAACTCAAAATAAATTATACATAATATGAATTATAAACTTATGAAATTATTTATTATTATCACAAACATTACGCAGTACTTTCACTTAGAAATTTGATAGCAACTCTTAAAAAGACATTGAAATTGTCAACAAATAAGTCTACATTTGGCGTATGAGTGGTATACTCCCAACGTCCACCACTAAAACCGGCCCCAGTGGGGGACGTTGGAACAGTGCATTATTTTCTGTGCCAACGGTCACCAGTGGCGGACGTTGGAACACTCTAAGTAATATTTGTGTCAACATCCACCACTAAAACCGACCCCAGTGGGGGACATTGGAACAGTGCATTATTTTCTGTGCCAACGGCCACCAGTGGCGGACGTTGGAACGCTCTAAGTAATATTTCTCTCAACGGCCACCACTAAAACTTGTCACTATAAAACAACTAGTAAAAAAAATCATCTGGTATATGTACAATAATTTAATATTAAAATCCTTCTACGTTTGTTGTCCGGTGAAAAATGAATATATACCGGTGTGGAATATTTTTGGAAAGCAACTCCAAAAACATTCCACACCGGTATTTTTCCACACGATTTTGCGTCTCTGCGAGTCATGAACGCATAAATGAGCGGAATAACATTCGTTTTATTTTGAGTGCTCTTCAAATCACCATAGACTGTGTAAATTTGATTGAACAGCTTTGGGCAACTTTTAAATATACCGCCGCTAAAAAATTCTTTCATTCGATTTTCATTAATTTCTTCTTCTTCTTGTATGCAAAATACTATTATGCGATTACCGACATGTTTGTATATAGTCTGCTAAAAGAATTTTGTTGAATTGTTCAGGCACTTTAATTTCTTCAACATTTTTGAACCGCATTTTTAATACACCCGCCGATTTATTTTTACTTTCATATAGTGATGAATTTATGTCGTTTAATGCAGGTAATTTTTCTATCAAATCCATCCCAGAATTTGCTTGCTCATAAAGTGGCTCTAATTTCCCCGCAATCAGGTATATAATTACACCTGTAATCAAACTATGACTTTTATTGGTTGAGTTGCTTTGTTCTTAAAAAGTTTCGCTACAATAAGAGAGATCGTGTTCAATTATAAACACCTACATTTCATTATAGATACAATTGCTATAGTTAGACATTGACAAAACACTGAAAATAAATATTATTTTTAATGTCCCAACGTCCGCCACTGGTGGACGTTGGCACAAAAAATAATGCACTGTTCCAACGTCCTCCACTGGGGCCGGTTTTAGTGGTGGACGTTGGGAATATACCTCTTATTTTATTGCTAACAGGTATATTACCTATCAACCCGAATAGAAGCATTGGCTCCAAGGAGGTATATTATCTGTGGCCCTAAGGAAACAAATACTAACGTCAAAACGACACAACGAATTGGTTTGATATACAAAACGCAGATAGTTTAGAGTCTAAAATTTCACATGGGGTAATAAGTCTATTATATTTTCATTTACCTCCATATTATATTTTACTAGCGGCCCGCCCCGGCTTCGCCTGTGGTACATAAATATAACCTACAGCATTCAAGGATGAAAGCATTAGTAGGATGAAAGAACGGTGAACGTTTTTTTTTAAATCGGTTCAGTAGTTCCCGAGATTACCGTGTTCAAACAAATAACTTTCTATACTTACTTATAATAAAACTGTAACGGGTCGAATTCTGTACATAGAAGATATTTAAAAAATATATTTTTGGAGCACTCCATAGTCGATACTGATGGCGAAACTGCATTTTTTTGCATGTCTGTCTGTCTATCTTTCTGTATAGGGATTGGCATGGCTTTCGTTTATACTAAAGAGATTGCTATAGGCTACTTTTGATCCCCAAATTATCGTGCTATTTACTGGGTCAGATGACGATTGATCAGTTATCGACCGGAGAGAAAAAATGATAAAGGGCGGGTGGGCCGTAATTTTAGATTTTTAATACAACTTTAAGACCTAAAAACTTGTGTATTAAACTCTGAAAAAAATATATGTATTAGTTAAGGGTCTAATCTAGTGCAATTTGCAGCCAATAATACGATTTAATTAATTTTACTTGACAGAAAAAAAACCCAAAGTTACCCCTTTTCAAAAAGTTTTTACAAGATCATGACTAAACTAATGAACTTTTAAACTAAATTTTTATACTCGATGAAAGCCACTAAAATGTTATAGATGCATTCGCAGAGTTTGACTTGATAAAAAGTATCACATATTCACTATGTTTAAATCTACAATATATATAGCGCGCCGTTCGGCAGGCCCGATCAGTCGCGTTTCGACGCTCGCGGACGACGGACCTGTGCTTGATTTTACAATTTTGACAACCGATAAATTTTAAATATTACGATCATAGTGCCACAGCATTACAATATCAGTAGGTATTGCTAGTGAAGAACGCGATGATCTTGATTTTTGGTACCGTTTTCATTGGGAATAGCAAATAGGCACTAATACTAATTAGTACGCTGTTTACACCACATCAGTAAAAAATTCAATGCGGATGCAATGGAAAATAGATAAGTAGCGGTAAAATATTCGTCCGTCAAATCAGCGATCGGGATAAGGAAATAATGAGAGGGGAGAAATCCCCTGCGTAAATCGTCTAATATAAATGATACCTAACTTGTATTTATATGCCAGTTGGGTAAATTCTTTGGTAGTAAGTAGTAAGGTACTTAGTACTTGGAAGAAAAGTCCTCACATACACATTTTACCACTTTGGAAGAGACCCTCGCGCAAACTATTCAGTTTAGAAAAAAAAAGTTAGAAACTTCGACACAATTTTTGAATAGTAGATAGATACACGTATGGTTTTGATAGAATTTTTATTGTTGAGTTGCAGTTCCAAGTTTGTGACACCACCAAAATGTATTGTTTTTCCTTTTTTTGTATGAAAATGTTAATATGGTTCATAGAATACATGTACTTACCAAGTTTTAATAGTATAGTTCTTATAGTTTCTGAGAAAAGTGGCTGTGACATACGGATGGACAAACATAACGTATATAGGGTCCCATATTTTGAAATTTGGCTACGAAGGTCTAAAAACCCAACCTCCGTCATTTAAAACTTACTTAAAATGAAATTTATACACTCGACCAAATTTGATAAGAAGCTTTTAGGCAGTAAAATTACTCGTAGAATTTAACTCTGCACAATGTTTCCGATTCGTAATTTAACTCTTTCAGCATAAAATCACAAAATAATAACAAATCTAGGTGATTCGTATTTTTATATTTATAAGGTTTAGAATCATTTCGAACTGAGCATAAAATCACAAAAAAATAACAACTCATCCAGGTGCAGCTTCAAGCCATAGGTAAGTAGGTCGAAATAATTACCTATATTAAATTATTTTTCGCTTTTGAGTGCCTATTTGTGGTGTTGAAGTCGTTTTTGGCTAAACAAGTTTTCCTATATTCCGATTTCGTGTTGAGATCTCAATACATGAATTACCCTATTAGTCGTGGTTTTCATGAAACCCAAACACTGGGTAGTTCCTGTAAGCCGTTAAGAAATTCCCTTGACTGTCCTTCATCATTCAGCTTCATCATCAGACCACTAATGACAGTCACAACCCATCTATTAATTGAGCCCAAAACACAAGGTAACTAGAAAATCGACTCCAGCCCATAAAATTTCTCATCTTATTTTTTTTCGAACTTATCCTCGACTCTAGATTACGGTTTATTATGTCCAATTTAATGATAATAATGTCCTTTTTGAAAAAAAGAAGTGTGGCACTCGGGGACTGCCGCGGCAAAGCTATTGCATGTTGCATGCATTTTTATCAACATAAGCAATAGGGATGTTAACAATTTTTCGGAATTGCTTTTATTTTGAAGAGTGACATTAGTGTACCATAAAAAAATGCAGAGAAGTATAAAATCTAGTTAGTCTTCGACAGCTTGTTTTGAGGTTAGTGACATAATATGTCATATTGGTGTTTCCAGTCACGTGACCACAGATTATAAATAAAGCATTTCAAAACATTTTTAATAAGTTTACTATGTAATATTAAATTATAGAAATGTGATTTTCGATATTCTAATGATACAAACTTTCATAAAATTAACACTAAACATTAATTTGTGATTAGTGTTAACATCCCTATTATAATATGTTTTATTTATGCAAGATTTTTGGTATAATGTTGAGTCTGAGTTACATTTGTTTTTATCATAATGCTGGAAAGGTAGATAATGCTATATTATAACACAACATCATTTAAAGGTTTACTAATTTAATCATTTTCTTTTACATGGAACACATAATTTTTAAGATTTAATAATTTTACACATAATTTACCTAAAAACATTGAAAAAATATATTAACAAGACAAAGAGCTTAAGAAATAAGATATATTATGTTGTATCATTACAACATATCTCTTACAGTAAATAATTTACAATATTCATTCAAACAAATACATTAAATAATTTACTGTAATATGTATGTCGCCGCAGACAATCTTCGTAAATTTTAAATTGAAATAATTAATTATATGCTGATTATTCTTTAAAATTATTACGATAAATCGTTACAATTATTTTAATGTTCATATCAAGTGCGAAGAACGTGATTAGTTTACTTGTGATTTTATTTAATGGTGATTTGACTCGAACGTAGTGGTATTTTCAATGTAAGTTTATTTGATTATTGTTAATAGTTTAAACTCTTGCTTATCTAATGATCTTGCTTTAAAATAATTTACTCGAACGAAAACTTCAGTATACGTTTTAACACCAATTTAGCGTCATAGACTTAAGTATTTGTCATTCTAATTAATAAATGCGACAATGTGATTTTCAATAACCAGTGGCGCCATATTGGTAAATGTTGGAAGGGGCAATCGAAGTGGGCTGAGGGCTCACTTCGTTGCCAGCCTTCGAGCAGATAACACTGTACGTAAGATCCTTGCTACTTTGTTAGGTAAAACCTTAGAAATTAAGTGCCCTTAAAGTATGAAGGGTAATTCGTAATAAGAATTAATGTTTATACGCTTTTTTGATAAATATAATGTTTGCTGTCTATTCCTGTGCTTTTCAATGCTATAACCTTTTCTGATATAGAACTAAATTTACTCATGATAAGTGTGTAGATCACATGACGTGTGCTGAATAAGTGTAATGTGAGGTGCAGAACCGATGACCTAGGCTTGGTCAACGGTTCTGCCTGTTTTTAAAATATTCCCATAATTAAAAATTCGATATCAACATATTTATAAGTATTAACAATCTTGCCTGTATTATTGATGATATTCAATTATTAAATGTGACTGACCTCTCAATAATAACATTTCTTGTTGAAATATGTGCATTATTATACTGGTGCTCGGATTGATTATTTGGGTGATCAGCGATTATCAAGTGCACCTGTTGTCAACTAGATTGGTTGTTTATGAACCACTCAGGATAGTTGATAGTTAGTTGAATGCTTTTTAAATTTGAAGTGTTCTCTAGCTCACTTTTTTGCAAGGCTATAAACATATAGACTGGCCTCGTGGCTTAGTGGGTAGTAGCTCATTTGCTGCTCAGTTTATTAGCTGCTGTTGGAGCTTTATTTTTTTTCACAGAGTGAGACATTATCCATCACTATGATTGAAGGATGATTTGATGTTGGGGATAAGTTTTTCTGTAACCCATTTAGTAAAATTACTTTGGTTTATTTCAGAATGGTAATCTTCTTGTTTGTTTACACCGCTGAAGACTAAAAGTGCATTAGGCACAAAACCTTTTCAGTTCCAGCGTGAACTACAATCCATCGCTTCCCTTTCGATATATCCGTTATAACATCTTGAGTTGCAATGGACTGCCAAAATTTTTTAAACTTGTAGCTTGAGTGAATATAGCTTTCGTCCAAATTTTTTTTTTTTTTTTTTTAACTTTTATAGGTTTACACTTGACCGCCATCTCGCCTGATGTTAAACGATGATGCGGCCTACGATGAAGCGTGTTTACCTAGAAGAAACCGATTCACTCTCGATTTGAAGACACAAAGATTGTAACTATCGGGAAAAAACCCTCTCAGGCAACGTATTCCACAGCCTAGACGTTCTTATCACAAAAGTAGAGTCAAATCTCTTCGTTCGTGTCTTTGGAACATCAACCATGAAATGATGTCGCTTTTTCGAGCTACGAGCATTCCGATAGAAAAAAGGGCAAGGTGGTATTAGATCGTACAAATCAGTCGCACACTCTCCGAAGTGTATCCGATAAAAAACCGATAAGCTAGCAATTTTCCGGCGATGTTCTAGACTTTGCAGTCTTTTTCGCACGAGAATGTCATTGCCTATGAGCCTTTTGGCACGTCTCTCGATCGATTCTAGAGCTTCCAGCTGATACTTAGCCGATCCATCCCAAAGGTGCGAGCAGTACTCCATACAGGAGCGAATCTGTGTTTGGTATAACGTGAGCAACTGTTCAGACTTGAAGTACCTTCGCACCTTTGAGAGGACACCTAGTTTTTTGGCAGCAAATTTAGCCTTAGATTCGATATGCGAGCCAAAGTTGAGAGTCGATGACAAAGTAACTATTATATCTTTTTGAAGCTCTTTCGGCAAATTTCTATTTTCCATAATGGGCTTAAAATATATTTCTCTTTTGTGTGCAATCATTGGTTTTTCTAGAAGAGCTTGCCAGTTTTTTCTGCATTTTTTGTACACAAAACCAATCTTTTTCAGAAGTTGTCGCAAATGCTCACGACTCCCATCATAACCGCTGTCTTCCTTTAATTGAGCTAATATTTTACTAAGTGTTGGCACTTCTTTTTTAACTGTATAAAAATAATGAATTTTTGTCGGATCGCACACATATCAAAATCGTCTAATACCTTTGCTGGATGACCCTTTCTACGTTTCGCCGGTGTCGAGAATTTGCCGCCTTTTGCAATGCCCTGCTCTACTATCCGACGGACTGTAGTCTTAGAAACGCCTAAAACAATAAGAAAAGAAGAAATGTACTAATACATATAAATATGTGGATATACTGCTCCTAACATGTTCTACTCATCTTGCAGTAATTATCCAATATATATCACTGATATGTATACAGTATTGTTATTATTACATACTGTTTTATTGAAATACATAATATACATATTTCTTCTATTGTATTAGTTTATTTTTTATATTTAATGTTTATTACCTACTTACATAATTTATCCATGAAAAAATTTAATAAAAAGAACACGACTGAAAAAAATCAACAGATAAAAAAACATTATGTAATTCAACATACTATCTGAGGACACTTAGGTCACAGATTTCTAATGTGACTTAGGTGATCAAAACGAATCTAACGAAATTTAATTGTCAAAATCCATCCAGCCGTTTGGAAGATACGTGAGAATAAAGGAATTTACAAACATACAAGATACGCGCGAAAAACATAACCCTTCTTTCAGTCGCGTAAAAAACTTTCAAACTTTCATAATATGCAAAATAGGTATGTTACTTACGTTATACACGTTAGCAAACTTATTACTTTCTAAACACATTCTGCATGTTTCTTGCTTACATATATTTCAATGAGTAATGAAAAGAAAAATGCTCAAAATGCAGCAGTTGCGCTATAACTTGATGAAGTTTGTTTCATCATCATCATCAACAGCCCACTAAATGTTCCCACTGCTGGGACTCAGGGCCTTCTCTCGCACGGAGACAGTTAAGGCCATGATCCACCACGCTGGCCCAGTGCGGGTTGGTGGATGACACATGATTTCCTCACGATGTTTTCCTTCACCGTTTTAAGTTAGCGGCATTACGCACATGACTTCGAAAAGACAGTGGTGTGTGTGGGGGTTTGAACCCGGGGTCTCCGGATCGGCAGGCGCCGTTCTCCCGACTACACCAGCCGGAACTTAAACCGAAGTTTGTTTACTTTAGTTTAACCTCAAAACATAAGTCAGAGTATGATATGCTGTTGTTAATCGTAAGAATATCTATTATCTGCATACATTAGTGGTTTATGCCAGTGTTTTGTACAATGTTCTATAGTCACTTACCAGTAAAATCAGCTGTACATTTGTAAACGTCGTCTAGTCCTGTTAAAAGATTTCCAGCTTAATATTCCGCCATACACCGCATAAAAACTTTGTAAATTATTGCACGGGCACCGCCACGAATCACTTTGTTCATGATGACACTGTTTTGATTGGTTTTTGTTTTTTCACTGTTCGTAAATAACGCAAAACAATTACAAAGTAACAAACACACGATTGTTTACGATTATTAATTAATTTCTACTCTAAAATGTCGCACTGTACTAAATTTATTAAAAAAGATATGCAATAAAATATATATTTTTTATTTGAAGTACGTAATTTTTAAATACATAATAATAATATAATACATAATTACGCTAATATGCTATGATAATAGTCGTTAGAAATCCGTTAAGTTGGCAACACTGCTAAGAGCATTTAGTCTGTAAAGCTAATACAAATAAGATTCAAAGTCGAAGGACCGAGTGGGGAGGACGGCGTTACGGTCTTCCATCCCTTTTTCTTGTGAACATAAGAAAGAGATGCACGATCACTAAAATTCGGTCCCCAGGCCCGCCATAAAAGCTATGCAATAGCTTAAAAATAAGATGTGAATTCTGTTCCCAGTAGCATAAACATTTCCCTTTTTACCCGAATGGAAGAAGGGTTATGTTTTTCGCGCGTATCTTTTATGTTTGTTTGTTTAAAACTTGTATTTCCACGTATCTTCCAAACGGCTGGATGGGTTTTGGTAACTAAGATATTGTAAGACTAGTCTCATTCGCCAGTGTCCTTAGATAGTAGGTAATATTTTTTTACGGGAAGATTTTTTTGTGGTCGGGATTTTTAAATTAAAGTTATTCAATCATATTGCTCGTTGCTCGAAAAAACAGCACCGTTCATCATCACGATTGAAGAGTTAAACGAAGAGTTTGGTCTCCACTTTTTAATAAGAACAACTAAGCTGTGAAACGCATTGCCAGAGTGGGTTTTTGTCGATGGTTCGAACCTTGGGGTTAAGAAGTACACATGTTTCTATTATCTCTAATATATTATAATGATCGGTCTACGATGAAACTTGCTTCTCAGCAAGTTCCATCGTAGACCGCATCTACTTTCATCGGCATCATAGCAACCGTGTCATTAAATGGGCTATAAATCGTAAACGGTAAGTTTTACAAAAAAAAGTTTACTAGCAACAAAAGATGCAAAATTTTATTTGTAACCCCCGACCAAAAAAGGGGTGTTATATGTTTGACGTCGATGTCTGTCTGTCTGTCTGTCTGTGTGTGTGTCTGTCTGTGGCACCGTAGAGCTCAAACGAATGGCCCGGTTTCGATGCGGTTTTTTTAATTTCAAATATAAAGTCAAGATGACCGCCTCCACAATATGGCGGACAAAATATTTCTTCACAACCTACCTCAATATGGATTTCAAATGAAAGGACTTGACTAGTAGAATACACTCCGCGAGGTATAAGCTGAGCTTTGCATTAGTGTGAGTGATCACCAATCAGGCAGGAGCTTGAAATTTTGTCCGCGAGGTATAGGCTGAGCTTTGCATTAGTGTGAGTGATCACCAATCAGGCAGGAGCGCGGCGAGACAGAATGGCGCCGCGCCTAAGGCCGGTTGTCACACCTACACTATCCATGTACACTCACACTAATGCAAAGCTCAGCCTATACCTCGCGGACAACATTTCAAGCTCCTGCCTGATTGGTGATCACTCACACTAACGCAAAGCTCAGCTTATACCTCGCGGAGTGTACTATACACTATAAAAAAATTAAATCCAAGATGGCCGCCACCTACTACCTCAATATGGGTATCAAACGAAAGGGCTTGACTAGTAGAATACATTGCACAGATAAAAAATTCGAGGTAGTCGGGGGTTAATCAAATTTGTTAATTTTGTTCTTGTCTACAATTGTTGTCATAATATTATAGTTTCCAAAATATCGGCTAAAACAGTTTTTTTTCAATTGGCGTTTGAAGCTCTACCTGGATCTGTGAGCATTTTGTAATTTTATGCTCTTTTTCTATATAATAGTGATCTTTACCTCTTACAAAAAAATTGAATTAGAAATTTAGTGCAAAGTTGAACAAAAACCGTCTATTTTTACTGGCCTTTCATGACTGTTCAGCACATTTTTTTTTAATTTTTGACGAACTTTGAATTATTAGGAAACATTTTAAAAGGATGCATGAAATCGTAAAAGCCGTTGTCAACGTGTGACCAAAAAAGAAAAGGTTCAGTTTTGTTTACCTACGAGTATAGATAAATTTAATATTTTCATTTACATATATAGCAACAAAACTCTTATCACTAGTATAAACAAATCTTGAACAAAAATGAGTTTAAATTACATAGTCCAATATTTTATGTTATTTCTGCACTGTGCCACCGATTCCGCGCACCTGAATGGTCGCGAGAACAAGACAGGGTTAAATGCCTACTTTGACAGAATTATCTAGCCTTAAATTACTAAAATGGCTATTAAAAAATAAGGGTTGATCGTAGAAGGGTGAAAATTGAGGATTGTATGTATTTTTGTATGTTGTATCATAAAAATAGAAATTAAATTTTTGCCTAAAAATAAAAAAATTTAGGGGTGGACTACCCCTAACATTCAGGGGGATGAAAAAAAGATAGATGATTTAGGCCGATTCTCATAGATACCGGATAAGCACAAAAAATGTCATCAAAATCGGTCAAGCCGTTTCGGAGGAGTATGGCAACGAAAACTGTGACACAAGAATTTTATATATTAAATATTAAACTAGCTGTACCCTGCCACGCTTCGCTGTGGAACATTGTATTGCAAAAATTAGATAAAAACAATCCTTGATGCGGATTATATATCATCCTAAAATTTCAGCTCGATTGGTGCAGAACTTTTTGAGTTTTTGAAGCGTAACAACATACCACATAACCACATAACAAACCAATATAACATTTTTATATAATATAGAGATATATGCACCCGTTTTGGCGTAGATAATACAGGTACTTTGGATACACAATCAAAATAACAAGCAACGTTATATTCTCATTAGATGGCGCTAATAATAAATCTCAAGCACTATAGTCCGTTCACGTTAAGAAAATAGTGAGTCATCTGTGCAATTACAGGATAAGGGTGTATTCACAGTGGAGTAAAAGTACAAACATTTTTTTTTAACATTTATTTTTTTAATGGAAAAATTGTCTTAAAATTACTTAAACCACTAATCAGTATCGCTAGATTCTTCAGTTACATTTATTATAAAAATAATTTTGTTCTATGTGTTCCATGACGTCATCCAAATGCCACATGGTATTTTCTTCTCGTATCACGTGGTCGCAGCATTTCTTCCAACGATTAGCATCTATTAATGCTATTGCGTCGTATAATATTTTTTTACGTCACTCATTTTGAACGTGGAGTTATTGGCACCAACATATTTTTTATTATTTAGGCCCACACTAATTGGGCTAAGTTTGCAATGGTAAGGCGGCAGGCGAAGAATTGTAATTCCATTACTTTTGGCAGTCTCTCATCTATTAAATATTTATTATATTGTGGGGCGATTTCGGCAACTTTCATTAATAATTCTTTTTTTAAATAAGTCATGTCCATGGATTTACCTTTGCTTTGAAGCCAATCTATTATTTGCTGTTTGTTCCAGCTGGTTGTTGGTATTTTTTGACTCTTACCGAATGGTATGGAGCGTTATCCATGACAACCACACTTTCTGGTTCTAGCTTAGGCATTATATTAATGAACCAATTAAGGAATCTTTCACCATCCATCTCTTCATGATAGTCTTTTGTAGACTTAGATTCAAATACTAGTGGACCATCTTCCACGAATTCCTTGTCGCTGCCAATGTGCAATACAATTAATCTTTTACCTTTTCCTGTCGGACCCTTTGGACCGCTTGATAAGCCATCTAGAAAGGCTTGTCTTTTATTTTTTACCGTTGTATCCAACCATGTTTTTGTCTTTACGTGTCCGGCGTTTACCCACGTTTAGTCAAGATAGTAAATGGTTTTATTAGCGTCTCTGTATTATTTTATTTGCCCAAGATATTTACGCCTCCATAAAACAATATCTTCCCTTTCGACTAACAATGTTCTATTATCCAGTTTATTGAAATCGAAACCAAGCTCGTGCAATATTAGAAGTGTAGTACGTTTGAAAACAGGAATGTCTTCGTCAGCTTCGCAAATTCTCATAATTTTGTCCAATGTCGGGTAGTCGTTATTTAAATATATTGAGTGAACTTTTCTTCTTATTGCACATTTGTCTAGTTCATCTAATTTATCGACTGTGGATAGACGAGCTATTTTTTTCACGGGTGATTTTAATGTGTTAGTATCCTTTTGTTCTTTAATAATTTTATAAACAGTATTTTCGGACATACCGCATGCACTTGCTGTTTTTATGACTATGCTCTCCACAGTTGCATTAAAATCACACAATTTAAACACTTATAAACATTATAAATTATGCGTCTCTCTCCGCAATGGATTATTGAACCACTTCTATTCTTTCGAATTGGTGAAGTATTCATTTTCAAAATTTATTGTTGATCGAGTCACGCAAAATACGCAACCATTTTGTTGGAAGGTCAGACTTCAACTGGTCACTGTGAACTCGACTTTTTAATTTCTAGCATTCTAATTGGCTGGGGGGGCGTGGCCAGGCCGGCGGACAACGATGACTTACTTTTTTATTAACGCGAACGGACTATAAACCCCATATAATTAAATCAATGTTTTGCTATTGTGGTATGTATTTTTTCTTTCATCACTAGGTGGCGTTACTGGTATTCTAAATTGTACTAATGAGTTTTTTTGCTGCTAAAATTGTTTTTTATGCCGAATTTGTATTGTTTTTCTGTGTTACAATTTTATACATTAATATTTCACTTAGATTTGGCTTTGATTTACAGGTTCAACTTGCTTGCGTAACATTAAAACTCAAAAAATTTAATAATTTAGGATTTTTATAGGATGCTTTATGAAAAGTCTGAAGCTGTTGTGCATGATCTGATTTTGAAGGTTTGATTACATTGGCAATGTAAAATTTTGAATGAAACCTTCAAAATTATTATTATTTTTGAGTTAATATTAGTCGCGGGTAACAGCTAGAGAAAAAGAGATAAGTAGGTATCAGATCATGCACAACAGCTTCAGACTTTTCATAATGTATCCAATAAAAATCCTACAAATTTAACAATTGCGGCTATGTTCGCTACAACGAAACCTACTTATTAAGTATGTTTGATTTTGTTTAAAAAAAGAAAAATAAGGATGATAAAATTCAATATTTTTTTTGTGTGAAAAAACAAATTCACTAGGTTTTTCAATGGCTACTTTACCAAATATTTTGACGTACTTTCAATTAATGTATAGGTAAGTCCGTAACATCTGCTTACGCGAACGAAGTAGCAGGTTCAGCTAGTAAGTAATAAGATAAGTAGATTAATAATGATGTTTATTTATGTTTTATTAGCGATCCGCCCCACCTTCACCCGTGTTATTTAATTAATAATATAGCACTCAGGGATTACCTACACATCCAACGGTGAAATATTTTTTTAAATCGGTCGATCACACGGCTTGCCCTAACACGAAGTTTACCTTCCACCCACCTCTAATATCGATGTTGAGATATATAGATGGTTAATATCGATACCTTAACCACCGGCGGACCACCGACGCCAAACTTCATAGACTACAGGCCCGTGAACAAAATGTATGGGTCAAATGAACCACCAGAAGACCTATGTAGGATGATAGAAAGGTATCAAGTAATAAGATATAGCACTATACCGTCACTTGTAAGCTGTCCAATTGAGCGCAGTTGAAGGGGGGTTGCGTTGGTTTGGTTGTTACACTACACTACAAACCTACCTAACTACTTACACTAAGCACACCTGAATTATCCATAAACCACTGTAGGTCTACAGATAATCAACATGTTCAAGCCCACTACCAATCGTACCCAGCATGCTGGCGGTATTACCACGCTGAATGGCAATGCTTATGCGTTGGGCCAAATAACGCCAGCATTTTGGTTACGCGTCGCGTCGACTAAGCGCTCGGAAAGGTTTTTGAAGATGAGGTGAGCTCCCGAACCCCACGGGCCTAATTTCTCAACCCCAAAGGGCTCAAATACGTAACCTCTTCCGAGAGTTGCATATTTGCGCCGTTTGAGTCGC
Source organism: Ectropis grisescens (assembly GCA_017562165.1). Lineage (NCBI taxonomy): Eukaryota > Metazoa > Arthropoda > Insecta > Lepidoptera > Geometridae > Ectropis > Ectropis grisescens. The sequence goes on along the minus strand of CM029781.1, from coordinate 20,444,194 downwards.
TCAGCTGAATTAGCCGCTGCATCGGCCCTACTATGTGTCTCTGGAAGATGTGATGGTGCTAGAGTATCGACGCAAGTTGCGACCCACACTAGGGGCCGACCCAACTTCCAAGGCTCAACAGTCATGCTGTCAGGTCTTTTGCCATTGTCACGCGCAGGATCACTCAGTTCGAGTATGGCTGGGCCATTGGCGGTGGAAAAAGCCCGGTGTATGATGTCGTTCAGGCTGGCGTGGCGGCCAATACGATCCGCGCTTTTCGAGCAAAAACATTTACAAATTTCATCTCGATTTACGGGGGCGCTTAGTGAGATTGTGTTTCGCCCGCCGCCCGCATCTGTATCAGTCCCCTTTGTCGTCATACCCCCGCGCCCATGTACTGCGCAGGCCTGGACTCAGATAAACGGCCGGCCTATAGTATGCATATCAAGTGTCTAGTTGCAAAATTTAATTATTTTATCTTCAACAATGACAAACTCCCATGTAAACTTTCATCCTCCATTTCACTCCCGTACAGATCGAAATTACAAAATTGCTAGAACAAACATTTATTTGCTTCGCGTCAAGTGTCTGGAGTTTCATGGTTTTATTTATCTTCAACAATTACGAACTTCCAAATAAACTTTAATCCCCCATTTCAACCCTTTCAACGGTTTTTCTGTTATAAAAAGTACGTTTGTCATTTCTTGGGATCTAGTTTAACTGTGTATCAAATTTCATTAAAATCGGTTCTGTGGATTTCATGCTTATAACTTTGAAAATTACGGTATCTTCAGTCAACTGTCCATCCCTTGTTTCACCTTTTTAGGAGTTAAATTTCGCAAAACCCTGTCTTAGCGAGCGCCTACGTGCTAAAAGCCACCTCCATGCAAAATTTCAGACTCCTAGCATTTGTAGTTTCTGAGATTTCGTGAAGCGTGACCTTTCGCTTTTATATATACATACAGATTAGGATCACTAAAATATAGGCAGACGTAGCCAATTTAATACACCTATATTACGTCGTTGGTAGGAATAATTCGTTGTTAAAACACAAAATTTTAAATTCCATACTATGTGCACATGATAACAGTAGATACCACCAATTTTTAATTCTTTGTAAGTTTTAAAAAAAGACTCAACAATTTCTTGTCATCTAAAGCATACTATTCCCTAAATGATTTCCTAACAGACAAGACTACTTGACGTGTATTTTATATTATTTTGACATTTCAATTTAGTTTTTGTAATGTGACATCTAATTAAAATAAATATATAAATATTGGTGGACAATTCACACACAACACCATCTGACCCCAAACTAAGCAAAGCTTGTGTGATGGCAGCCAGATAGCTGATATATAATACTTATATAGTTTTAAATACATACTTATTATACATAGAAACACCCAGACACAGTGCAAACATTTGAATTCATCACACAAATATTTGCACTGGGTGGGGGATTGAACCCACGACCCTCGGCTAATTGTATGACATGATTTTATTATTTAATTTTTACTAATACTTGATCTTTTGGCAAAATATTTTTATCATTGTACGTTTGGCGATCTATCTTTCTACGTGATATTGGCGAAATTGTAAGGTTAAACCACAATAAAAGCCATAAACCAACAGTTGAGTTGAAGTTAGTACTAATACTTAATTATATCTTAACTACTATACAAAATGTAACAGCTTTCATGCTGGCACAGCGGGAACTGGAGATTCCTATTGCTATTTAACATCTACTGTCACCCAGGACCGCAAGCTCAATAAATGATTTGCTTTGATTTGATTTGATTTAATATGTCAATGTGAATTTAATATGAGGTTAACGGTTTCTTAACTCTTTATAATTACACAATCATAGCTCAGCACTACTTATTGATGAGAGGTCATTGACATACAGTCATTACGTCATAGAAAGTTAAATGCATGATGAATATATAGGTTTTTTTTGCAACGATACCGATGATACATTTGCATTTGACCATCACCTCGGCGGGTGGCTCGCCTCTCGGTGTCTACGATGAAGCGTGCTTATCTAAAAAAACTGAATTAAGTAGGTACTCTCGACTTAAAGAGACCAAGATTATAACCAAAGGGAAAATTACTAGCATGAACGATTACACAATTTTTAAGTTTTATTGGTTAAACTTTGTATACAACAGCGATGAGCAAAATTTAATTGCAAGGAACAATTAAAAATAATAATTGATGATGGTTAATTGCGATATTTACAATTAACAATTAATTAATTGTTAATTGCAAGTTTTACATAATTATTACAATTAATAATTAATTTGTTGTTAATTGTAAGTTGTTCCCGCAATTAAATTTAAATAAAGTAGAAAGGAATAACAGTGGCTCCGGAACCTTCACTTGGTATACCCTGGGCAGCACACAACACTTGCCTTAGTAACATGTTGTGTAATGAGCTGGGAACTTTTACACGCGCTCCTAGAGGTTTGGGAGAGAGGCCGGCAGACTTCGGAAGGTTACTCGGTTGATATATCGGCCAAGTAAAATTCCTAAGTCTTCCAGATGTGAGGGTCCTTCACGAACAATCTGATAAGCAGATTGCTCAGTGGAAGGACAAGGGCCGCGACGCAGCCATACCGGAACCGTGGCTATCAGTAGCCGAGGGGGGTGAAGACGGACCTCTCACTGCCGACCATGTTAGCCAAGATGCTCGTCAATGAGAGGTCGTGTGAAGAGGGAGAGTTATGGAAAACTCTTGCTCCTCCACTGAGGCGGAAGCGTACACGAGGGTGAGCCTGGAGAGCTTCCACTCTGGCACTCTGGAATCCCGTCTCCTCTGGAGGACCTGGGGCGTCGGACGCTTAGGGCCGTTTGTCGCGCCACCTAAGAATAGGTCTTCCTGAGGAGCTGACATGCCGCTGGTTTCCAGCGTGTCAATATGAGCCAAATGCGGGATGTTAATCCCCCGCGAAGCGGGCTCGCAAGGGCGGTGGGTAACTTAAAAACGGTGAAGAAAAACAACGTGAGAAAACCGCAATGTACCTAGTATCTTTCGAGGTCATATGTCATCCACCAACCCGCACTAGGCCACGTGGTGGATTATGGCCTTGACTATCTCGTTGCGAGAGAAGGCTCCGAGTCAAAAGATTGTATTTAGAAATAAATATTTGTCCTTACGGGATTAAAATGGGGGATGAAAATTTATCTGGAAGTTCGTCAATGTTGAAAACCGTAAAATTTTTAAGCTAGACACTTATAATGCATACTATTTTATAGTAAGTAAGTGTTAAGTTTTGACGCCTAAACCACTGAACTGATTTTTATGAAATTGTAGGAACAAAAATATTTTAATATTAGTAAAAGTAAATTTGTATGTGTGTACAACTGTTCAAGTAAATATTATGTACTGCCACAGTTACCTTAATTCTTATTTTACGCGGACGAAGTCGCGGGTAAAAGCTAGTAGTTAATAAAAGAATAATAGGTAAGTAAATATAATTATGTTTTATTATAATCACAATGTGGTCACTAATTTATGGTGATATTTCTTCACAAGTAATCATTGCATTCGATTCAACTTATCAGCTTACGATTTTACAGTAACATCCTTAGTGGTTAAAAACAAAACAGGTTAACTGACGCAACATTGTAGCGACGCGCAGTTCTTTAGATCAGAAATTGCTTATTATATTTAGAATGGTTTCTTAGTTAAAACCAATCGTAAAATTGCTCATATCAGTAATTAGTATCTGGTTGACCGAGCTTTGCTCGGTTTTTGAAATGATATTTAGGCAGGTACGAATTACGTAGTGATGAAATATAATACAATAATAAAACAAAGTCGCTTTCCGCTGTCTTTCTGTCCATATGTAAGTATCTAAGTATGTAATGTACTTAGCACATTATTTTCATATATCACGTAGGGCACCTATTAAAAAATGCATTGAAATCCGTTGCGTAGTTTTAAAGATCTAAGCATACATAGGTACATAAAAAGGTCTACAAAAAAGTCCGTTGTAGTAAATTTCTACCTTTACGGCTTAGTATTGCATAAAATCGCTTCGTAAATAATAAATAAGCCATTATTGACGAAGCGATTTAATTAAGTACATTGAATAGGCATATTGTGCGTCATATAGATCAATATAGCTCTTAGGTACCTACAGCATGTTATTTAAATGAATGCCTTCGAAGATATTGCAGATTTAATATGCAATGCAATGTTTTTACCAGCATTTCACCCGTGCGAAGCCGGGCAGGTCGCTAGTGAATGATAGTCTTCAATCTTACCAGCACAATATAAAAAAAATTACGCAATAATTCAATAAAACATCACGATCACGAGTCCAATTAGTTGTAGCTTACACTACTTTAGTCTTGCTTAACAGCGCCATGTATTGTTAAGTAGCTTTAGTGTTGCTGTGTCAGTACATCCGTTTGTATAGAAACATCGCCAATAGATTTTTTTTCATGTATATTTAGATTTTATTAAATTAAATGCGATGATAAAGGGCTCCCAGTAAAAGGATTTCTAAGGAAATGAGGAATTTTAAAATAAAAGTAAATGACCAGAGTTCGAACCGGCACTTTCAAATTTTGAAACTGTCCGATTTCTCGACTGTGCTATGATACGAAATTTGCTTTCATATTCTAATGATATTGTAGCAACTTTTCATTGCCAGGAAATGCGCTTAAAATGCCTTATTTTAAAATGAAAGCTAGCTAGATCGATTATTCGCCCCGAAACCCCCTGCATACTGAATTTCATCAAAATCTTTGAAGCCGTTTTCGAGATTCAGATTCTATTTACTTACGGCCTCTATACATTTATAATTTTGTATGTATCCAAGACAAACCAAACATTCATTCACATACTAAATTGAGAGTGTACTCAATGGCTTATGGTAGCTATACACGTTACGTAAAAGTAATATACGAAAAATCTTTGAGGTCTGGAGCATCTGGCTGATGATGTATACTGAACTAAACTGTGATACTACAATTGAATCTTCAACAATCTGCATCAATAGATAGTGATGACGAAAATAGTTTTATCATTTATCGGCCGCATCGTCCATTTACGCGACCTCTAATTCACCTGCGCAGGCAAACTTATACAGGTAGCCGCTACGGTACACCGCAGCGTGTATAGCTTACTTTAGTCTTGCTTACCAGCGCCATCTATTGTTAAGTAGCTTTAATTTTGCTGTTTTTACATTGTCTTTGGTTGCTGTGTCGGTACGTCAGTTGCTTCTATACAAACTATTGTATATGATAGATATTAGATATATGTATAGAGACATCGCCAATAGATTACATTTTCCCCCTTTTTTTTTAGATTTTGTGCGTTGATAAAGAAATTATCATTATCGTTGCTTTTATCAGAAAAGAAAGAACAAAAAAAATATGAACGACAAAAAGACGAGATCAGGGTTCAAACCGAGGTGTCTGAATCTCCTCCTTTAATCGGTAAAAAAATATGCCATTTAATAAGCGAATAATTGATAATCATTTTTGGTCTTGTCTCAAAGCAAAGTTGTGCAGCGCCATCTATACAACAGTTGTTTGTTTGTGCAGATGCATCATCAATAGGTTTTTTATGTTTTTGATAGAATATGTACCTACTTAGATACGAATTTAATGCGTTTATAAATACATTATAAAAGGATCTAACTATAAGATTTTCTCAGAAAAAAAAGTACAAAAAGAAAAACTCCGATCAGAATTCGAATCAGGGCCTGTTGACTCCGAGGGCGAGCATTTTCCGACTGCGCCATTCAGACTTCAAGGTTAGTGGCGAAATAAGTTATCGTATTCTAATGACATTGTGGGAGTTTTTCATTGTCTAAAAACGCGCATAAAATGATGTTTTTAAAAAATAAAACCTAGCTAGATCGATTTATCGTCCCCGAAAGCCCCTGTATTCATAATTTCATGAAAATCGTTCGGGCCGTTTCCGAGATTCTGATTATATATATATGTATATACAAGAATTGCTCGTTTAAAGGTATAAGATTACAATAAATATGAAGTCGTAATAGAAAAAAATTAACCAATGTGCAGTTCTAACAAAACAAAAAAATATATTATTTTATGCCCGCCGTTACAAGGTTACGTTGTCGAATTTTGATGAATTGTTAAATGTTACCTATTAAAATGACCCGACTATAGTAGTCGGGAGTCCAGGCCGACTAAATACAAACGCGACTCCCACACTAGTCACCACTTTGGTGACCCCGTATTTTGGACAAAAGTATTCAAGTGCAGACCATCAACTTCTGGATGTTTCAATTGGAAAATTGAGGTTCGAAAAAATTTACGTGTGGTCCAAGATTTGAGCGGTGAGCGATTTGAATTTGTTTTTATTCTCAAAACTGAAAAAATGAATTCCAAGAGCGAATTTCACGATGCCCAGCCCTACGCAAGCCCAGAAATACTGCCTGTTGGTGTCAGAATTCCACCTTTTTGGCCAGAAGAACCGGCTTTGTGGTTCGCCCAACTGGAATCGCAATTTAATTTGTCCAAAGTGACAACTGATGACACGAAATTTTACTACATCGTTTCTCAGCTCGATCATCAGTACGCTGCGGAAATCAAAGACATCATCACTAACCCTCCTGTCACCGACAAATATTTAAAATTAAAAAACTGAACTGATTAAACGTCTTTCGGCATCACAGGAGAAGCGCGTCAAGCAATTGTTGATGTACGAGGAGCTCGGAGACCGGAAGCCCTCACAGTTTCTACGTCACCTGGAAAGCCTTGCTGGTCCAACTGTAGCCAAGGGCTTTCTAAAGACCATCTGGTCCAGCCGGCTGCCAGCCAACATCCAGACAGTAATAGCTTCACAAGAGGACCTCGAGCTACATAAATTATCACATCTAGCCGATAAGGTGCACGAGATAGCTCCATCTATTCCTCAGGTGGCTAGTACCTCTAGGGCCTTCATCTTCATCACAAACATGATGAATTGGCTAGACAAGTGTGTGAACTCACTAAGCAGGTGGCGATGCCTACTAGGGAGATGTACAGCGGTGGACGATCACGCTCGCAGAACCAGAGGAGACGAGATAACCGTTCACGCTTACAGTCACGCTCACGCTTGCGTCAACCTCCCCCCAGACCATCCTCACTGCATTTACCATTTCAACTACGGAGTGCAAGCGAAGAAGTGTAGCAAATCTTGCAACTTTAAGACGTTGGGAAACGCTCAAGGCAGTCGCAAGTAGCGACCAACGACTGCCTCACTACTCAAACAGGCCGTTTATTTGTCTTTGATCGTGATTTCAAGATGCAGTTCCTCGTGGACACTGGTTCAGACTTGTGTGTCTTTCCACGGTCAGCAGTAAAGACGCCCTGTTCCCAGTCAAAGTACACCTTGACGGCTGCCAATAACACCGTCATACACACTTATGAAACTACACAGCTGCATCTAAACTTAGGACTTCGACGTGCTTTCACCTGGAGTTTTACCATCGCGGATGTTTCCAGGTCTATTATTGGAGTAGATTTCCTCAGCTTTTATGGTCTTCTTGTTGACTGTAGAAATCAACGCCTTGTTGATACCGTCACTTCGCTCTCAGTCAACGCTCTCTGCTCCGGATTATCTGATGGCTCAGCTTCGATTAAGGCTGTAACAGTTGTATCGGAATTCGCACTAGATTTCCAGCACACAGGCCAAGTACAGTGCATGCGACAAAGAACTACTCGCCGTGTATGAGTCCATCAAATACTTCAGACACATGGTCGAAGCCAGAACTTTCACTATATTCACCGACCACAAGCCTCTGACCTTCGCTTTCTTGCGTTGCAAAGAGCAATGCTCTCCTCAACAGTTTTGCCAGCTTGATTTCATCTACTTCTTTACGACAGATATTAGATTCATATCTGGGAAGAAGAATGTTGTGGCAGATGCTCTGTCTCGTGTAGAAGAGATAACAACCTGTATCGATTATCAAGCTCTCGCTCGATTCCAGGACTCTGATGAAGAACTTCAGAACTTGCTTAAAAACGGCTCAAGTTTGAGGCTCCAGACGGTACCATCTGTGGAAAGTAACGTACCTATCTTCTGCGACACGTCTAGTGGTCAGCTTCGCCCTTTCGTCACATCACAGCTGCGTAAACAAGGTTTTGACATGCTTCACGGACTTCATCATCCTGGATGTACAACTACTGTGCGACTGGTGACACAGAGATTTGTTTGGCCAGGGATTCGAAAAGACTGTAGAGAGTGGTCTAGGCAGTGCATACAATGCCAACAATCTGAAGTTACCCGTCATACTAAATCTCCACTTTCTTCATTCATTACTCCCTCCTCGAGGTTCTCTAACATTTATATCGACCTCGTAGGACCATTACCCATGTCTTCTGATTTCAGGTACTGCCTTACCGTCATCGACCGATATACTCGATGGCCTGAGACAGTCCCGCTTAAAGATATCACTGCAGAATCATGTGCTGCTGCTCTTGTATCCTGCTGGATCTCCAGATTTGGATTCCCTGCTTGTGTGACCACGGACCGTGGTCGCCAGTTTGAGAGTCAACTCTTCAAGTCTCTCACTACATTGGTTGGTGCGCGTCACTTCCGCACTACCTCTTACCATCCTGCTGCATATGGGATCGTCGAACGAATGCAACGGCAACTCAAAGCCGCCATTATGTGCCACTCCTCCTCACAATGGTCTGAAGTTCTCCTACTGGTGCTCCTTGGTATGCGCAGCGCCTGGAAGGAAGATCTTCAGACTTCAGCAGCTGAACTGGTCTACGGTGAGCCTCTCTGCTTACCTGGAGAGTTCCTATCTCCGAGAGACGGCTCTAGCTCGGATGACGTACGCAACCCGTCTCCTAACTCATGTACAGAAGGTGACCCCTCGTCCTACTTCTTAGCATCCTTCATCTCCATTCTACATCCCACGTGACCTACAAAGTTCATCTCTATGGCAAGATCACGTGCGTGGTTCTCTAGAATCGCCATATTCTGGACCTTACCTTGTCATTGAAAAGCAGCCCAAGTACTTCACCCTAGACGTTAAAGGCAAGATGTCAAACGTCAGTGTCGACAGGCTGAAACCCGCATACATGGCGAAAGACCCACCTATTCTTCCTACCCCTACACCTGCTGAAGAAGCCAGATCGACTCCGGTTCCGGTAACAACACCACCACCCGTGGAGACGAGAACCCGAAGCGGCCGAAGAGTGCGGTTTACCGACTTTTATCGACCGTTGTCACGGTCTGGTCGGGGGGAATATGTGGCGTACATGCTGGTATGTCGCCTCTGCGAATCCAAATTATAAATTACAATTTATTGTTGTTTATTAAAACCGCTACCGTTTATATTACATTCTCTTTGGTTTATAGCGAGTAGCAACCTATATACTTATATAAATGTTACACATATATAAATGTTATACATATCTAAATGTTGGTGGACAATTCACACTGGCACTGACACTGGCTGAAATCAGACCTGATTTTTGCAAAAGTGATTTATAAAGCGCTCTACAGACGATGCCCTGAAATCGGAGGAAATGACGAAAAAGGGGCGGAGCGGGCGTGATAAATCACTCAACAAAAAATCGGGTTCGATTTCAGCCAGTGTTGTCAACCATACGATTTAAATCGTATTTATACGACTTTTTGGCTTTAGTACGATATACGATCGAGTAATCAAAATCGTACACAAAATATTTTCTTAACTTATCTTGAAATAAATAACCAGTTATTCTACCCCGAAGCAGTGATGTGGAAACATTACTACGTGCCGGTTCAAATGGCAATGCTTCCAGTGAAATTACCGGGCATAAAGATAAAACATCTCTGGGTGACGAGTGCAGTGCAGTGCTAGGTAATAATTTAGACTCTTAATGTTCCAATACCTGCGTATCACTGTGTTTTTTTTTTTGTAAATAGTGACGAGACGAGCTGGACATATGCCTGATGGTAAGCAACATACCTGCCACCTAACGGCACAGTGACACGCAGCTCTTGGAACGTGAAAAGTCCAAATCATTACCTAGCACTGCACTGCGCTCGTCACCCAGATATCTGAGATGCTATATCTCTAAGCCCTGTAATTTCTCTGGAAACATTGCCCTTCAATATGTCTGCACATTACTGCTTGGCGGTAGAATAACTGGCAAAGGTGTGGTACTTCCCCAGCCGGACTCTGCTAAGAGTCCTACCACTACCAAAAATGTGATGTTATGTGGCAGACATGTTGCTTACTATCAAGCACATGTCCTGCTCTTTTTTATAGAAAACAGTGACAAGCACTCTTTTCTATAAAAAGTGTAGGTATGTTTTATTTTAGTTGATATATGTTACGACTATTTTATTGTAGAAACTAAATGAAACCAGCGTAGCAATTCTAAACCCAGTCGGATTGATCCGACACGGAATCTCACATCTCGGTCTTTGTTTTATCTGTTTAGAATTACAGAAGCAAGGATTGTCATTTTGAATTTGAGCCGTTCGGATTGCGCCTAATACCACTACGCAGTACTACTTTTATCTGCAAAATTAAATTGATATCACCATCAATGAATATCGATCATCTCCTCTGGGCGATACTGAGTTCATCTGAACATTTCTTTCATTTCATTCACAGCCCACGAAAAATCTGTGTGTGCGCTACAACAAGTTTTCAAAAACATCCCTAATGTTTTTGTCTATAATTCATGATGTTTTACAACCAGTTTTTAACCTAAGTCTCTCTTTTCTCAGTAGTAAGTGCCATGGCAACACCTATGTTTTTGTTTTAAGTAGGGATGTAATATCGGAAAGTTTTCAATTCCTGCACTGAATCATGATAGTAAATACCCAATATCGGAATTCCGGAACAGCTTCGAAACTGGAAAATGTATTTGGATTTTACCTACAAAATTTATTAATATTTATGCTTACTCTTTATTGACACATTAAAAAAAGGCACAGCAAAACTCAACAAAACATTGTAAAGTACTGCGACAGTGGGCGGCCTTTCCGCTGAAAGCGATCTATTCCAGCCAACCTTAGGACGGAAAAGAATATGTAAAATAGTCAGAATATGGGGTGCGCAAACAAGAACAAAAAAACGGAATGAAAGACACAATAATAATAAAAACATAATATTTTTTTCACATTTTTATTACAAACTAGCTGAACCCGCTACTTCGTTCGCGTAAGCAGATGTCACTGACTTATACATTAATTGGAAGTATCGTACGTCAAATATTTGGATAAGTAGTCATTGAAAAACCTTTGAGTTTGAATGAATTTGTTTTTCCACACAAAATTTTATCATCTTTATTTTACTTTTTAAACAAAATCAAACATACTTAGTAAGGTTTCGTAGTATCGAACATAGCCGCAAGTGTTAAGTTTGTAGTATTTTTATAGGATACATTATGAAAAGTCTGAAGCTAATATACATGATCTGATACCTACTTACCTATTTCTTTTTATCCGCAAGCTGTTTTCTAGATGTTACCCATGACTTCGCCGGCGTAAAATTTTGAACGAAGACTGTGTGGAATCAACATAATTAAAATTTTGAGTTTTAGTGATATTCAAGCAAGTTGAACCCGTAAATCTAAGCCAAGTCCTAGTGAAATGTTAATGTATGAATTTAATTGTAGGTAACACAGAAAAAAATCAAGAACGAAAGAATTCAAATTTGGCATCATAATCCTTTTAGCAGCAAAACTTATTAGTACAATTTAGAATACCAGTAACGTGATGAAAGAAAAAATACATACCACAATAGCAAAACATCGATTTGAATGGCCTTTAGTGCTTTTAGATTTAAACTGGCATTAGCGCCGTCTAATGAGAATATTATGTTGCTTGTTATTTTGATTGTGACCGCAAATCACCTTTATTATCTACGCCAAAACGGGTGCATATATTTTCATTTTGGCTTTTACCTTACCATCACATTAAGTTCCTTACGAAAATATATGCTTATATTAATATGGAGTTAAATGAAAATGTAGACTTATTAGCCCATGTGCAATTTACACTCTAAACTATATGTTTTTCGTATGTCAACCCATATCGTTGTGCCGTTTTGACGTGATAGTTAATATTTGTTTCCTTAGGGCCCATGCTTCTTTTCAGGTTGATAGGTAATAAATACATAAATGTGGTATTTCAGACTATGAGTTATTTCTGTTTCAATTTTCTACCAAATTTGCTTAGTCTTTCCTACGTCACAGTAACCTATAAGTAACCGATTTGCTATTTCTGAGTTCAAACTACGTGTGTTTCGAATTCCATTCAAATATGTTCAGCCGTTCCAACGTTGTCCTGTAAATATTATGAATGTCACTGTTTGGATGTTTGTTACGTAATACTCGTACATAGAGTACTTATACATAGGAAATGTTTAGCCTATGTGTTCTTCCAGACTGTAATCTAATTCTATTTCAAATTTCAACCCGATCACTTGATACGTTCCGCCATGATTAAAGCGGCAATAGAAATACATCATCTGCGAAAATTTCAACTGTCTAGCTATCACCGTTCTTGAGAACAGCCTGGTGACAGACTGACGGACGGACGGACGGACGGACGGACGGACGGATAGCGAAGTCTCAGTAATAGGGTCCCGTTTTTACCCTTTGTGTACGGAACCCTAACAACGGTCTGCTTTAAATTTTAAACAGTATTTGGATAGAAATAATACGTTTTCTAATAAGTTACAGCTGGTCTAGTAAGTTACAGCTGACCTAGGCGGGAGAATGGCGATTGTCGATCCGGAGACCCAGGGTCAAAACCACGCGCACCACTATCTTTTCAGAGTCATGTTCGTAATGCCGGTAATTAAAACGGTGAAGGAAAACACCGTGAAGAAACCGAAATCTACCTATAATCTAAGTTCTAAGTCATATGTCATCCACCAACCGACACTGGGCCAGCGTGGTGGATTATAGCCTGTCTCTCTCCTTGCGAGAGAAGGCCCCGACGCCCAGCAGTGGGAACATTTAATGGGTTGTTTATGCCGCTACTTAATATGCTGATATGTTTTATCCAAAATACAAAAATCTACTTCAATGACAGGTAATTTAATTCTGTCATTCGACTAAATTTTATAAGAATAACTATGTCGTACAGATAAATCTAAGCTCATTTTAGTTTTTTGTTAATATTTGAAAAACTACCTCCCTGTTTTCGATATCTAAGATCACTAAGATCAAGGATATCTAAGATCTGAAGTATTTTCTACCAAAAACCAAACAAAAAGGAATTATCAAAATCAACTAACAATTAGCGGAGTTATCGCGTAAAATAAAACCAAATAAAAAAACATGCAACCCGATTAAGAACATCCTCCTTGTTTGAAGTCGATTATAACCAAATGATGTTTGTTTTTCCACACAAAAATATATTTTTGACAATTATTTTGACATCCAAGACGACGCGACGCGATCACGTGGGCACTTTCTAGAATCTAGATATTCTGCGGATCGTCTGTGATACACAGAATACTTAGAAGTTAGTATGTACCGAACGCGCCGCGCGTGTCGTTATTATTTAATGTTTGTGTAATTTCCGAACCAACAGACCGATATTGTTCAAATTTTGACGGGACAATATAAAAAATGTGTTCTTTCTAACAAAAAAGAAGTAATGAAATTAAACAACGCAAACATGAGTTACAACCAAATACACATTCTGACTTTCACCCCTTCCCGCAAGAAAACCGATCAGAATTTGGGGATCAAAAGTAGTCTACAGCAATGTCCTTAGTATAAACTAAAATCATGCCAAGTTTCAGCTGAATTGAATCAGTAGTTTCGGCGTGATGCGTGATCCCTATACAGAAAGACAGACAGACAGACAGACAGACAGACAGACAGACATGAAAGAAAAAAAATGCAGTTTCGCCATCAGTATCGACTATAGAGTGCCCCAAAAAAAATTTTTTCAAAATATCTTCAATGTACAGAATTCGACCCGTTACAGTTTTATTATAAGTATAGATTTATACAGAAATATACAAGCAATATTCAAAAATCAAGAATTCAACATAATTTTGGCGCAATAATACCTCAAAAGATGGAAAAATACAATATTTATCAACATGTACGACATGACAGATGTCTGTCAAAGAAAACTAATAGAAATAAAATTATTTGGATAAACAACTAATAATACAGGTAAATGATAACACGGTCGAAGAAACGAGCTACAGCGTCACGACACGCACGCCCACCACCTTCCGCCCGTTCGTCGTCGTCTCCGAGTATCTCGTCGGATGAGTTCCATACCACCCGCGAGACCAGCGACTCGTCGAGCGACGCGAGCGAGCCCGGGACGACACCGCCTACAAGACCAGGGCGACGTGGCCGTCCCCCGCTGCCGGCACGCTTGGGGCCTGAGAGGCAATCTGTCTCACGCCCGGCCCTCGCTACCGGTGGTGTAGTGCGTCGCATGCGATGGTCTCAAACCATGAATGAGAACTGCATGCGCGCCTATTACAGGGCAACAGAGGGAGGAACTAACCTGACCGCGTATTGTGCCAGGATGCTGTCTCTGTTTCAGACCTTCGAACCGACCGTCGCCGTTTCCGCTCAACGATTGTCTGACCAAGTTCGAGCCATCAGGCGCTGCAAGCTGCTGGATGACTCGACACTTGATCAGCTACGCCTGGAGGAGGAGCGTGCTCGCCCAGTTTCTATCTCGACCCGGGATCCGCCCGCCGCGTCGTCGACGCTGACACTGGCTTCAGTGCCAATGACAGCGGCGACACTTGCGGCGCAGGTTGACCCCGATATCGAGGAGGGAGATTTGGCGAGTAATAGCTTATCTGACCAGGTAAGAGAGCAAATGAGGAGCACTTTGGAAGACGCGATCTTCCAATATCGACTCACACCAAACTCTAGGCCACGCTTACCGCGTTTGCCCACCCATAAACGAAATTTGGCTTTGATGGGGCCCTGAATACTTTGCTAGTGCCCTACCTGGGAACTAGCAAGATTTGACTGATACCCATTCTATTCTGTACTGCGGTGCTATTGCGGCGTGTCGCGTTGCACGTGTCAAGTTTCCAGACACTGAACGCGCAACGCGAACCACCGGAAGTGTACCCGCTTGGCAAGTGCGAATAGAACGGCGTATCAGTATATTCAGGACTCTTATTGCAAAGCTAATCTGCTTCAGCCAGGGGAACAGTCGTCCCCGAGTCATGCGTTTCGTAGCACAGGCATTTGCTGGGACTGGTACCAGTCCTCAGCACTATCTTGCCAATGTTGCGGAACGTATTGACTATCTGAAGCAGAAAGTTTATGCGTGGGCAAACCGTATTCGCCGCCACAGAGAGCGTGTGAATCGATACAGAGAAAATCGCGACTTCCAGAGTGATCAAAGGAAGGTATACCGAAACTGGGAAGAGAATAGTCAAGGTGTGAGCGATGGGCAGCTACCGGATGCTAGCGCTATGATAAACTTCTGGCGCAGCATCTGGTCGGTGCCTGTCGAGCACACGGAGGGAACTTGGATGCGTGTTGTCGAACGCGCGTGTGAGTATCGATGCCATGGAGTCTATTACGATAGACTCCGTAGACGTTAGTTGTGCTATCCGGACGGCTCAGAACTGGAAATGTCCTGGGCCGGACGGATTGCACAACTTCTGGATAAAGTGGTTTCGATGCTCACATGAGCGTTTGGCAACACAATTCCAAGAAGCCCTCGAGGCGGGTTCTCTTCCAGTTTCATGACCACCGGAGTCACCTTCCTGCTCCATAAGTCTGGTAGTACCACGGAACCGAAGAACTACAGACCCATTACGTGCTTACCCACCACCTATAAGCTGCTTACATCCATTCTGAGAGCAAAATTAACGCGCATATAGTCGCAAATAACGTTTTGGCCTCCTCTCAGAATGGGTGTAAGATTGGGTCCCGTGGTACTAAGGAGCTGCTCCTCATTGACACGACCATTTGCCAACAAGTCAAACGAAACAAAGGAGCCCTCTCCGCTGCTTGGATTGACTATAAGAAGGCCTATGATGCGGTGCCCCATTCATGGCTAGAAAGGGTTTTAGAGTTGTACAAAATAAATCCAACTCTGAAATCTTTTCTAAGCAAATGCATGGGACAGTGGGTCACAATCCTTCGTCAACCAGGTAGCGTAGACAGCTCTTTGTTTCGGAGGACTTGATAAGGATTGAAAGAGGCATTTTCAGGGTGACAGTCTAAGTCCCCTATGGTTCTGCCTAAGTCTGAATCCTCTCAGCACTCTGCTGAAGGATTCAGAGTTAGGTTATCGTCTTCGTAGAGGAGGTGAGGTTATATCTCATTTGTTGTACATGGACGACCTCAAACTTTTGCACCGAAACGCCAAGACTTGTTGGAGTTATTAAAACCACGGAGGTTTTTAGTAATGCCATCAAGATGGAGTTCGGTGTGAGACAAGTGTGCGGTCAAGCATGTACAGCAGGAAAAGTAGTAAATTCAGAGAATTTACAACTTTCCGAGACTATAACTCTCAGATCTCTCTCGAAGACGAGACCTACAAATATCTCGGTATGTCACAGTCATTGGGTATATCAGCAGATGACATTAAGAAATCGGTGAAGGAGCGCTTCTTTGCCGGCTGACAAAAGTACTTAAAAGTCTTCTGTCAGGCGGTAACAAAGCGCGAGCCTTCAACGGTTGGGTAATGCCTCTGCTGATATACTCCTTGGCATACTGAGGTGGACTCAGACTGAGCTCGACGCCCTGGACAGGAAGGTCCGTCAACTGCTCACAACTCATCGCATGCTACACCCGCGCTCGTCTGTTATGAGACTGTATATTCCGCGGAAGTGGGGAGGTCGAGGCTTTTAAATGCCAAGAACCTACACAACCGCGAAGTATGCAGTCTCAGGGATTATTTCGCAACAGCGAGTCCGGGATGCATCGCGATGTTGTGGCAGTTGACAAAAGCTTCACGCCTCTTTCACTGGCAAACGAGAACTGGCGTAAACCATCGGTGCTCAGCACTGATGATCGCAAGGAAGTGTGGAAGAGCAAGGAGCTGCACGGGCGATTCTATCGGGCCCTAACGGGACCCGATGTGAATCTGCTCGCGTCGGTGAACTGGCTACGCTTCGGGGACCTCTTCGGAGAAACCGAGGGTTTTGTTTGTGCAATTGCAGACGAGGTTATCAAGACGAACAATTACCGGAAATACATAATGAAGGACGGTACGGTCGACATTTGTCGGGCATGCCGCCGTCCAGGCGAATCTCTTCGTCATGTTATTTCCGGTTGTTCGCATCTTGCTAACGGCGAGTACTTGCACAGACATAACCTAGTAGCCAGGATCATCCACCAGCAACTTGCTCTTCGACACGGCCTTGTCGAGTCCGAGGTGCCGTACTATAAGTACGCACCTCTGCCAGTTCTCGAGAATGGTCGTGCGTTGCTTACTGGGACCGCTCTATCATCACGGACAGGACTATTGTCGCCAATAAGCCTGATATCGTGCTGGTAGATCGGTCTCAACGTCGGCTGTGATCGTCGATATCACCATACCACATGACGAGAACCTCGTGAAAGCTGAGAAGGACAAGCTTAGCAAGTACCTTGACTTGGCTCACGAGGTTACCGCCATGTGGAATGTTGATTCCACGATCATAGTCCCCATAGTCGTGTCGGCAAACGGCCTTATAGCGAAAAGTCTCGACCAACATCTCAAGAGACTTTCGCTAGATGGTTGGATCAAGGGTCAGATGCAGAAGGCAGTCATCCTTGACACAGCGCGCATCGTCAGGAGGTTCCTCACTCTGCAGCCCTAACCACCGGTAGCTTGGGCCCTGCCCCGCTGCTGGCGGCAAACTAGGTTTAAGTTTTTATAATGTTTTTATGTTGTTTTATATATCAATATTGTAAAAACTTAGGCTTAAGAAAAGAAATAAATACGAATAAAAACACAATATAATTATATTGTAGTTAATTAATCTTATACAACAATACTAGTAGGTACTTAATTATTGATGTATAATACCAATACTAATTAATACGATTATAAATAAATGTAATGCGATTACAACATAAATGAAAAACGCCTGTAATTGCATAAGTAGTAAATTTTCCAACAACAAGTCTACAATTTTAACAAATATAATTGTTAAACATATTTTTTCAAATTGTTCAGTGAAGGAGAATGCCTGATGTGCACGGGCAATTTATTCCATAACTGAGTCGCCCGCCCTGCAAGTAAACGATATGCCATCGAACATTTTAGTTAAAGCAGAAGGGCCTTTAGGGAAAGACTGATTTTGACCTAAAGGAAGCTTATGGTAATTATGTAAAGATTTAAAAGTTCTTTGAAGTAGGAGAATGGTGGGTTAAACAAATCCAGTTCAATAATTTTGGAGCCTCCGGTTTATGTTAATAACTTATCGCGTGTGTGTATCGTTAGAAAAGAAGTTGGTAGTCAAAATACCGATATCGGAGTAACGATATTAAAGTGTTTCAATTTCGGAATTTAAGTATCGAAAAAATCTCCAAGATTTCAGAATTGCGGAATACACGCCCTAGTTTTGTAAGTTGTAAGTCTATCATAACTTGGAACAATTATAAATGTATGAAATTTACACGGTCCATGTCAAGAGCACAGTATGTATAGCTTCTCTTTCTTTCACTGCTATATCAAAGTATCTACTTAAGTCTGTGGTCATGTCCGTCACATTGCTTGTATTGTGTTTCGTGTATTTTAATCGAGGAGCTTAATAGAAAAAAAGAAGAAGAAATAGAAGTTGAATAGAAGATATTGCATAATAATATTATGTAAGCATTAAGCAGTGAATTTTAAAAAGTTTTACTACAATGCCGCCGAAAAGATGGTCTATAATAAATTTGAAATTTGCGGAAACCAGATAAAATGTAAGTCAATAGATAGAATAGATAGGAGTTTTCGGCACGGTTCTTTTGTGCCAATCGTAAGCGGATAAGGTTTATGTCAACTACGACAACATAGGGATGTGCCGCGACAAAAGTATGACCCTTCCACAACTAGTATTTTTAGTTAGTACAGAATAAATACGTGTGTAAAGAAGTAGGTTACTCTTTAAAATAGTATTTATATCCATGTTGACTCACTATTTGAAGAAGTTTTGGAATTTAAAATTGTTTCAGTTCCTGTTCCTATATACCTACAGTCGATTTTTGGTCAGATTGACTTCAAGCAAGACATCAAGCTGTTGGCCAAACCGCGAATCAGTTAACGTAGTATAGGATTTCGAGATACTAGATGGAATGACTATACATGAAAAGCAATTGATGGCGGTAGCAGACGTAATTCCAAAGATTGGGTTGAGAAGCATATTATTGGAGACGCCTATGTCCAGAAGTGGACGAATACAGACTGATGATGATGACATTTTTACATTGTACATAGTAAAAATGATAAATTTTTAATAGCCCCAACAGTATTATCCATTAGAAACACACAAATTTGTTGCCCATCATAATCCTACAAATATTATTCATAAACTAACTAAACTAAAAGGTAAGATAAGGTGATACAAAACATTTTAAAAGTTGACCTGTACAAACTGGCCTCTTCTTCTAGAAGCATGCAATATGTCTGGCAACACAGTTTCTACTGGTCTGAATTTATACAATGATAATAATAGTCAGCTGATAAAGTCTAAGTTATTCCAGACTATAATCCAACTGTTTTCGCAATTTCAACCGATCCAATTTCAAATTTTATAATAGGCAATAGCATTTTACGATGTATAATATAATATCATATCATCGGGCATCTCTTTACCAATTTAGGCGATTTGTCAATTTGGCATTGTTTAGTCATTGTGGCATTTACGTGTTGATCATAATTGTTCTTTGATTTATTTCAGCGTTTTTTGTTCTTTATTAGCTGTAAATTTATTTTTCTATTGTATTGTAAATATAAAACGTAGTTTACCAAGCAGTTTTTCATTTCCACTAGAAACTATTTAAGTCTAATATTGCATATATTATGAAAACTAAATAATTTGTTAGGTTGGTATTGAACAGACATGTTAACTGCTGTTATTGGTTTGTACTGAGTGCCGACTCCTACGTAGTAATTACATACTCTTTGCTCTGATCGACGACCAATCCGTTGTACAGCCAGTATCGTACTGACTGATTTGTACGTGTGTAGAGAATACCCAATTTTAGTGCTCCACTACATCTACGTCATAACCTCCGATTTCAGGGCATCGTCTGTAGAGCGCTTTACGCCCCCTCCGCCCCTTTTTCGTCATTTCATCTGATTTCAGGGCTTCGTTTGTAGAGCGTTAAATACATCATAGCACATTGGCAGTAGATGGAAATGAGACAGCTATACATACCACAGTTACGCATTTGTTTAAATATTTTTTTCGAGAAGAATAGAAAGACATACGAAGACACTGGCGTGAAAGAGAAGGAATAGCTTTTGCCCGTGACGTAAACATTGGCCGTTATCACTGCAGTCAACATATCGCTGGTCGTGTCCCACTCTTTCACGTCATGTATATCTGTCCCTTTTTACAAATGCCGAATTATTTACAACAGAAAATATTATTTTAAATGAAATAATTTAAGATTTTGTGTAATTTGTAAAATGGCATTGTAACAGCTCAAATCGAATTTCGTAGAATTATTAGCAAATATGCGCTCCATTTGTCGCTCACGTTGCGACTGATCTCAATCACGAGACGTCACCTAATTTTACATCGCCATCGTTGAGGAGCGTGTGCCGCTTCTTCCGTTTTTAAGACTTCAATGGTTGTAAGTAATCATAGGAATTATTGAAACCTACCAACTAGTTTGTACCTACTCGACACAGTTTACAATAATTATTCTGATTTTGATAGTACATAGTTTGTCACTGTATTATCTTTTGAAAGTGGGACATTATTTAAACCCTTAAGGTGAAAAAAGAGCAACAACTATTTATCTACAACTCTTTAATAAATACATTTAAGATAACTTATTAATACTATTAGTTTACATTGATTCAACAACTTGCTATTACGAGTACGTTACTCATAATCAATTATTCATATGTATTTATATCACTTATCAGGTCGATTGTTGTATTTATTTTTAGCGACGTCTCGGAGCACCTGGCTCATACTGTCGCCGGTCTCTTTGACCATGAAGCTGAAGATACTGTCGGGGTTGGCCAGCAGCAGGTGTGGGTGGTCGAACTCGGCAACCACGCCCTTGTCCATGACGAGCACGCGGTCCGAGTCCATGATGGTGTTGAGCCGGTGCGCGATCGTGATCACCGTGCACTCGCTGAACTCGCGCCGGATCGTCTTCTGGATGAGCGCGTCCGTCCTGTAAGACAGCAGGCGCTGTTAGCTCGGCCGCGCTCCGCTCGCGCGCGAGAGATACACAGAGAGAGATACTGACTGCGGGTCCACGTTGGCGGTGGCCTCGTCCATGACCAGGATCTTGTTGGAGCGCAGCACGGCGCGCGCGAGGCACAGCAGCTGCCGCTGCCCCATCGAGAAGTTGCTGCCGCCCTCCGACACCTTGAAGTCCAACGCGGGAACCGCATCCTTCAGCTCCACCTGAATCAGCGTATTCAGCAGTCTCTTTTATAAAACTCAAAATAAACAGTAACTTTCACGATCACAACTACCTAGAACACTCACTTTACACTTTTGCCAGCTATCTGTTCCTGTAGAAAAAATACTCTGCTTTAAGGAACTCGACATGTAATCATATTGAAAAGTTGCCGATATGTAATTCCAGACTTTGATTTATTTTACGACGAGCGCAGTATAGTGCTAGGTAATGATTTGGACTCTTCATGTCACTGTGCTTCTATGTGGCTGACATGTGGCTAACCATCGGGCATATGTCCTGCTAGTCTCGTCATTCTTTATTTAAAAATAACCTGGTAGCGCTTACAACAATTATATTAATTTATTTTTCTCTTTTGAGTAGGTACTTATTTGTGGTTTTAAAGTCTGTTTTTAAACGCTATTTTTTATTTACTTTTTATTGTCTGTAATAGTATGTTATTTTAACTATAGTAGGTTTTTTCTAGATTACCTGCATCTATATGCATGATGTTTTGTTGTAAATAATAGATTACTTATAGGTAGGCTACTTTTATCACAGGAAATAATGGCATAATGACAAGACAACTGAGGGAGTAAAACTGTAAGCAAAGCCGTACACAAAATGTAATTACATCGTCCGGATCAAACAAAGATTTTCATTAAAAAAATGTTTAAAATGAAAACTACTAAGCCAAACTGTACAAAATGTCTAGGAGACCAAATGGCAGCTATTTTGCATCAAACTAAAATAAAATCTCGTAACCGGATCACAAATCGCGGAGTAATCGATGTGCATACCTACATAAAAAAACCGGCCGAATTGGTAACCTCGTCTTGTTTGAACTCGGTTAAAAATCGCAGGTGAAAAATGTACTGGTGCCACCGTCCAACTCAACCCACCCAGTCCAATCTTAAAACATGTTTTTAAGTGCGTTAGAGAACAATTTCAGGGAAATTATGTGCCTAGAAATATGTTTCTTCTGCTGGTTTCGGACTTAGACTTTCATTGTGGCAGCATCACACAAATATCTCGTCACTTCGAATATCGCAAGTCAACTTTATCAGCATATAATCTGCTGCACCCTGTAGACGTGGTCAGTGGTGCAATAGGTACCCACTTCGAATTTTCTGACGAAACCAATACGAAAAATAAACCAACACAAACAAAAACGTAGCACTCTTGGTCTCAACCAGAGTGCAGGCCTAGGGCGGACCCGACGGCGGGCGCGAAATTTCAAACATACGAAACGCGCCTTTGCGTCCACAATGCAGCGAGCCTAGCGCAGCGGTCTTGAGCGAAACAGCGTGCGGAGTTATCAAACGTTAATTTGTTCGCTAGACGTGGATAAAAATGAATCTTAGGCGAGATTGCAACATTTACATCTGGATCAGTCGATCAGTTTTAAAATTCAGAAAAGTGACTAGTTTTATTTGGGACATTTGGTACACTGAGTCAAAGTAATGATTCAGATAGTAAAGATTCGGTTTCATAGAGCATCGTATTGTTGAACAGTGATATTATGTTTCATGTGGAACATTTGGAACATAATATCAAAAAACAAATTTCACAACCTTCCCCAACATGGCTATCAAATGAAAGGGCTTGAGTAACAAATTCTATAACAAATTTTAACAAATCCACGTTATTGGGTGTAAATCAAAATGTTTAATTATGTTATTGTTATATTTTAACATAACTGTATATACGTACTATCATAGGTATTATTCACATTCATAGAAGTTTTATTTATTACGTAAATATTCGCACACAATTTAAGCACTCGAATCAAACTTCGAAAACTTGGTTCCAGAGTAACAAAAAGCTTATTTGTTATGGTTTGCAAGTTGCAACTTATGCGATACGAACGACGTTCATTGTTTTGCATCTCACTCTTAGTATTATTCAATGTAGTGTTTATCTCTTCCACGCCATACCGCGACTTGATACTTCTTAATTCGCAAATTATCGACTAATGTTGGCAACACGATTCATTCATACAGTGTCTGGTGACTTGTGATTGTGAAGTGATTTCATTCCAAATTAAAAACTTTTACCGGTCAACTGTTCCAAAACATTCGGATCACAGTGATGTTTCGGTTCACTGAGTCGTTTCAGTAAAAGCTACACACGTCTAGTTCATGCGTTTCGTCCTCACTACGAGTCTATGTGGCGAGCGACACAATGCACATGTGGCGGGGGTATCAAACCTTTATCGCCAAACGACAAGACTGACGTTAGCGCGGCTAGATATTATTTTTTGTACAATGGTATATACTGATTGAGCTGTTTTAAATCTGGTTTATTTTTCTTCAAAGCTATAAACAATTTCTTCTTAGAACGAATACTATACAAAAGTTTGCATTTTTAATTGGTGATTCAATCTATATTTTTTGAGAGAAACCACATTTCTCACTTTTTTTTTAATTATTTCATGTACATCATACAAATCGTCGCCCATAGTTTGCGACACCTGACGTACGTCGCACACTCGCGGCTCACTGTAGCCACCGCCACGGTAATATTATCTATCAGTAATTTAACTGAGCCGTTTCTTTGAAATTCATACCTACAGCACGTAAACAAACGATAAGGCTTATGCGACTTACACGACTCGGCTACCTTATGTCATGCACGTTAAGATAGAGATTACATTGGGAACACGTACCGAGCGCGCCCCGAAATCGAGACGCGTAGGTACAACCCGCGTTTCGTCCGTGTGTATGAAGTCGAAATACTGGTAGTTAATATTACCGTGCCACCGCCCACCTTTGCGACCGCGCCCGCGCGCTAGGCTCCCGCGACCGCCCAGGCAGTGTGGACGAGCACTTTGAGGTCAACGAAATAGACGCATCGGGAGAGTTGTTGATGTGTATTTCTATAAAAGGAACTTGTCATATTTTGTGAAGAAGACGGTGTTAATCTTTTCTTTAATATTAATTTGTGGCATGTAGGACTGTCAAATACCAGCGATTACGACTGTCATATTCCACAAGGTAGTATTCTGGGACCCACACTGTTCTTGATATACATTAATCAATTGTGCGACCTGAAGATACAGCAGGGGAGAAAAATTACGTATGCGGATGACACGGTGCTGCTATTTCAGGGCCAGTCGTGGAATAAAGTAAACAGCAGTAAATAACGGCTTGGAATTGGTGTCTAGTTGGCTAAGAATAAACCTGCTGTCAATTAATATTTAAAAAACCAAATACATGACGTTCGCTATTGACAAAAGGACTATACCAAAACACCCACTTGAGCTCAAAATTCACATGTGCTATGACTGGTCCCTGTATGTGCGGAAATCTAGGGCAGACTGTAGAGAGATTAGATGTTTGGGAGTAATCCTTGATCAAAACCTAAACTGGTCTTGCCATATTAAAAAGTTGGCAGGTAGAGTCCGGAAACTAATTTTTACTTTTAAGCAACTGCGACACATCCTGAAGTTTGACTCAATAATCAAAATATATTATGCTTTGGCTCAATCAATATTGTCCTATTGCATTCAGTCTTGGGGCACTGCAGTTAAAACGCACTTAGTAAGGTTGGACATATCTCAAAGAGCATTACTAAAAGTGATGGCTTTCAAACCAAGATTATTCCCGACAGATGGATTATTCAAGGTATGTACAGTGCTGTCCGTTAGACAATTTTTCATCCGGTCAGCAATCACCAAACAACACGGCCTAGTCACAGCAGAACTTTGGGAGCAAAGGTCGACAAAAAGAAGAAAAGATCAAATGTTCAAAGTTCCATTGAAGAGAACAAATACTGGAACAAGAAGCTTACACTTTCTAGGACCGGTATTGTACAATAGACTCAACAAAATCTTAAAATTCGACAACAAAATAAAATTTCAATGTAACCGTTTAGTAACAACTTACCTTCAAACTCTAAACTACACTGATACAGAAAAATTAATGGTCTTGCATCTATGATTGAAAATGTAAAACTGAAGGCTGTTTAAATAGTTTGGTTGTCTAAGTAGGTATCAGATTAAACCCCAATCACACACATACGCGTATACACCCTCACACATGCTCTATTCTCACATTTACATAACAAACAGCTTCATACCTTCTTTTTCCTTACTCCATCTCATCTTACTCCATCACACACTATAATACACACTTACGCTTGCTTATACATAACACCACATTGCACAACAACTGTGCAATGACATGCATACAATCACCCATTCACATTCATATGAACACAACGCGAACTTCATAATGGACGGCACTGCATCCCAGGTACATCCTGCATCCGATACAGGTAATTAATTATCTAGT
This sequence comes from Ectropis grisescens, assembly GCA_017562165.1. NCBI lineage: Eukaryota > Metazoa > Arthropoda > Insecta > Lepidoptera > Geometridae > Ectropis > Ectropis grisescens. Next base: position 20,418,422 of record CM029781.1, on the reverse strand, counting down.
GTGGGAGACAGAGTTCCCAAAAGTGAAGTCACTCTTTCACTCATACACATCATTACTAACCTTTAAAAAATTAAGATTTCACAAAATATGTATTTTTAAATGTACAATAAAAATCATTCTTTTTTTCATTTCATTTTCTTTAATACCGTCAACTTTTAAAGGATTATTATAATCTGCCCTAACAACTCACGTCTTTCCGATGTCTAAACTACTTAAAAGCGATCACATGTCCAAGAGCTATTAATAAATTATCCTTTATGAAGGTGTAGCGGAAACAAATCCATACGTTGTCGAGAATATTGTTGTCTTAATACATTTTTCAAATGGTTATTAACGCTGTAAGTATACCTGCTCCAATGCTCGCCAGATCTCGTCATCGCTGTAGGAGTCGAAGGGATCCAGATTGTACCGCAGTGTGGCTGAGAACAGCACCGGCTCTTGAGGGATTATCGAGATCTTCGACCTCAAATCCTGAAAATTGTTGGGTTTTTACCTTTTTTTTCAATAATATTAACTGTTAAATTTCTGAATCGTAATGCTTTTTAGTGCACAAAACGGGAGTCACATAGAAAGTCATTAGGCAATTAAATTAATACCTGTAGGTTAAGGTGTCACAGAAATTTATAAAGAACATTTTTAAATTTATTTTTTATACATTTTAAATGTATTTAAATTAAACACTATTTTACCGCACTCATACATTTACTAGCAAGTGCTTAAACACAAGAATGATATTTTTAAATTTTCTTTTCAACGTTTGCTTTTTAACCCCGACAAAAAAAAAGGGGTGTTATAAGTTTGACGTCGATGTCTGTCTGTCTGTCTGTCTGTCTGTCTGTCGGTCTGTCTGTCTGTCTGTCTGTCTGTCTGTCTGTGTGTGTGTCTGTCTGTGGCAATTTTCAAAATGGCCGCCTCCACAAAATGGCGGACAAAATATTTCTTTACAACCTACCTCAATATGGGTATCAAATGAAAGGACTTGACTAGTAGAGTACAACGTTTGCACTATGACAAATTTCAAATCAAGATGGCCGCTTTGGCGAATTACATTTCCTTTTCACAGTCATCAAATGAAAGGGCTTGACTAGTAGAATGTTCTACAGATAGCAAATCTAAGGTAGTCGGGGGTTAATCAAAATTTTTAATTTTGTTCTTGTTACAGTCAGGGTATACCACTCTGTGTACCTGTACCTACACAACGTAGCAAAAATTGATTTTTTTCCTCTTGGACAATATTTTTTCCACGGAAGTTTATAAATTTCCCTGCCGTACAATTAGCTCTTGGTCTTATTAACATTTTTTAGATTGTAAAATGTAGCCCATGAAGTAGGCCACTCCATAAGAATACTGTTATCAATTTTCAAGCAATTCCACAAGGCCTTGCTTTTGATGGAAATCAAGTAATAATAAGCACTACGATAACTGAACTCCGACGCACCATAGTATGCAAGTACTGAAATGTATTGGCGCTAGTCGGCACGGGTTGCCGTGGTTCTAGGTGACTGAAATTTTATTAACAAGTGTTTTAGTAGGCACCATTCGCAAATAATTAGATGAAATTATAATGTCAAAAAAATCAAATTGATCAAATTCAGAGAGATTATTTTGGGACACCCTACTGTAGATCTTTGGTTTTAGCCCCAGATTTTTGCTAGAGTGATTGAATATGAATAATAGGATGTTACCTATAAATTTAAAAGTTTTGTAGTTTGTGTCTTTAATTTGTTTTGTTAAACATTGAGTTTTATTTATTAAAGTGAAATTTTTATTTCATCGCCTCAGACTTTTTCGTCCATCTATTGCATGTCGCGTGACGGTTGGCCACGGAGTAGGGGTAAAGTGAAAAACGCTAGACAGAGCAGCCCAGGCCAATATGGCAGCGTTACTCGTTAAGTTACTTTAATTACTTACTTAGTTTTAGTAAATGTCTACAAGGCGAAAACTATTGAAACCTAAAAATTGAAACTTTTACCGTGGTTTCATAAAACCACACAATCATTTTGAACGGTCGACATAAACCAAAAGATGTGCACTGAGCACCTTGAAATTGTTAACAAACTGCGTCTCTATGTGTAGCGTCGGTGGTTTACCGGGTACTACCAATCTACTTGACCCCTAGAATCGCTAGCGGTATGTTGCGGTTCTACTTATTTTGGTTGTTGAATACGAATAGTGATAGGTGCGAGTATTTTAAACGTCCATCGTTCACCGCTTCCTACAACTGACTAGAACGGAAAGAGTGAGCTCACTCTTCCCAATGATAACATGATTCCATGCGCCTGAAGTTGAAAATTACATCCATAGCTACAATTTATATAGATGTTTTTTGATACATTAACCGTAACTGAAATAAAATGAGGCGTTTTCCAGATGCAAATTGACTTGTCAAAGACAGTTCTAAATTTTGCCAAATGTGGCACCACTGTTTGTTTTTCTGAAATTTCTCTAAAAAAATAAAACATCGGCGCCACCTCTGTTGAAATTGGGAACTGTCTTTGACAGGTCTTTTTGCAATTTGAAAACGCCCCATTAACATGCACAAATTTTTAGTTTTAGTATGTTTATTTAAAATACCTTCTTAGCTAGTTCACGAGTGTCCACTCCGTCTATTTTGATACTGCCTTCAATGTCGTAAAGTCGGAAGAGAGCCGATATCAACGAGGATTTACCGGCGCCCGTTCTACCAACCACACCCACCTAATTAAAAAAACAACTAACTGAAATATATTGAAATGACATAAATAGCTTTTTTTATTTATAATTATTTTAAACAATATGTCCGCCCCGGCTTCGCCCGTGGTACATTATACGGCACTCATCGGGATCCCGTACATATCCTACGGTGAAAGAATGACTAAAATCGGTTCAGTCATTCCTGATAATATCGCTTTCAAACAAAAAACCTCTTCAGCTACCTGCTACTCCACCTGTCGGAAATCGGTCGTACCAACTCAGATTTAGAAACAAATTTGATTAGCAAAGGTTTACATTCAATGACGCAGTCTTGGGCATTGGCGAAATTACGGTAACATTACCGAATGGAAGCCAAAAGAAAAAGTTGAAGTTGATGCAATCATAGACACATGCTGTCATGTCAAAACACGCTACGAAAAATCTCAAAAAGGATTATATTTTCCCCGTTTTTGTTACATTCTTGATTCATGCTCCGCTTTTATTGATAGTAGCGTTATATTCTATAGCCTATAGCCTTCCTCGATAAATGGACTATCTAATAGAAAAATAATCTTTCAATTCGGACCAGTAGGTACTTCCCGAGATCCTAGCGTTCAAACAAATAAACAAACTCTTCAGCTTTATAATATTAGTATAGATTAACGGTCTTATTCATAATAAATGCTTATAGAAGACTTAAAACACTCATTAGTTAAAACGCTCGATAAGCTTATAAAACCTTCTATAAAATTTCGTATTCATAAACGCTCTATAAGCCTTCTGGAACTAAAGCATTACTAATATCAGTTTTAGGATCAAAATGTTGCCATTATAATGAAATCGATCGACTTTATAGAAAAACTGACAGAATCGTCCACAGATAAAACGAGTTTGATGGTGGAACCATAGACAATGTTACAGAATAAAAAAAAACTACATACGTGAAATTATGAAGCGGGGAAATTTAAAGTTATATTACTAATAAAACGTTGTGGTGTTTGTTCGTTCTCTCATGAATTTCTTGTATTTTATAAGAAAAATTGCTAAAGAAATAAATTAGAAATAAATTCGGAAAGTAAAAGGATCACTCCTACTTTTATACACCTTTCATCGATGTGGGTTACTTTCAAGCTGTCCAATCGTATCGAGAGCATTAAAACCTTGTAACGCTTGCATTTTAATATTTATGTTAACACGTACCGATAAAAATTGGTAATTACACATACAACAGTTTCACTGTCACAGTGACAAATTTTAGAAATGTCACAACTATTAGGCAATCATTGATTACGCAGGCAATGAAAATGCAGACTTTCATGCCAAACAAGCCACAATTTCTGGTAATAATGACCACTATCACGTTTACTCTCATGATTTATCAGCAATTTGCCAACCTCAATTGCTTGAATCTTGGAATTCTACTTGAATTCGAACTAAAAATATAACAGGAAATTTTTTTGGCCAAACACAGCCCACCATTCCTTCTAAATCATGGTTTTTCATACATAAAAAATTAACAAACAGACTACATTTACTATTTGTCGCCTACGATTGGGCTATGCTTGTACTCCGGTGTTTCTCGCAAAATTAAGATTACGCGACAATTCACTCTGTGACGGCGGTTTAGCAGAAGGCACCACCGATCATATCTTTTTTGATTGTATTAGATCACATGACTCCTTTTATAATATGATTGTACCTGATTTCCCCGTCCTACAGACTTTTGACCATCCCTCTTGTATTTTCTCCATTTGTGCATGTCCTATCTAAATATATTCACAAATATAATATTAAACTGTAACAGTATTAATTCTCAGAAGCTATGAAGAAGATGGAAGACCGAGCACCTGAATTAAGAACATAATATAACAAAGATACTCCCAACGCTCAAACGCTGGCAATTGGCGAAATTACGGTGATATTACCGAATGGAAACCAAAAAATAAGTTGAAGTTGAATATGTCACAACGCCATTTTGACATTAATCAGCTGTTAAGAGTCGGCCATATTTACCTTAAAACACCGCTAAAGTAGGGTTCTCGGCTCTATAACTTTATAGAAGGCTTATAGCACGTTTTAGCGCTAAAATGCTGTTATGAATACCATTTTTCCTAAGACGTACTATAGCAAGACTTTAGACATGCTATAACTTTTTATGAATAAGACCGTAAGTTTTTACATCATAGTTAAAAATTTGATATAGGCAATAGACAATATATGACGTGCATTGCATTTTCGGGTACAACTGATGCAACAACAGACAACTAAGCAATGAAGCCTTGAAATCGATGAATACAAAATAATGATAATTGAATCACACATTACGAGCGACTAACGGTCGGACTACCTCTGAAACCGATCATTATTTTACTTACAGAATTAACCTACCTACAATACGAGCCCCAAGTCTCATTACGAAACGATCATTGTAAAACCATTCCGCGCTTTAGTGTGATCAAGTTAAATAATGCAAAGTACAGCTACTATTAAAGACAAATGTTACCTTCCACCCGCTTCTAATATCGATGTTGAGATCCTTGAGCACCGGCGGATCATCGGCGCCGTACTTCATGTACACGCCGTTGAACTTGATTTTGCCTTGCTGCAGCCACTCTTTAGCTACACTCGACGCTATCAACAATAAGTAAGATAGGTAATATCATCATCATCATCAGCCACAAGACGTCCACTACTTAACATAGGCCTCCCCCCTAGATTTCCACAACGAACGGTCCTGCGCAACCTGCAACCAGCGGTTTCCAGCGACCTTTGTGAGGTCATCTGTCCATCTAGTGGGAGGCCATCCAACACTGCCTCTTCCGGTTCGTGGTCGCCACTCGAGAACCTTTCTTCCCCATCGGTTATCAGTTCTGCGAGCAATGTGGCCTGCCCATTGCCACTTCAGCTTGCTTACTCTTTGAGCTATGTCGGCCACTTTCGTTCTTTTGCGAATATTTTCATTACGGATTCTGTCGCGCAAAGAGATTCCGAGCATAGCTCTCTCCATAGCTCGCTGTGTGACTTTGAGCTTCGTTATGAGGCTCACAGTGAAGGACCACGTCTCAGTAATAATATAACAAGTAAGAACAAAATTTAGACTTTAATACATTTCTATCATTTCAGTTTATAAACAAAAAAACTCATGAAATCAATTCAATTCAATCGTTTAAGTTTAGATGCTACTATGATAGATACTTGAAAATCAATTAATTCGTGTAAATTATGATACTAGATGTATGTATGATATGATGTATGTCATAAAACCTACTACTAAAATACACAGTCAATACTAAAGACGCGACAAGCTTAATACATCCCTCTTTTTTGCGTCGATTGTTAAAACGGTGATTGCGTAAAACACTAGATAGCCTAGTCGAATTAAGATTTAACCCGGATAAAATTGTAAGCAGCCATTATTTATACGGAATTCGCTTGTGGAGGTCACTGGGTGACTACATTTTGTTTTGCGTAGTAATCCGTTGCGTATCCGCCATCTTGATTAATTGGGAGGCAAATTTATTTATAATCAAGTATCAATTTCAATATTTTCCAAGTGTTTACATTGAAACGTGTGACTTCAGTAAATATTTAGTTATATTTATATCCGTAGGTATCAACGAGTTCGTAAACACTTTGGCATATTATCGATATGTTGAATACGCAAATCTAGTGATCCCAATTTATTCCGTGAGCTGGTAGAAAAATTTGAGCAGATATTTGAGGCAAGCCGAAACGTGTCACATACTTAGAATTACACGGAGGTGCCGACATGGCTGTTGAGTAGCGGGGTAAAATGGTCCCTCAATTTAGACCACCTAGCAGGTGGATAGTCCCTCCAAAGTATTTTCCCGCGCCTGGCAGTAGTGTTAAACCCCCAACTAAATCATCTGGCTTATTTTTATAAATTCTTTAAACATTAAACTTCAACAAGTTAAAATTGCATATTGTCTCAAACATATTTATACACTGAATAAAAAAAATAAAAATGTGTGGATCTATTTTGACCCGTTTCTCACCAGCCATGCTGCAGCTCCATGTTGGGGAATAATAGAAGAACTATGTGAGAAGTTTTCAGCTTGTCTGAAAACCCTACTCAAATTTACAAGCAGCGCTCGGAATAATTAGTAAATTAAGGTACTCACGTCCTTGATCAATATCATCCTCAATGGGAAGGTGCGTGTATTCTAGTACTCTCTCGACAGCAGTCATCTCCCCGAGGAAGTCGGCTGTGTTTGATGCGGCCATCTGCAGCATCATTGTCAGCACCAGCGATTGTGATATCGCCAGTCCCACGTTGCCTACTGGTATGACGGTAGCTGCACGGATTTATTTTATTTTATTAAAATTTTGCTCAAACTGTACAAACTCAACTGTTTGTCAAACTTTACGAACGGTATCGGTGATCTGATGAGACCAAAAAGGCCAGACAAGTGTTTAACTGAATCAGGTTATGTGACTACAAATAATACATTTTTCGAAATTGTCAACATATCATATGTCGTGAAATCTTTGATATTTTAGTGAAATACTTTGTGTTCTCTGTATTCAGGAAAAATATAAATGTAAATGTATTTTAAGTATTATAAAACAAAATGGATTTGGTTCTGTTCGGATCTATTGATCGTTTATATTAAATAAATAAATTTATTTATTTATTTAATATAAACGTTTATTAAATAAATACATTTATTTATTTATTATATAATAAATATATAAATAAATTTATTTATTTATTTAATGGAAAAATGGGTAATTAGGTACAATAAGATCTTAAATGTTTAGATTGAGAACTCCATAATCAACCTTACGGCATTTTACATAAATACACGGGTAACTCACGTATAATGTAGTCAGTCCAGTCCGACTCAAGTTTCATACTAAAACCTTACGGCATGCAAATATTAGGTTGTCTACGACAATTTGACAAAAAACTTTACAATTTATCACTCTGAGCTGCCTATTCAATGACTACCAATTTTACTCTATTATTATCTACATTACATAATTATACAAAACTAATTAGGCATTTTTAACAATCCAATGATAATGGAAGCTAACGAATAAAGTAATTGAGTAATGAAAAACAATTATACCTAGTACTAATGCCCAAAGTAAAAACTTAAAAATCTGTAAGTGTTACTAGGTTCCGTAAAGTTGTCAATTCAATGACTGCAAATTTCTTCTAATTATTCATTCACATAGTCATAAATTGTTTATGTATTTCTAACAGAGTAATGAAAATGAAAGCATAAGATTGATACATTTAACTAGTTAAGATACCAATATCCTCGAAATAAATAAAAGCTTACAAATCAAACCTGAATCTAATTTATCAGTCAGATACTCATTAACTGTATAATATGCCTTCTCTGTCAGAAGGCATTTTAATTTATTTTTAAACAAATACGTTTCTTTTATAATAAAAAAATGTTCTGGTAAGTGGTTGTAAATCATAGGAGCCATGCAAAGTGTACTGTTTCCTAATAGTGTTGAGCTATGCACAGGAATTCTAATTTTATGTTTGTGACGCTCACTTTTTAGATTTTCAAATAATGACAAATTGTTTCGCACCAACATTACACATTCAAATATATATAACGAAGGCAACGTTAACATTTTTAATTTGCGGAAATGAGGTCTACAAGATTGCCTTTGACGCAGTTTACTGATAGCCCGGACACATTTCTTTTGTGATCTGAAAACCATATGCCTTCCTGAGCTATTGCCCCAAAATATTATACCATATCGAAGCAGCGACGAGACATTGCCATTATAGGCTGATAATAAAGTAGATTTACTTGCTCTCTTTGACAACATATGAAGTGCGTATGAATACTGATTCAACCTTGAACATACGCTTTCGACCTGATTTTTCCAGTTTAAGTTACAGTCAAGATGTAAACCTAGGAATTTCGTTGCGTCTATTGTTTCGATTTTATTTCCAGAATAAGTAACGTTAAGTTTATTTAATTTGTTAATTCTATTTCTAAACGTCATTAGTTTTGTTTTGCTGAGATTTATTTTTAAATTATTAATTTTCAACCAATTTATGATACCGTCTAAAGCCTTCCTAATTTCATTTTCAACGCATGAAATATTCGTACCAATGAATAGTACCGTACTATCATCCGCAAATAATACAGTCGGGTGCTTCGTTACCTTTGGCTGATCATTAATATAAATTAAGAAAAGTAACGGGCCTAACACGCTGCCCTGTGGAACACCATATTTTACTTTTTCGTATTCCGATGTATATGTGATCTCTCGTTTTGAATCTGAACAAGTTTTGCAAATTTGTGTGCTCTGTTGACGGTTTGATAAATAAGATCTCGTAAGGTCGTGCACATTGCCTCATTGCCTCTAATACCGTACGCATCTAGTTTGTCCAATAATATATTGTGATCGACAAAATCAAACGCTTTAGTAAGGTCCATATAAAGCGCGCATACTGGTAATTTAGCATCTAAATTAGTTAAAATAGTTTTTATAAAACTGTAAATCGCCAAATTAATACTTTTCTTTTTTCTAAAGCCTAATTGCTCGGAGGCGAATAATTGTTCTATTCAAAATAAGTATAAATATTTTCATAAATGGTCTTTTCAAAAATTTTAGAGAAAATAGGGACTAAAACTATCGGCCTGTAACAACTCATATCAAGCTCGTCACCTTTTTTGAAAAGAGGCTTAATTATTGTTTTTTTAAGTCGTTCCGGAAAAACACCTTGTAATATACTCTCATTGACTATGTGTGTGTGTGGACTATGTAAGTACGTGAGAAATAATACTTGAAACGTGATTAATTAGTTGTGTAGTTATACCGTCATGTCCAGTGCTTTTTGTATTTTGAAGATTCATTATGATTCTATGAATATCTTGCGGTACCGTTGGCGTCATAAACAGACATTTAGTACATCTCGATTTCATAAATTGTTTTGGTTTTACAGTTCGTTCTGGTACCTGGTTTGCAAAAAAACTATTGAAAGTACTGGCTACGTCAAGAGGTAAAGTGATTTGAAATATTTTTCAACCAGAAACAATGGTTGCGGAGATTACCTACTTCAAATAGATTCATAAACACACAAAATCGACTCCTCTCTCTATAATATTATTTCAGGCAAATACTTACATAAATCAACAAGAATAAATAATGCCATGATCGCGCCAAGATACAGCAAACAAAAACTGTCTAGATACAATCCGAACGCATTCGATGATCCTATGTAAGTATAATAGGCACTCGAGTGAAGATTCTGAAAAGAACATTATATTATTAAAACAACCTTATACTAAATTTTGTTAATGTTATACTTAATTAATAACAAAACATAACGTTTCATTATTATATAGTAATATACATATTTTTATATTATACCTGTGCATTCTCAAAATTTGTCAGCAGCTTAGATTGTGAATTTGAACTCCTTATGGTCGATAATCCCGAAATGGTTGAATTAATCATGGCAAATACAGGACTCATTGCTAAAAAAAATTGATAGTTTCATTTAGTATCGAAATTTCAAGGCCCTTCATTCAAACAATAAAAATAAAGTTTGGTTTTGCTTGAGTGCTATCAAGAATAGTTTACCTTTTTACCTTTACCTTTTTAGTACCTTTTTTTTAATAAAAACCATGTTAATAAATAAAATAAATAAATATTGGTGGACAATTCACACACATAATGATTTTTCAATTTTAGTAACATAATTACTTCTTACTTGTTCCTTCTAAACGCTTCACGGCTTGAGCAGCGTTCAGGTACAATTTCAATAAAAACAGGAATATAACTAAAATAATAACACTAGGGATGAGAGTCCAAGGTAGAGCTACTGCGTTCAAGACAAGAATACTTGTCATCGACATATACATCTGTATAGTTTCTAACATGCTCCTGGGTAGAAACTCATCCATGGTGCCTACGTCTTTGGAAAATCTGTTCAAAACTCGACCTGTTGAGAAGATTAGTATTGATATCAAATGTTTATTAATTGAGCTTAATCATAGAGACTACGATTGAAATGGTATTGTTGAGAAGTATTCGTTAAAAAGGTTTAATTATGGAACTAGAGCGCTAAATTGAAAAATAATTCTTCCAAAACGAATAACTGATGATAACTGATGACACGTACATTTAAAGCTAAGTATTTTTTAACAAAACAAAAAGCTTCAAGCAGCTTATACAGTTTGTAGGTGCAACCCTATATTATATATTATAAAAGCAAAATTGACAATATGTGACGCTTTCACTGTTAAACTACAGATCCGTTTGAAATGGATTATGGAACAGAGCCTATAGTCCGAGAAATGTACTCAACTTTTAGAAAAGGGTATGAAAGTCTCGTTATTTTTATGGAGTTTGAATCTTATTTCTTACACTTTTGGTTACAAATTACAAAGACAAAAATTTTATGAAATGTTACTCACATAAAAATTTTAATTTCAAAGGGGGTATAGTAAGAATTTTATAAAATAGGAGCTAAAAATTGAGGTAAGGCACGAGTTACACCGCAGGGTACACGTAGTTATCAATAAATACTTGCCAGAATTATTAGTATCGAAGAACCTCATGATAGCTACAATGAGTTTTCTGTAGATGATATCGTGCAAATTCGCAGAAGCACGGATCGACAACTCTACAAATGCTAAGATTCTGATTTGAGAGAATATGATTATTGCCAGAACAATGCAACCATACACAAGTAAATACTGTCCGGTTGTTAGAGCTCCCATTTGGGTATCCAAACTGGTATCTGAAAAAATATTATAAGTAAGTGTGAAAGCTTTTTGGGATATCCTATCGAGGAGCTAAAATTCTGAAAGCATATTTTAGGATATTATACCAAGCTCTTGTCCTTCTGCCAATCCTTGTTTATATAAATCGACGGCATTTGTCCTGTAATTATATTTATAAATTTAATGATCAATTCATACCAGCATTATACCAGCTACGATGTTATCACTACGTGTGTTTTTAGACAGTAAAACTTAATCCTAACACTTATCAAGATACTACACAAACAGATTAAACCAGCGCTTGTTTGTTGGTCAGTAAGAAATATGACCAGTACTCGTAGTTGTAGGAAATATGGCCGTAGGTATGGATATTGTGTCTGTTACGCAAATTGTGGTATAGATATTTACTGAATTAGAACTGAAAAGTAAAGTTACGTTCGTTTGTAAGTTGTGTTTATAAAAAAATCGGTCATACCAAAATCCCAGCCAGTAATCTGCTACAGTGCCTGCGCCTTGCGTCAGCGCCAAAGCTAACAACGTAAGAAAAACTATGGACCACGACTGAACAGACTTCAAATACCGCCAAATCACTTCAAACTTCAGGTTTCCTTTAGCTCTTTCTTCTGCCTCTTGAATTTGTGTCTTTTCAAAAGCAGAGCCATCTTCACTTTTATTCGATAAGCTTGACATGCCTCGCTGTAGTAATACTTTTTTTTTCTAAAATAATCAAGTACCTTAGTTGAGAAAAATGTACCCAAGATACGGCTATAATCGTAACACAAATAAAAAAATCACATACCTCTTCACCTTTTTCATCAGGGGTCTTACTCTCTTGTCGTTCCAATAATTTTGTGAACTCTTTGCCAGACTTTATAAGATCTTCATAATTTCCCATATTTTCAATGGTGCCCTGTTAATAGAAACGTCTTTAACCATTGTGTTCAAGAAATAACATAAAATTGATTTTGTAAATAAGAGTTGCAAATCTATATAATAGCGTACCTCATTTAAAACAACAATAAGGTCGGCGGATTTAAGCAAATGGACTTGATGTGTGACTAAGATAGTGGTACGATCCTGCAGGTAGCCCTTGATGCATTTTTCGAACAGCAGCCGGCCGACATTAGCATCCACAGCAGATAACGGGTCATCCAGCAAGTAAGTATCCGCCTGCACAACCCGGACACATTTAGTTAAGAGTGAGGCTGAATGATATTGTTTATTTGTTGGTTTTATTAAGTACTCAATACTCAATCATATTTATTGCTTCATAATGTTACAGAAAGTAAAGATTAAGGAAATGGATAAATATCAATTTAGTCGTAACACAGTAAGATAGTGTAGTCCAATTTGGCATTGCAATTTAATCATCGTTTAGCGAAGTGTCTTATTCGACTGTCGATAATCAAATTTTTCATTCTCGAAATTTCTCAGGTCGTCGGTTAAAAACTAGAGTAAACTATAAAAGGCTTTCGAGAGCAGCAGATCTCTCAAGGTCCTAATGAACCTACCTACGCCCATCTTGAATGTCTTAATTTTATGAGGCAGTTAGTAAACTTAAAGAGAGTAGATGCAGAGCCAGTAAACTTCAATCTTAATACATTTACTCGTATTCTATCCATATAAAGATATACTTTCATAAACCATTTTTCACCAAAGCCGGCCTTTCTGCTGTTTTTACTAACAGTCGAGCAAAGTTGTATGAAATTTCATTTCAGTGTAGTTTTAGCAATTTCTTTCCAAAATCCTTTATTATAAATATTTTGTCGTTCAATTATTATATTATACTATTTTGGTGCTACAATACGTAAAAGTGTATTGTTATTTGCGCTAGTTTGCTAGCATGGGCGCATCGATGACCAAGAGCGTTAATAAGCAAATTCGAGGTAGATATTTTTTTAAGTAAACACTGACGAGACGAACATTCCATATGTCTGATGGTAAGCAACATTCAGTATTTTGAAATTATATGCCTTGTTTGTTGACTTCAACGACTAAAGAATAGAGATCTAAATGGTCTTAAATGGTCAGTTCTAAAATCTATTTATAATAAGACCTAGTTTTAAACACTTAAAATATGATTTGTTTTATAATTTATGATGATTATTCAAAGCAGTCTCACTCGGCTGGTTTTAATATCGTAATATTGAACTTGTCTTTCACTTCACATTTATTTTTTATGGGATTCGCAGTTTGAGAAACATAGATCAAATTGCCACTGTTTAAAACCGTATCTACCACATTCTACTATTACTATTTATAACTTTCAAGATAAGTTAATAAATAATTATTTGATCAATACAAATCAAAGTAATCCAAGTCAAATAAATGTATTTAAGATCACAGTGAAGTCGAATCATATTTGTTAAAAAAAAATTAAGACAGTTTTAGAAAAATACTAAGATTAAACGATTTTTATGTTATGGTAGCATCTTTGTTTACATTTTCTACACCTCTCCGTGGAACGGACTATAGAATATATTTTATTTTCTGCAAAGTATTAATTCAATAATTATAGAATTCTAGATATATTATAGAATTCTAAACCACCAGAAATCTAAGTGCTTGTTTTATACTTTTCAGTTTTTATAGTATGTAAGTACGTAGTTTGGTTATCTTTTTATGCAGTCGGGTTTTTTGAGTTTTTAAATTATATGTTTTTTATTTGTTTTTGTTTTAGTGTGAATAAGAAAGAGTATCTATCTTTCTATAAACCATGTGTCACAAGTAGTGTGGTGGTGCTCTTCTTCAAAAAAGGTGACAACACCTTGTTGAAGAACTACAGACCCATCTCACTTCTGAGCCACGTTTATAAGTTGTTTTCTAGGGTAATCACGAATCGTCTCGCACGCAGGTTTGACGACTTCCAGCCACCCGAACAAGCCGGTTTCCGAAAAGGCTATAGTACCATAGACCACATCCATGCGCTTCGGCAGATTATACAGAAAACCAAGGAGTATAATCGGCCACTATGTATAGCGTATGTGGACTATGAGAAAGCCTTCGATTCCATCGAGACCTAGGCAGTGCTTCAGTCTCTCCAGCGATGCCGCATCGACTATCGCTATATCAAAGTGTTGAAGTGTATTTACAACAAAGCCACAATGTCTGTCCGATTACAGGACCGGTGCACAAAACATATCCAGCTACAGAAAGGCGTGAGACAGGGAGATGTAATATATCCGAAACTGTTCACTGCCGCGCTGGAAGATGTTTTTAAGCTACTGGACTGGAACGGATATGGCATCAATATCAACGGCGAATGTATCACTCAGCTTCGGTTTGCCGACGACATAGTCATTGTGGCGGAGTCGCTGGAGGACCTCGGTGCTATGCTCAGGGACCTCAGTAGAGTATCCCAACAGGTAGGTTTGAGGATGAATATGGGCAAGACGAAGGTCATGTCAAATGTTCATTTCTCACCTGTACCGGTTATTGTTGGGAATACCACACTCGAAGTTGTTGACGAATACGTCTACCTGGGTCAAAAGATCCAATTAGGTAGATCCAACTTCGACAAAGAGGTCCAGCGAAGGATCCAACTCGGATGGGCAGCGTTCGGGAAACTTCGGCACATCTTTGAGTCCAAAATACCCCAATGCTTAAAGACGAAAGTCTTTAACCAGTACGTATTGCCAGTGATGTCTTACGGAACTGAGACGTGGCCCTTCACTGTGGGCCTCATAACGAAGCTCAAAGTCACACAGCGAGCTATGGAGAGAGCTATGCTCGGAATCTCTTTGCGCGACAGAATCCGTAATGAGGATATTCGCAAAAGAACGAAAGTGGCCGACATAGCTCAAAGAGTAAGCAAGCTGAAGTGGCAATGGGCAGGCCACATCGCTCGCAGAACTGACAACCGATGGGGAAGAAAGGTTCTCGAGTGGCGACCACGAACCGGAAGACGCAGTGTTGGACGGCCTCCCACTAGATGGACAGATGACCTCACAAAGGTCGCTGGAAACCGCTGGTTGCAGGTTGCGCAGGACCGTTCGTTGTAGAAATCTAGGGGGGACGCCTATGTTCAGCAGTAGACGTCTTGCGGCTGATGATGATGATGATGATGATGAATACTAACCTCACGATAAACAGCTCTGGCAAGGTTGATTCTTGCCTTCTGCCCTCCTGACAGTGATACTCCACGCTCTCCTACTAGAGATAGGTCTCCATAAGGAAATTGCTTGAAATCAGGCAGTAAACAGCAAACGTCGCACACCTATAAACAAAGATGTGTTACCTCATAGTCTATTGACGCAGCAAAGAGAAAGTTATCCCAAGACTACTTCCTACTGTACACAGAAACCGAAACAGAAGTTCATCACATCATTTGTAAAAAAATCACTTTTAAGCTTAATTCCGAAAGCTGCTTTCCAAGCGGAACTTTATGCTCTTAATCAAGTAAATCAAACAGTGAAGTTGAGGAGTGAAATACTGATTTTTAATGTTCTGTGTGATCGAAAATCCTCCCTTGACCTATTACGAAATCCAAAAATTAGCCACGTGAAAACTTATCCAGACTCTTCTCATGGCCACGGCGGCTGTAACACTGCCGCCGTAACGGCTGTAACGTCGAGATAATTAAATAATACATAATTTGACGTGGTACCGAATTTTACGTGATTATGTTCCATAATATATTCAAAATATATGTAAGTTGAAGCCGTGAAAGTTTAAAGACTCTTAATTTATTTTCGCTCATACTAAAAATGTTCCAAATACTGACAAATCGAAACCGTGTGTCTGTAGTGGCTAAAATAACTTATTCTAAAAAAAAATATTCTCGAGATATAACTATGTAGAATTGTTCACGCAAATCCTGATAAAAATATATCATCACTATTGACTGTGTATGCTGTATATGTCAGAAATAACTTAGACTTATACAACAAGTGACATTCGCGAGAGAGACATTCGCGCAATATACGTAACGCTGACAAACTGGACAGTATACCTCACTCTCTCGCGAGATCAGAAAAACTGACTCTCATTATGGGACCGGAAGTTTATAACACTCTCCCTAAAATGGTTAAATCAGTACAGAGTTCGGGTAGCTTCAAAAACCGATTAAAAAGCTGGCTTATCCATCAAACTTTTTATAGTTACAGCGAGTTTTTAAATAGTGATGGCAAACTCACAATAAAATTGTAAAAAATTACATTGTTCATTACAATTGTATTATATACATATATTTTAATGTTGGACACTTATTTGTACGATACTTATTATAGTGGAATAGAATGTTCAATTTAAACCTTAAAAATGTTATATACGTATGCTCTTTTTTTCTAAAATAAAATATATTAAAAAAAAAAAAAAAAAAAAAAAAAAAAATATGTAAAATATTTAAAAATATAAAATATAAATAAAACATTTGCAATTACCTTCTTGTACTTGTTGGAGTCATACGGCAGTTCAAACAGAATATTCTCTCTGACTGTTCCTGAGAATAACCAAGAATCTTGACTGGCGTAGGATATGGCACCGTTAATTTTCAGATGACCGTGAGAAACTGATAACTCTTTCAGGAGCACTTGAAGTAAAGATGACTAAAACAAAATATGTAATTGTGAAATATACAATTTAACATATTTGTGTAACGAAAGAACGAAAATTTTCAAAGAAAAAAAATGTTGAATCACCTTTCCGGAACCAACAGGACCAATAACAGCGCACAGTTCTCCTTTGCTTAATCGGAGAGATATGTTTTTGAGAAACTGTTTTGCTGGATCTTTTGAGCCACTCCATGAAGCGTTTACATTATTTAACTCGATTGGATATTTCAAACTCTCAGTAGATGGTTGTTGCTCTATCAATTCTGTACAGATATAATTATGTAATATAGCCAATCGTAACAGCAAAAACACAGCAATGTTTAAAAACATAATAACTTATGAACAAACCAGCAGTAAGAGATCCATCTGCGGTCTTGGAAGTCTCTCTAATGAAACTGTTCTTTGAGATGTGATTACCATTTGTATTGCCTGCTTCCGATGGTTTTCTAAATTCAAATGTCGCCAAGTCTTCTCTTTCGTCTAACGGCAGAAAAAAGCTTATAGTTAGACGACACTATTGTTAATACAAAAGTTTGACAAATAGGTATGATACAATACATAAATGTAAATCCTTGATTTCTACAAGAAAAATTAAAACTCTCGACTTACCCATAACTAAGAAACTTTGAATGCGCTCGAGCGAGACTAAAGTTTCAGCTAGATTTGCGATGGCAAAGGGCATCAATAAGGTTATACCAAACTGAATTAAGCTGAAGTATTGTTGTATGGGGAATATCTGAAAAAAATGTTAAACAGAATACCTACTTAAATCAATTTTCATGAACACACCACGAGCTAATAAAAAATTGAGCAAGTGTGTTAGCTAGCTTTTGTTTATTCGGTAAATTAGCCAATTTCGGGTCATACCTATATTATTTTTAGTTTCCGAAATGAAACATTAAAAAAAAAAAACGATTTACACATTATAACAAGACTTATTTAATCACACACACAATTCACAATTAAACAATTCCTAAATTAGAATTATGTAGGCAACAGTTTACAAAAAGCCAATAACTAGCAATTTTAGCAATGAATTTAAATAATCACGAAATAACACGGCAAAAGTGAGTTTTTGACTTACGCACAAATTGCACCGTAAGTACTACCGAGTCCAGCCTAGCCCACCCAGCCAGCCAAAAATGACCGAGCCTTTCATAAACAAGGGCCTTTATAAGGATGTTGGAGAGTGTGGTCACGAAATGCAAGTAGTCTTAAAAAACTTCTCTACAATTATATACAACGTTACACGATACATTTTATATAAATTGCCTAATATAACAAACATGTAACTGCAAAGAACTTACCAACGTGGCGGTAACGCTGATGCCTGATAAAATCAGCGTCAAACAAGTAAGAAAGAGTATAGCTCTGTCTGTGAAGAGCATGAACCCAATAAACATACTTCTAATATAAATGGATTTCTTTAGAGATTTTAACTCATTTGATCTTACAGCTTTTACAACTCTTTGGAACGGTTTTTCCCAAGCGTACATTTTGATTACCTAAAAGACATAATAATCACAATAAGTAAATTTAAAACGAATATAGGTAGGTTAGTTTATATACATATTTATCGTTACCGATATCGTGCCAGACCCCGTTTTAGGTTATTTCATGTTTTTTCCAGCCATATCGATATATTATGCACAGTGAAAAGCATAACATCAGGCATATTCTCCACACACACACAGGGCCGATCTTGAAATGATTGTACTCGTATTTCGTGGCGATCGATGGTGGCCTCTATCTTATCGCGCTCCATTTTTTTGTTTTAGAACACATCCGTCAGATTCCACTTTCGTCAGAATAGTTTTTTTTTGTAAAATCCGTTCAGTTTCGTCAGGAATGACCAATGTGGAGTCCCTCTAATGACTCTTTCGTCAGTTTTCAGTTTCGTCAGGAATGACCAATGTGTGAAATCTGACGTTAAAGTTAATTTTAGTGATAGTAATAAGCCATAATCAGTAACATTTAAAAATATACTTTAATGTACATAACAACTTAAACATGAAAAGGTACCTACACCTATACTGTTCACAAAATAATAAAAGGCCCCTAGACGCAAAATGACCTAATTTTGAAACGAGAAAGGGCTTAAATGTGAAAAAGGTTCCGATTTTTATCAAGTATAAAGTAATGAAAATACAAGTAAAGAATCCTGTACATATACAAGTCCAGCACGTGTTGTTCGGAATAGGAAGGGAGAAGGAGGGATCAGATCGAAGAGCTCCTCGGAACACTCGCCATGATAGAGGCGATAAAATACTGCCAATGAGGCCACGTCTCTACGCAACTGCAGAGGATCTAAGTTCAGCGGGTTTGAGCATCCACGAGATATGTAAATTCCTAAGATATGGAATAAAGAAAAATAATACCTGACGAAAACGGAATCTGTCGCAAGAGGAATCGCGAGAATTCCTGTTTCGTCACCAGTTTCAAAATTCTGACCTATACGGAAAAAAAAAGTGACCTGACGAAACAGGAATCTGACGGATGTGTTCTAAATCATTTTTTTTACTTCTATGGGATATGTCGAGATCAATAATAAAAGTAGGATTTCCATGCTAAGGAACTCTTTTGAATAAAAAGTTTTTTAATACGCATTAAATGTGATTGAATTTCAAAATAATTGCAAGGTCACATCTGACAAAGAAAATTGATAAATAGATAGTGTGACATAGTTAGATGAACTCTTAAATTTTTTGACTTCAGTTACAAAGCCGTAGTAGGTGACAGAAAAAAAAATGTTAACCTACACTAGCCTTCGTTAAAACCATGGACACCCTACACAACAATGATATGACTAACTACCCCTGGCCAAATCGTGAAACGTTTAGCGATGGACGATATGGCAGGTGTAAGGTGATCTCATGTTATGTGATCGTGATACATATCAAGGTGTTGGCAATTCAACAATCACTTAAAATAACATAATTTATAACAGAAGAACGATGGAACGGATATTCTAACTAAAGCAAAGCAGTGGGTAAAAGTTATATTCCGAGAGCTGGCGCAAATTTTTGTGTAGGTAAGTAATTGAAGTAGTATTCATTATGCTCCGCTACTCACCAGCCAGGTTTGCAGATCCGTGTTGGAGTATAATAGGAGAGGTAGGTATGTGACAAGTTTTCATCTTTCCTCAAACCTTACCAACCCGAAAATTGGTGCCAGCTCGCGGAATATTATGTCACGTCATGTTCCATGTTTAAAATATGGGACTTATAGTTCCTCATGAAAAACATATGCTCCCACGGGAGGAGGCAGCTTAGGCAAATGGCAAAAGGCAATTAGGCAAACACTCGATGTCGAGTCGATTACTAGCGAAATCCCAACCGGTAGTGATCGGCTCTACAGACGAGCACTAGAATTAGATTTTAAATGTACCCAACTCCCTCCTATTTTCCTCTTCTTCTCCTTATCCAAGACATGTGTAAAAAACAAGATAATTGTAATGACAAAGATCACGGACCCCGAGTCTGTGGAGCGGCTAATTTAAATAAAAAATAAAAACATATGCTCCCATCTGAGTACCTCCAGAGATAAGCTTTCAATAAAAAATGGTAAAAATTTACACTTTATGAATTTCATAATCGATAATGTTTATAATGTATCTACAGGACTTAATCACGATTTAATTCATTGTTTAAATACCTCGTTAAATAAGTCTTCTCGTGACCACGGCGGTTGTAACGCTGCCGAAACGTCGAGGTATTTAAACAATGAATTAAATCGTGATTAAGTCCTATAGATACATTATAAACATTATGTGTTCAAATCGCGAAAGTTTAAAAACAATATACATAATCGATTTTCAGCTTCTGGGTGATTAACGAAAAAATTTGATATATTTTTATAAACAGTATTTAAACAGTATTTAGAGTATTTTTCTGTAACATATATACCTAATACGTTTTTTATCATCATTTTAGAGGTAGAATAATTTTCTGATTTTACTCAACGTCATTGGTTAATATTTGCTACTACCGCCGTTCCCATGACAACAAATGAATTTACGAGTGTTTTATTTGACAGACGTCAAAGAGATAGTTGAGAAGCTAGCATAAATATTAACATTAGTATGTGAGTGTATAATATAAATAACACTTACCTGAATTCCATTTATGATTTCGTTCATTAATTTAATTCTACTATCAGTTTTTTCGGCAGTTTCACGTCTGACAATTTCTGTTAACTTCGTTAGCCATGCTGGAATCATAAGGTAGAAACTAAATGGATCAACCTAACTAATCTTCAAGCTATTAAAGTATTACTTTGCAAGCTTCAATCAATATTGAATATCATACATATTTTGCAAGGAAGCATATAAGTTGTCATAATCTACCAATGAATCAGACATATTAACACTCTCAGCGTCGTCATAGCTGTTTACCATTTTGTTTGTATACGAAACATACAGTTATCTTTTTTATAAGTTTTCTATTACAAGAATAAATATTATGAGAACCCACCTTGAATGGGAAGTATTATAATGACGACGCCAAAGAGACCGACGTAGGGCGCCCAGCCGCCAACCTGCCAGAGAACGTAGAGTACGACGGCCACCTGTATGGGTACCACCCACAGGTTGTGCAAATAGTCAAACGCGTACTCAAACCGCGCCACATCATTCGATAACAGATTCACCAGCTTACCGCCGGCCACCTCGCCCAGAGCTATTTGATTCATACGTAACAGCTGCAACACAAGTTTGTATTGTATTGTAACTCGTTCTACGAGTAGGTAAAACCGCATATTATATTACTGTTTTTTGGTTGAACAACTAATCTATGTATAGATTTCTACGTCTATATCTTAGTATCATAAGGAGAACGCCGATATTGATAGTTCTGTTGATAAGTACACTGTAATATTCGGAGGCTTGCCTTGGAAGCACAGCACCAATATTAATGACTCTTACAATAAGTAAAGTTCCCCAAATGTAATAATTTTAATTAATAGTAGGTATATAAGTAGATACATAGATATAGGTAAAATAAATAGAATTTAGATAAAGTTATGACATTACTGAAAATGCAAAAATCGGTACAGGCCTCCAGTTTTTTAATATTGTAGAGAGTCCATATTTTGATTCTATAAATAATCTATAAAATTTCCGCAGCGCATATGGTGAAAGATTTTATTGGCATGGGTCTGTTTTATACTTTGGTTATATTATTGAGGTTTTAGTAAGGGTCCTTATTTTTAACAAATATAGTTACTATGCGTACTTATGGTACTGTACTTTAAAAATTATAGTACTCAAATCAGTTCAGTTTTTTTACATTAGGCTAGCAGTTTATAAGTTAATTTGTTACAAACACAAAAATTCAAAACTTCTTTAAATACTTTAGAACATTAGTATATGAGCATAGATTTGTTGTTCTTCATGTGTCCACACCCTCAACTTTTGTTCAACAGGCTCGTTGGGATAAAACATTATTAAATTATTATCCTATTATATGTATAGTGAGTGGCGCTTACATTCTCGTGTGTATCAAATAGATTTTTTGATAGGAAAACGAGAAGAATTGCTTTTTAGAATTATATTATTATAATTTATTTATTAAATTATAAATGCGAATGTTTGAACGATTAGGTGTTTGAATTTTTACAGCTACGAGTAAATTACGTCGTAATAAGGGATCAAGCTGAAAGTTGGAACTCAAATAAGTAGATTATAGACTCCGAACAACGCATATGCTACTTCTCATCCCGAAAAAAAGTAGAGTACCTGTTGCTATTCTTCTGGAATATTAATTTTCCAAGTTCTACATGGATGAAGTTAGGCTGACGTTAGTTATAATATACATATGCAGGCATGAGTAGCAATTCGAACTTACCTTTCTGTACATGAGCGATGAACAAGCCACTTTTACTCTCAAGCCAAAGCGGGAAACAAAGAGAGAATTATGATGAGTACACATCATAGTAATGAAACTTATCCCGAGCATGGCCAGTGCATAGAAACTTGCATCCGTCCTGGTCAAAGAGGTGTCCACTGACCAATAAGATAGTAGCCGGGCGAATATTATAGGTTGATATGCGCTAAAAGCAAGTAATTTAATTAATAAAAGTCTGGAACTTTTCCAAACATACTACACAAAGTTCAAACAAATGTAACGAAAAAAAAATGTCTGAAGCCTATAAAACATGCCATAATATTTTATTTTATGAAATAATATTATATTAATACTAGCGGCCCGCCCCGGCTTCGCCCGTGGTTCATATATATAACCTACAGCATTCAAGGATTACGTACATATGAAAGAACGGTGAATGTTTTTTAAATCGGTCCAGTAGTTCCCGAGATTAGCGTGTTCAAACTATACATATGCTATAGGCTACTTTTGATCCCCAAATTATCGTGCTGTCTACTGGGTCAGAAGTGACACCTGTAGACAACTGGCGGGGATAACTAATTAAATGACGATTGGTCAGTTAACGACCGGGGATGAAAAATGATTAAATTACTAAAATGATTATTATAAAATAAGGGTTGATCGTAGAAGGGTGAAAATTGAGGATTGTATGTATTTTTGTACATAAAATAACAGTACATAAAAAAATAGAAATTAAAAATTTTGTCTAAAAATTAAAAAAATAAATTTAGGGGTGGACTACCCCTGACATTTAGGGGGATGAAAAATAGATGTTGGCCGATTCTCATAGATACCGGATAAGCACAAAAAATTTCATCAAAATCGGTCAAGCCGTTTCGGAGGAGTATGGCAACGAAAACTGTGACACGAGAATTTTATATATTAGATAGATTAGTGATATAACGAATGTCATATTTTGGACATTTGCGAATGCGAATTTCTGCTCCCAACATTCGCGAATACGAATATTCAGTTGCTATTTAAATTTAGGGCCATTTGTGTATGGCTTAGTTACAACACCAACAAGTTTACCCAGCGAGCGCATGTTTAGTGGCGTAGACTTATTTACACGCCACGCCGAAACAGACTTGAAGGAGACAAGGCATTAAAACTACTTATTCTTAAATTTAACATTCCCCTACTGAAATTTAATTATTTACATATAAATATATACATAATTAACTGCTATTTTTTTTTAAAGAGAGAAGTATTTTTATTTAAGAATCTAATTTTTTTGTTTGTTTAGAGTTAATACAATTTTGGTTTGATTATTTAAAACTCCCTAAAATATATTAAGCGAAATGTAAGCTTCGGTAAATTTATAGAATACAATTTTTGTTTGTTTACATTGCATTTAGTGTCTAGTTTTGTTTGTTAAAGTCTTATCACAAAAACACTCAGACACAGTTCAAATATTTAAATTCATCACACAAATATTTGCACTGGGTGGGTGGGAATCCCACTAAGCCACAAAGCCAGATTGTTAAGCTTCATTGCCCAAAGTTTACTAAGTAAATGATAATGATAAAGAGAAAACTGATGATGTAATTGTGATTATGTTACGAGGTTAAATTACATTTAAAAAAAAGTAAGAAATTAATGGATTGTTTTTTAAACTATTATTATCTAAAACATTTTTTTATATTCGCTTAACATTCGTAGTAATTTTGGGAGTAAGCAAAAATATGCTAATATCCGCAAATGCGAATGCGAATATTCGTTACATCACCAATTAATATAACTTGTTCACAAGTGACCATTTTACAAAGCTTTTATACATATAGAGGAGCGTATCAATTTACATAGGTATTAATTAGGCGAGTTACCGAGTCACCACATGAGGCCACCGAGTCTTATTTTAAAAGTGAAAACTTCTTTTGACGCACCACACTGTCCACACTCAGAATTTTTCGTCGGCTGTGAATTAAGGTCATCGTCATGTTCGTAAGTGAAAGATTAGTGCGGGTAAACTCGGGACCGCTGAGTGTCGGCACACTCGACCGAGAGAGATAGTCAACTGCTGCTGTCACTGTCATGTCGCTGTGTTAACTAAATTCAATTTATACATATCGTGGGCGTAGTGGAGAAATTAGATAACTAACATTTTCATTATTTCGAGATAAAGCCGATTTAGTGTTTTTTTTGACAAAAATCTAATATATATATTACTACAAATATATTTAACTGTCGGTTTTTAAATATGTTAATAAAGGGTTCATTGTGCATGTTTTGAGATTATTGTAAAACCCCTATCATATAACCTGAATATTTAAAATATCATTAAACAGTTATCTAATTTTCCTTCAACGACTTTTCGGAACTAACCTGTAGTTATCTATTTTATCCTGTTAGTTGTTCAGTTTCGCCTATTACTTAATGAACATCAGGTTGAAAATCGACATGGTTAAGTAACATTATTCAATTATTGCACTGCAATAATAATGTATCAACTACTTTTGTCTACTTTTTTTGGATATGCCAAAACAAAAAGAGTAAAAAAATCTTTGTTTATGGATGATTAAGAATTACTACTAATTACTTTAAATAAAAATGAAACACTTGGCAGTTAGGAAATCAATGTATTTTGTTTAAATTAAATATAAAAAGGTAAAATCAAATTATTTGTTAGAAAAAATAAATTAAAAAAGCAGAATGTTTTGATTATTTTTAATGAATAATCAAAACATTCTGCTGTAACGTTTAAGTAAGTAGGTAAAACGTAATGAACTAAATAAACTATAAAAATCAACAGCATTTATTAAGCTTCAGGTTAACTCCTTGCAGTTGGATATTAGATAAATCAATGTAGGTATTTTGTTTTAATTAAATAAGTAGGTTACATGAAATTATTTGTTAGACAAATTAAAGAAATTATAACACTAATTAACTAAATAAACAATAAAAATCAACAGCAATTATTAAATTTCAGGGTAACTCCTTGCAGTTGGAAGTTAGATAGGTAATTCAATGTAGGTAGGTATATAGTTTTAAGTAAAAATAACTCGTATATCGGCTAGATCGTGCTCTCTGCATGATACCTTTCCAATAAATTACTGAATAGACATCAGAAAATCGTTTTTCCTTTTCAATAGCACTATGCATCGAATCAACTTCCATGAAACTGTGCCCACTTTCTAGATACTTTTATTCAATTACATTTAAATTAGGGGTCACTTGAACTAAATGTAACAAAAATGATGCCTAATATTGATTTCTGTTCTGTCCAGAACAGGTGTAAGAATAAATTGTTACATTTGCTGGTATCGAATCGATCCATGTGTTAACTAACGGCTGAAGCAATTTCGGTGCTTCCTTTTTTTCCGTTAATCTCGGTCCAAATAAAACAGTGTGCATTATTTTGTGGGCGCTTATACTCATAAATCGAAAGGTTGTATAACTAATAAATAAAAAATATCCAACTTGCGACTATAGTACATAAAGACTATCTGAA
This sequence comes from Ectropis grisescens, assembly GCA_017562165.1. Classification (NCBI taxonomy): domain Eukaryota; kingdom Metazoa; phylum Arthropoda; class Insecta; order Lepidoptera; family Geometridae; genus Ectropis; species Ectropis grisescens. The sequence goes on along the minus strand of CM029781.1, from coordinate 20,392,135 downwards.
GTGGATGGTATTTGTAACAAGCTCTGTAAGTCCATTGTAACACAAAGAAAAGTTTCATCATGCTCAGACCTTTGTTTATCAATATCTTTTGATACATAAGATGCTTCTTTTCTTTCGATATGATCGTCGTATTCTTTTTTCAGCGCATTATCTGGATCCGGTGTGCGTTTATATCGATTGCATAGACAACATTGGTCTTTTTTTGGGTGAAAAAAAGCTAAATTATATTCTTTTCCAAAAATTGTTTTATATACGTTAAATTTTACTGGGATTTTGTTTTCATTTTTCATTTGGATCTCATATAATTCATACATCTTACTAATTGAGAGATTTTCACTTAAGTATTCTCGTGTTGTATCTTTACGACAGTAATGAGTATCCGTTTTTGGAAAACTTTCGATGTGTTTTTTTACTTCTTTAACTTGGTCTTCTGGAGTCTTATTTGCAGATTCTGCTTTCCCTCGAAAGTCATTTCTCTGAAATTATCCATTTTCATTGATATTTTTTATTGCCGTTTCAATCGGACCATTTGAAATACACAATGTAGTGGTGAAAAAACTTTTACAAACTTTCAGAAGATTGTTGTCCTTGTAAAACCCAAACTCTCTACTTGAAGATCGTTGCTTCTCTGGTGGTAAGTTCTAGCTAATAGGTTGATAGTACGATTGTAGGTTAGGTCTAGCAACTGGTTTAACTATAATACGCCTCAACAAGTACTCTTTTTGCATGCGAAAGCCATCGATAGCCCAATACTCCTTACACATGTCTAAACGTTATGTTTCTGAAAACAATTCTGTGCATTTATTTCGGCATAAAATACCACATTTTGCAGGTTTTGGTAATTTGGCCGCAAACACTTTTCCTTTAGTATTTACATATTGGCGTTTCCTTTTTTGTTCTTTTAACCTTTTCCACTCCGATTTGTTACTCCTTTTCCATCTTACATTTTTCTTCGTCTCTGTATTTTGTATGTCATTGTTTTCTCTAGCTTCTTCATTTTATCTGACTTCTGCATTTTCTCTAGCTTCTTCATTTTCTCTACCGTCTTCATTTTCTCTACCTTCTTCATTATCTCTAGCTTCTTCATTTTCTCTAACTTCTTCATTATCTCTAGCTTCTTCATTTTATCTAACTTCTTCATTTTCTCTACCTTCTTCATTTTCTCTAGCTTCTTTTGTTTCTTTAGCCTCTTCATTATCTCTAGCTTCTTCTGTTCCTTTAGCCTCTTCTTTATCTCTAGCTTCTTCATTTCTCTACCTTTTTCATTTTCTCTAGCTTCTTCATTTTTTCTAGCTTTTTCATTGTCTCTCGGCTCTCCATTTTTTCTCAGTTCTTTTTTCTCCCTCGCAACTTATGTTCAGGGACATGGGACTAACAGCTGCATTGGTAGGTAAAGGGGGCTGACATTGGTTGAGGTATTTGTGCGTATCGTTCAACAGAATTTGGTGCAGATTCACTCATCTGGATCGTATTAAATAGGAAAAAAGATACGAAATTATTTTCTGTTTCTGTATCTATTTGTAAACAGAAATTGCTCAAATTAATGTCATTTTCTTTAGGAATGTCATTGCTTATAGACACATCTTTGGTTTTATGAGATTCGAAATCAGTTGGTATGTTAATCGTTTCTTCTTTATCCTACAAAAAACAATAAACAAATGACATAAGTGTGCGATCAGGACAAAATAAGTGAGGGGTTTGAGATCTAATCGAATCTATAGATTAGGTACAGCAGAAATTAGACTTACCTCAATTATCGTTGTACTTTGTTGAGTTTTAGCATGCAATAGTTCCACCATCGCTCTTCCTCGGGATTTCATGCTGACGTGATTCTTCCAGTTCGTCAATAAAATACCGCACACAATAAAATACACTGCCGCTCACTAAGAACGAGAAGTTCGAAGTGAGCGAGTTCATAGCATGGCTCGCGGTCCCGCGCCCGCGCCTCGCTCCTCGCGCCTATCCCCATCAATGGCGGCCATGCATCGATATTATCCAATTCGTTAATCAATTTCAAAATTCACTAAACGAAAATTATTTAGTTGAAAGTTATGGAAAAAATGAATAACTACAGTATAAAATGTATAATTGAAATTAAATATTTATTTTTTAAATTTGTTAATGAGACAAAAAATGATTATGTACATTGTCCGTTTTTGCTATATATTAATTTTGCATTTTTAATATTTTCGTCGAGGAGAAACTGATTAACGCTCATTATTCATTATATTTGGCACCTTAATGGGTTATCCAGAAAGTAAATCATTTATTTGTCAGTTATTCAATTCTTCCTCGCAATTTATACTTCTATTATTGAATGTTCATTTTTGTTACAAAACCTTACTTTTTTAAATATCTTTGGAACGAAATGAGATATCAAAGCGAGGGTAAAATCAAAAGATGCGGCCTACTTTAAACTTTAATAAAATGAAATAAAATCGATTTTGGAAAAAGTGTTAGTTGTTCAATTTCTCCACTACGCCCACGATATGTTTGTAGTCATTTTTATTTTTAATCATTAATATTATTCGATAATTTTTAATAGCTATTTCTTATTTTAGTCTTTACTTCGGTCGTGCGGTGGTAAGCACATATTGGTTTTGAAGTGAAAACTTCTTTTGATGCGACACATATAGATTTTTAGTGGGCTGTGAATTGAATTCTAGCGTCACGCTCGGCAACGATAAGAAATCTTAGGGTAAACTCGGGATTATGACCATTGGCCATCTAGTAATGCGTTAGCATTTCCCATTGGTCAGCCATACTCATAATCACGCCCTCCGGTTTCAAGATCCGGTTTCCGTATTTTCCAAAATAAGCTAACAAATTCTGAGTTTTCATTTCTATCGGCAGTTCCTATGACTGCCATTTTTTTTGTTTGATATATATATCACTACTCCGTAGAACTATAGTTTTGTAATGTTAATTAATATATGCTTCTACTTTATATTATAATATATTTTAAACCTATTTACATTTTGGCAAAATTATTTTGGATAAGCCCGTTAAACTGGCCACACTGCGCGGCGAAGGTGCAACGCCGCGCCGTATCGTTTATTTACTCTATGGTTAATTATTCATTCAGTTAGGTTATTATAATGAAAGTTCGTTGCCACACTGTCCTTGAACGAATGAGCTGGCATTAATAAATTTGAAATCGAAGCATTTGATAGTGATTGGTGACGTCTTGGTGACGACCTGGTGAGGTGGCATCTTCAGTTCATAAACATATTTATTTGCGTACAGTCATGGACGTATAAAAAACTCGGATATAGTCCCACTAAAACAAAAACTGTGTCCATCGCGTCAGCCACATAATATGCACGGGTGCGCTGTCACATCAGTGGGTCATTACACGCGCTACTTGTGTATAGGTAGGTGGGCATGTCAGCCTATCAGTGACTACCTGACAACGCACACGCGCAAATGTGGCCGACTTTAGTGACACAGTTTTTGTTCTAACGAGACTACGTCCGACTTTTTTATACGTCCATGTGTACAGTATTAAAACTCAATAAAAACACCGCGTCATAATGTGACAGCACATCACACAGTTATGCGTACCTATGTATATGAGTAAAGCATCGTTATGACACAAACTAATGTAAATATAATAATTGTATATTATGTTAGCAGTCTTCATTAATTTGTGTTTTTCCCGGTATAACTATCACAACACTACAGATAAAATGATTTGAAACTTACGATAAGACGGCTTCAGTGACAATAAAAATAGCTCCTGGCATGTAGGAGAGCCAAAATGCTCGGAATAAGGCTTTCCATAGTTTTGGTTCTCTATTATTGTTGATTGCATTTTCATATTCAGCAAACCAATACCTTCAAAGTTAATTAAAATGATTAGATAATTAATTGAAACTTATATGCAACATTTAAATAAATCAGACCAAATTTTTGCTACATGGTTTTACATCATAATTTATAAATAATAACTTTGTCTTAAATTAGGACACAACCTTAATCTCGAAAGCGAATTTACGCTTTACGGAATATATCGACATTTACCTTTGTAAATAGTCTCCGAGTTTATCAGAATCATAATTCTTCGGAGGGATTATCAGATCGTCTTCTTCCACATCTCGCCTGTTTCCAGTCATTAGCACTGGGCAGATCCACCAAAAGAATAACCTTGAAAATATATTCGGATTGTTCCTTCTTCTTTGTGAATTATTCACTTTACCACATAATTCACCATGCGTAGCTTTTGTCCTCTCCTCCATGTTTTAATTTGTTTATATATTTGTTATAAAACACTCCACGTAAATAATAGATTGCAAAAGCGCTCGTCTTTACCGCGACCAGCTAATGATTGAGCTGTACTAACGTTTAGGACCGGGATATTATCTGTATTGCACAATAAATGAAACTATGGGTGTAACTCTTGTTTCTTGTATAAGTAACTCATTGCCTTAAACACATTGCCGTCACCATCACTCGACTGTAAATACAACATATTGTGCAACTTTTTTATATCATAATATCTGGATGGTTGTTTGTGTACATTCTTCTAATCTTGACATACCTACAAAACATCTTAAAAATATAATTTCAAAGATGTGTGTGTTTGTTTTGTATTGGTATGATACGACGTTCATGTTTTATGAAATTAAATTTAACATAATCTGTCGAAGTTTAAATTTAAGTGAAATTACTTAATTTTAACTTTGTTTGTTAATCTTGAAAAGTTTCATTTGTTTGGTCAAGGCATAAAAATCTTAAGCCGAATTAAAATCAGTTTATTTTATTCCACGTTAAAATTCACATGTATCCATGACCTTGTATATTTTATTTTTCACTAGCGCCCAGCCCCGGCTTCGCACGGGTGCACCGCTGATAATAAAAATACGAATAAAAATGGTTATTGTGGGTTGTCCCTAAGAGATAGACGTATAAGCATTGTTGACTTTTTTGTAGACCTTTTTAAGGGGTACAATACTGCAGTACAATATTTTGATCCATCTCGTAGGATCCAGCCAGCGTTTGCTAAGTAAGCGCAAAAAATGTGTTTATGACATCACATTAGAAACCCTTACAATTATTAGTGTTTCTCTATTGTTGTATGCACATATTATATAACCTTTCTCTTGAATCACGCTATCTATTTAAAAAACCCGCATCAAAATCTTCAAAATGTTTGGTAGTTTTAAAGATCGAAGCATAACAAAGGGATATAAGGACAGAGAAAGCGACTTTGTTTTATGCTATGTAGTGATTTTCATTCACTCTTTATCCGTTATCGTGAATGTAGTTATGAATGTATTTTAAAATTGTTGTTATAAGATTATGTACTATGAGATAATCTAATATAATCTTGGGTGTATGTAGAAAGTTAAGTATTTTTGACTATCATGTACTTTTCAATTCTTAATCGCTATTTCGTTATTTTTGTGTGAACAATATTCATATAATTAACCTATCGTTCTGAAACGTCAAGAAATTAACAGTACCCGGCTATAAATATTGCACATCGACACCTGAAAAGAGACAATCGGCCAACTTCGGCTTCGTAGAGCGTCATCTCTGTCGCACGAAATACAAACAGTCCGGTATCTATTAGGGGCTGTTAAAACAATTTGCTTCTTTTAATAATTATTTTTATTCTTTATATAAAATACACCAATTTTTCTATAAGTGATGGCTTTAGGTTCGGGTAAAATAAAATAAAACAAATATGTTCATATTATGTTTACGTATTTAATTACTTTGGAAAATTACAGCTGTAATGTACATAATAAACACCATTGTACCTATTGTTAAAGTGAGACATTGTAATAAAAATAATAATTCTAATTCTCAATTACTTCCAATCATACCGCCCCATAGGTATTCTGTCCATTCTGGGAAAAATCGTCGGAAAGCTTCTGGTAAACCGTCTCCAGTGGTATCTCCTCCCAAATATTAGTAGGAAACAGTACGGTTTCATGCCTCAGCGAGGCACTGAAGACGCCCTCTATGACCTGGTAGAGCACATCAAAAAAGGAGTAGACAGTAAAGACACCGTACTCTTAATCTCCCTGGATATAGAAGGCGCCTTCGACAATGCATGGTGGCCCACCCTCAAAAATCCATTAGCGAAGAAGAGGTGCCTAACAAACCTCTACGACATGGTAAACTCTTACCTCAGCGACCGTAAAATCAAGGTCAACTATGCAAGAGTAGTCTACGAGAACGAAACAACCAAGGGATGCGTCCAAGGGTCCATCTGCAGACCGACCTTTTGGAATGTGAACCTAGACTCGTTATTGCGAATGCTAGAAGCAGAGGGAGTGTACTGTCAAGCGTTTGCAGACGACGTCGTTCTCGTGTTTACAGGCAACTCGAATATCATCCAACAGCAGGCTAGCAGGGCGCTGAGCATGACAGTGCAATGGGGTATAACTAACAAACTCAACTTTGCAGCGCATAAAACTAACGCGATGCTTTTCACAAAAAAGTAGGTCTAGCAGTTTGACTTCCTCGACCAGATCGAGGAAGTCAAACTGCTAGGCCTACTGATCGACTGCCGGCTCAACTTTAAAGCACATGTGACCGCCCAATGTTAAAAAGTGGCGAACATTTATAGACAGCTCGCATGTGCAGCGAAGGTGACCTGGGGATTAAATGGCAAAATCACGAGAACTATCTACGTTGCGGTGGTGGAACCTATCATCATGTATGCCTCAAGTGTATGGGCGCAATTGGCAGACTTCGAGGAAAACAAGTCCCAGTTGAACGCTATTCAAAGAGGTTTTGCCCAGAAAATCTGTAAGTCGTACCGTTCTTTTTATCTGAAAGCAGAACTTGGCCTTTCCGGTCTACTTCCCCTGGATCTGAGAATACAGGAAGCGGCAAATTTGTACAGAGTAAAAAAAACTCTCCCAAGACTACCTCCCACCAGAAGTGGAACTCGAAAGGAATGTTAACTGCCTGGACCAACCCCATCCGTCCACGCAGTTATCCGTAAAGTACGAGCTCCTAGAAGACACCTCCAATCTTCCACATGGGCCTCAAATTTATATTGATGGCAGTAAAATTGAAGGTAAAGTTGGAGCTACTCTAACATGGTGGGAGAATGGCAGAGAGGTCAAGAACTCGACCTTCAAGCTCCGCTCCGAATGCACAGTCTTTCAATCGGAACTTTATGCTCTTTACCGGGCAACTCAAATGGCGTTAAAAAGCAAGGACCCAGAAGTCAATGTCCTGAGTAACTCCCGATCTTCACTCGAAATGCTAAGTAACCCAAAAACGAGCCACCCCTTGGTCAAGTGCGTAAAGGAAAACATTGGACAGATAAATGCTGAAGGGAGATTCTTCGCGGAATTCTTCGGATTTCTTCGGCTCTTTCGTTGCCGGCGAACTGGCCAAATCGGCGGCACTCACGGAGTCACCCAGGGACTACGAGGGTATCCCCTTATCCTACGTCAAAAGGAAAATCCGCGAAGAATCGGTCAAGAAATGGCAGGATCGATATGAGACCTCGGACACCGGAAAAGTCACCCAGACGTTCCTCCCCGATATAGCAAACGCATATCGGGTGATGAGAACCACGAAACTGACTCCCTTCCAGGTACAAGCGTTAACGGGACACAGAGGAGTAGCAGATTACATGTACAGATTTAAGCTCAAGAGCAGTTCGGCATGCGAGTGTGACCCCGATCAACTCGAAACGGTCTGGCACGTGCTAGTCGATTGTCCCCGATTCATGGTCGCTAGACATGAGCTCGAATCTATAATCGACAAAAGGCTGGTTGTCTCGGATCTCCACAACATCTTAGTAGATCCAGATAACAGAACACGGTTCCTGTCCTTCATGGAGAGCTCATTCCGCATAGCGGCCATGAGAAACTCCACTAATTCAAATACGCGCTTCCCCATTGCCACCACACCTTATCCCGCTGTCTGTGGACGCCGCGTTGCATGCTGTTTTCGCCCAACATAACTCCTCGAAGAGCATCTCCGTCAAACAACTACTAGAGAACGCATACCGAGGAGAAGCATGGATCCGTATCCGCGGAGTGGCTCTCTTCATGGACAGCAACAAAGAAAGATTCGGAATAAGCTTTTGCTTCGCCTAGGAACGGAAACGAGCACGTTTGTCACCTGGATTGTCTTGCCTGCTCAATGGGAGTACCGCAAAAGTCACAATGAAACCTACGATGCAATGCCGGTGTGCGAGGTAGACGGCCACCGAATTCGGTTGGTGCGATCGGAAAACAAAACGATTGCACTAATAGAGTACTCGGAAGGTCGGACGCCTTTCACACAGGCAACACGCTGCTCGCACATCTGAGCAGAAATGCAGGTGAAACACCCCGGGTGAAAAGCGTAGATGCGATGGCAATCGAATATTCAAGAGCAAGAGTCGCAGACCGGCTGGGTTGCACTGAGGCCTCTAAATATCATGAGGTTGTCGTATACGAAGACAGGGTAGAAAATCTGAGCTTCCTCAGAGCCCCTTCGCACGACCAAACAAATGCAACTGACAGCTGGGGACATCCTGTTCCTAGTTCGACCATCCAAACCGGCTCCGAAAGAGTACAGCAGAGGGCAGCCGCGGAAAAAGCCTCAGCCAATCTAACTGGCAGCCGAGGCACCAATACGGCGGTTGTGATTGCTTTCAACGCAGCAGCAAGGAGCGTACTCCGAATCACATCCATCACCCCCCTCGACGTAAAAGACCCCCAAAGCAGCTTCACAGCAACAAACAGCCCGAACGAGAGCCGACATGGGACAAGTTGAACCGCCCCGCTATGTCACGGCTTCGGAGCCGCGGAGCTATGCACGTAACGCCTTCATCGAATTCATAGCCACACTGAGCGCGACACGACAAGTCAACCTCAAGACCTGCGAAAACATCATGCAGTCCTATAGGCTAGGAAGTGAAAGCCTTTTAAAGGCGAAACTCGAGGTGGCCGAAGCAGCCATTTACAATAATGTCACTTCCCGGGTCATCAAGGAAACAATGACAGGACAGTATATGGCAGCTTACAGTGCACATAAAATGGCTTCGTGACACTGAACGAGAGAGAGACAGAGCGCGCAGGAGTGCCTGTTTATGCGACACCACCAAACGACCCAATTGTAGTTACTGCCCGATGCATCAAGATTATGCTGGACGATAAGATCCTAGAGATGGCCAAGACCATCGAAGGGAACGGAAACGTCAAAGCAGATTGGGAAAATTGGGAGGTACCGAGAATACAGTGGGTGAACGGAGTTCCAGGATGTGGAAAAACAACATGGGTGATTCGACACTTCGACGTGAACAAGGACGCCATCATCACTACAACAACTGAGGCAGCAAAAGATCTAAGAGAAAAGCTATCGCACCGAATCGGAAACCTGGTCAAAACCAGAGTACGAACCATGGCTTCTGCTCTGATAAATTGTTACGGTAGAGAAAGTTTCAGTCGCTTCATGGTGGATGAAGCTCTCATGAACCATTTTGGAGCCATTGTGATGGCTTCAAGGCTGTCTGGTGTTGGTGATATCGACCATACCAAACACCCTCTTCTTAGTTCACACCCAAGAGGAGAAGGAGACCCTGACAAACCAGGGTTATGGGTCAGGGACCGGGTCACGCATCCTTACCATCCATGAAGCTCAGAGACTAACATACGAGTCAGTAATCGTAATCAAAACCAAAGCAAACATGAAGCTGCACGAGAGCGTGCCCCATGCGGTAGTTGCAATCTCACGGCACACAGGGACCTTCACATACTACGCTGACGACACCGACGACGCCATCGGTCGGTTCGTGTGGCGAGCGTGGGCTGCATCACCGAAGACCATCCGCGATTTTAACCTACAGATGGTCATCAGGGACAGATAAATGCGGCCGTTGTGGAGGCTCTGGGCCGGGAGGAGGCAGCTTTGGCAAATGGCAAAAGGCAATTAGCAAACACTCGATGTCGAGTCGATAACTAGCGGAATCCCAACTGGTAGTGATCGGCTCTACAGACGAGCTAGAATTAGATTTTAAATGTACCCATCTCCCTCCTATTTTCCTTTTCTTCTCCTTATCCAAGAAATGTGTAAAAAAATACAAGATAATTGTAATGACAAAGATCACGGAACCCGGAGTATGTGGAGTGGCTGATTTAAATAAAAAAAATTACTTCCCTTTCACTATATGTGCTCTCAGAGAGGTCAATATCACTGTCACTATTAGCCGTATTTATCACTAGTCTATCAGTGTAATTGCCTAATGCTTCTATATTCATTCTCACATTTGATTGTGTGATCGCAAACCTTTTTCCACTCTTCAGCCCCGATCATGTTTACTTTTTCAGTCAATAACATTTTTACTGTAGTTAAATTCATACCCACATTTCTAGAGGCTACATAGCCTTTTAGTTCAGACCACATATTTTCAATTGGATTAAAATCCGGATGATACGTTGGCAATCGCAACACAGTGTGCCCATGTTCGGCAAGTACTTTGTCCACGGAAAACTCTGTATACCTCTTCTTGTGCTGACATTATAATAGCGTAAATCTGCGTTTTTGTTAATTTTGGATCAACTGGAATTTCGTGTCTGTTTAACCAGTTGATAATTTCCTGTTTAATGGTGTTTGAGTTGGGGGGTCTTTCAACATATTTATTGTGATAGGGTGCGTTGTCGATAACTAGAACGGAATCACTGGGTATATTTGGGAGTAATTAATTAACCAGCCATTTCTCGTAGTTATCATTTCATTGTGATAGTCACCTGTAGTATCCGTGGATCTATACGTTAAAAAGGCACCGGGTCCAAAGCCTTTTTCATTTCCCGCGTGAGCTATTATCAAACGTTGTTGTTGTTAATTGTTTTTATTACTCCTTTTTTCTTATCATTACTCCAAGATTTCTCTTTAGTGTGGGATGTATGTATGTAAGACTCATCCATGTAGACGATATTTTTTCCTGTTTCGCGAAATTTGCGTATTTTATCGAGGTATTCTATTCGTTTGAGACTTACATCGTGCTTTTAAAATAAAACTTTTCGATTATCTTCCATTTTAGTGAACCGAAATCCCATCTCGTGAAGTATTTTTCTCAACGTATTTTCGGACCCATTGTAATTAATAGCTTTAGATAATTTAGCTTTTAATGATTTTATTGTTTGGCAGTTCATTAATTTGTAAGTGAAAATCATACACCATTCTTCGAACATCATAATCTTTTGATTATTGATTTGATTCGTCCGTATCCAAACGAAATTGCTTTTTTGGTCTCCCTTTTTTGGAGTGCTAAACTTAACATCAGTAGAATGTGTTTCAGTACTGACTTCGTTTAATATATTGTTAAAAGTTCTTCTTGAAATTCCAGTGGCATTTCCAACTCGCGCTTACGCCTTCTTAAAATAACAACTTACATTTTCATCTTCATTTTTTTTAAATCTGTCAGCTTCGGTTACAAAATATTAATAAACATTGTAGATAATTTGGCGTGACTGACCTCGTAAAGGTTTCACTCTTTTTCCTAAAGATGCCATAGTACAACTTTAAATTATTTAAATTTGGGGGTGTTAACAACTCTATATATATATATTTAACTGGACGCGACCGCACTCTATATGTGCGGTGACACACCCAGACAGTATTTTCTATCGTGGGTAGGTAAAACTGGAGTTGCGCTAGAGATAGAAAAGACTGTTAAAAAACTATCGACATCTCGATATTTTCCAGTCGTCATCATCATCATATTGTCATTTTAACTATATTTTCAGCTGATATTTAATGTAAATAATATAAGTATGTGTAATATAAGTATATCCGATTTGTCGTTACAGAACTGATATTCAATAGTGGAAATCATACAAATACTACTTTTTGTTGTGAAAACTTCTTTTGACGCACCACACACATATTTTTCTTGGGCTGTGAACGAAGCTCATCGTCACGCTCGTAAATGAAAGAAATCATCGGGTGAACTCGGAACTATTAAATAACTCATATATCATAAACGGTAAGTTTTTTAGTTTAAGAGTTTACTGGAAACGAAAGATGCAATATTATATTTTCTACAATAATGACTTCCATGACTTTCGCATTCAAAGGTAGTATTTAAAATGGACCAGCAATTTAGTTCAAGTTTCTGTGATCAAGAATTCGCCTCAGGCGCCATCATGAAATAACGTTTTAGCTGATATCTCGAAAACTATGCACTTTAGGGCAAAAATTATTGAAAGTATTATTGTAGAAAATATAATTTTACATCTTTTGTTCTGAACAATTTGTTTTTCCACAACTCACCATTTACGATTTATTGCTTATTTAATAAACCGCTTTTCTTTCGCCGCCGATAACTCTTAAAATATCAGCTTAATTGGTTCGTTAGGTAGAAAACAAAAGATGCAAAATGTTATTTTCTAAAATAATGCCAATAATGACTTTCGCCTTAAAACGTATAGTTTCCGAGATACCGCCAAACTCGTTTTTTCTAAATGGCGCTTGAGGCAAATTCTGGATCTTGGAAACTAGCACTAAATTGCCAATCCAATATTTTTTGTCAGGTTTAGGATCATTTGCTGAGCATAAAATCACAAAATACTGACAGATCTAGGTGGAGCCTCAGGCGCCATCTTGCAAAAAACGTTTTGGCTGGTATATCAAAACCTATGTACTTTAGAGCAAAAATCATTGGAATTATTATTGTAGGAAATAATAATTTTACATCTTTTTACTTCCAACAAATATTTTATAGAATTTACCGTTTACGATTTATTGCTTATTTCCTGAACGAGTTTTTCTATTGCGGCCGATAACTCTTAAAATATGAATTTAATTGGTTCGTTAAATAGAGATCAAAAGATGCAAAATGTTGTTTTGTACAATAATGCTCTCAATGACTTTCGCCTTAATAAGTATAGTTTTCGAGATATTGTCAAAATCGTTTTTTCAATGTACTTCAAAATCGTTTTTGCCTCTTGGCAGAGTCCGCCTGGGGAAGTACCACAGTTTGCCAGTTATTCTACCGCCATATAATGTCAAACATTACTGTGTTCCGTTTGAACGGCGATGTTTCACAGGGCTTAGAGATATAAGATCTTAGATCTCTGGGTGAAGCGCAGTGCTGCTAGGTAATGATTTGACTTCATGTTCCAATAGCTGCGTGTCACTATGCTGTTATGTGTTAGGCATGTTGCTTACCATCAGGCACATGTCCTGATCGTCTCGTCACTTTATTTATTTGGGGTGAATCCTGGATCTTGGAAACTAGCACTAAATTGCCAATCCAATATTTTTTGTCAGACTAAGGATCATTTGCTGAGCCTAAAATCACAAAATACTGACAGATCTAGGTGGAGCCTCTGGCGCTATCTTGCAAAAAACGTTTTGGCTGATATATCAAAACCTGTGTACTTAAGAGCAAAATTCATTAGAATCATTATTGTGGGAAATATAATTTTACATCTTTTAATATTCAACATTTTTTTTTGCTCAATTTACCGTTTATGATTAATTGCTTATTTCCTGAACCAGTTTTTCCATTGCGGCCGATAACTCATAAAATATCAGCTTAATTGGTTTGATAAATAGAAAACAAAAGATGCGAAATGTTATTTTCTACAATAATAGTTTCCATAACTTTTGCCCGAAAGTGCATAGTTTTCAAGATAATGAGGTATAGAGATATATACGTTTCTTCAAGATGGTGCTTGACCATGCAGTTTAGGGTAAAAATCACAGACACTAATATTGTAGAAATTAAAAGTTTGTATCTTTTGTTCCTAGTACACTTTAGTGTAAAACTTACCCTTTACGATTTATGACTCATGTAATAGTTCCGAGTTCACCCGAAGATTTCTTTCATTTACGAGCGTGATGATGAGCTTCATTTACAGCCCATGAAATATATGTGTGTTGTGCGTCAAAAAAAGTTATCACTTCAACACGGAGTATTTGTTATGATTTTCACTATTCAATATCAGTTCTGTAACGACATTTCGGATTTTCGGAATATCAGCTGAAAATATAGTTAAAACGACAATATGATGATGATGACGACTGGAAAATATCGAGATGTCGATAGTTTCTAACAGTCTTATCCATCTCTAGCGCAACTCCATTTTTACCTACCCACGATAGAAAATACTGCCTGGTGTGTCACCGCACTATCGCACTTAACTAACGACTAACGACTGACATAACGTCACATAGGTAGTGTGCGACAGAGATAATGCTCTACGAAGCCGAAATCAGCCGACTGTCTCCCTCCAAAGGCCGATATGCAATACTTATCGCTGGGTACTGTACATGAAGCGAGTCAAATAACGTTTTCAGGTTTAGAGTTTATTTACATTATTTTATGTTTGTAAATTAATCTCTAATTTTCCATGGTCACGCCAGGTCTTGACAACTCAAAATTTTATATGATCCATTTTTTAAGGTTTTTATTAGTATCTAGTCACTAGCATTTGGTATAAAGTAATTAGCACTTATAACAGAAAAACGAGTTACGGCTGGTTTAGTCGGGAGAACAGCGCCTGCCGATCCGGAGACCCCGGGTTCAAGCCCCACACGCACCACTGTCTTTTCGAAGTCATGTGCATAATGCCACTAACTTAAAGCGGTGAAGGTAAACATCGTAAGAAAACCAACATGCACCTAGAATCTTTCGAAGTCTTGTGTCATCCACCAACCCGCACTGGGCCAGCGTGGTGAATTATGGCTTTAACTTTCTCCTTGCGAGAGAAGGCCCGAGTCTGTGGGAACATTTAGTGGGCCATTGATGATAACAGAAAAAACCAAGTTCACGCAGAAAAAACAAGGCATTAAGAAAAGGAATACTTAGTTAAGATCTTTTAAAATCTTGATTTACGTAAAAGTCAAGTAAAGTCAAGCTCTGTCATTCTCTTCTTCCTTCAATGTCTATCATTAAACTCAAATACATAAAAGTTGAAATTAGAGTTCTTGTACGCTTAATAAAATTAAATCGTAATTTTAAAAGTAAGTCGAGACGCGGGGCACAGCTAGCTGTTGATAATAATACTATCTTCTTGTAATAATCTGTTGTCTTATCAACTAGCACCAGAGTTATTTACAATTATGAATCATTAATGAAAATCTTCCTACATTACAGCCGGTGCGCGCCTGTGCCGCGCGGCCGCTGTTCCAAGCTGCGCGCGCGCGCACTGACACGGCGATCTACGCGCCCACAACGCGGGCCCTCCAATATTTTAATGTTATTTCTGCACCGTGACACGGATTCCGCACAGAACGGCGCATCAGAACGTTTGCGAGTACAAGACAGCATTAAATGCCTACTTTGACAGAAATACCTGGCCTTAAATATATTTTTTAGTAGAAGTTCGATATTTTGGTTGAGTTACATTATAGTAATGGATGAGTTACAAGCTTTTACCTTTTTTCTTATAAATAAAGTAGAAAAATTCGCCAAAATACTTTGTTATATTGTACCCTTATTTTCTTAACCGACCGCCAAGTAAAGGTATCATTTTGATAGTTTTTATTATTTGATTAATCCGCCGTAACATAAACATTCAAGGAATTTTATTTTGTCCCAAAAAGATAACGAAATCTTTGTTATATAGTTTAAATGTTTAATAAAACCCTCAAAATGTTCTCCCATGACATGTCATTTGTTTGTAATTAATATTGAAACAACAACCACTTTGCTATAACAGTTTATTTGTATAATAAAGGACTACTATAATTTTTCATTACGTTAAAGCTAAAGAAAGGCAAAATCGCTAGAAATTAATCCGATTTTCATTACAACACAATATTTTACAAGCTTTAACACATGTTAGAATGTATAGGACATACTTTGGGTGTCAGTGAATCACAGGTGCAATTAGCATTTGCTAGCTTAGTCTCAATATTTTGGACCAACATTTTTACATGACATATTGGTATCTTTTCACATTCACAAGCGTATTTTTGCAATAGGCTAGAAGTATCTCCATCTAAAGTATCACCTTTTAGCTTCTCATCATAGTTTTCTATTTGAGCTGGGAAATACATCGATCTTTGAAATATATCACTAGCTTCGTTTTTACTGAGATTATTGTTCAAAGTGCATTCACACCAATTCATATGTTCATTACTAGAGCATTCGGTATTTATTCTGACGTTATCTATACAAGTATTGGTTTCGGCGTGACCAATACTAATATCAAATTTCGATGTTTTTAATATAATTGGTTCTAATTTATTACAAAAAGTAGTTTCAGATTTCAGTAAATTGTTTGTTAAAAAATTTGAGGAATTGGATATTTTGGTCGAGACAAGTAAGTCGATATTAGTATTAACATCTTTGTCTGGTTTCTTAGATAAGATATATGAAAACTTTTCAATTGTGTTTTTCTCTGGTATCATTTTCTTCCATAAATCATTAGCCATTTGAAGGTCGACATTCAGTGCGTTCTTGGGACATATGCATGGTCCCAATGTTTTGTCACAGGAACAACTAATAGTATACCCAAAGTAAGGTGTTTCGCAAAAATTCCTTGAAGCCGTGCTTTTATGGCAATATACTTTACACGAACTAGATTTATTGCTATACAGGTTAGAAGTATTTGAGATTAAACATGTATCAACATTTGAACCACAGCGTCGCGGTTCATAATAATCGTAAGATTTAATGTTTTGGCTTCTTATTTTCTCGTTCAATTTGCTGAAAGGTATTTTTTGCAAAATATCTTCTTCTTTAAAATTTTCAGCAAAATAATTTGACATTTGAAAATTAGTTGTAGTATTTGAAGAAATATTTATATTTTCCAATTCCTTTGAAGCTTTGTCAGATGATTCTTTACCAATACTGGTTCGGTTGCAATCAAAGATTTTCTGTTTTTGCATTGTATTTGTACTTGGACTCACGTTACAATTCCTGGCATTATTTCTTCTTAATATGCAATGCTCTATATTCTCTGGTAAGATTAGTGGTTGCTTTGATTTTATAATTTGTTTTTCCTGTTTTGTTTGATAGCAATTTAAACTGAATTGGTCCTCTAGAGGAGAAAAATTTAACACATTTGTTGATGACGTTTTGTTTTGTTTTTTTAAATTAACACGTAATCCATCAAAGCGTCTGTTAGAATTATTTTGATCGTTTGGACAATTGCAAATGTTTTTCAAACGTTGAAAGTCATATTCAATCAAATTGTTTATTTTTTCTAAAACATCCGGTAATATAGTATCTTTATTATCTTCAGCCAAAAGGCAGGAACATTGAACTTTTTTAATTTTAATTTTTAAATATTCTTGAAGTAATCCGTACGCCCTATCCCAACTACCTTCTGGTTTTGTTTCAACCTTTGTGCTAGCTAATTGATTCGTGCTCTCTGAAATAAGACGTTTTACTCGTCGAACAATAACTGAGAAAATTTTCTCCTCTTCTTCTGTCGGGATACTAAATGAATCACAATTTGCAACTTTGAATTTATCAAACTTCTTTTTTAAATATTCCTCAAGCAAATGAAATGCATTGTCTTCTAGGTCTTTACATAAATCATTAAATTTGCTACAACAAACACAGCTTTCATCACGTCCTTTACAGTGTTTCCAACTTTGAACATCTAAAGCCATATCCTTATTTTCTGGATCTTTTCTAAGATTTGCGTTAACAATTTTTTTTAATTCATCCAATACAATTTTACACTCACATGAGATAATCTGTTGGTTGGAATGGTTGCTACGTTGAGATAAGTTTAAAGTATCTCTTTGATTTTCTTCCTTGGATAAGTTTCCTTGGCAATCTGCTTTCTCTATTATACCATCAAATATGTGGATACTTTCGAATGCCGTTTTAAATGATTTTTTAGATATCTCAGACTCATGGCTATTTTTCGTATGGGCTATTATCTCATTTAAATGTATTTGTATTTGATCATTATCACAACACAGATTTGAGGCATTTTGTTCACTGACTGTTTTGTATGCAAAGTCACTATTTTTGTTCCTAGTATTTTTGTATAGTTCTGTTGTATTCATTTGTTCTGTGCAATTCAATTCCGTAAAATATTTATATGTGTTATTATTTTCCGTGTTATTTTTATTGTCATGGTGTATACATGCATCATTTGATTTTTTATCGTCAATTACAAAACAATTTGAATTTTTCATTAGAGAATTATTTGTTAAAATAATGTCTCTATTATTTATCGTGTAAATATCATCAGTTACATGCGGTACTGGGTGATTTATATCACCTGAATAATTTCTGTTATCACGACTTATTTCATGGATTACTTTACTGCTTTCTGCCATTTTTTTATATATTTTTTTAAGTTCACAATTATTTTTGTGATCCAATATTTCATTTTTTGAGACAGGGCTAACATCAACTAGTGTAACACCTAGAAAATTAATTTGGTAATCGGACATTTTATGCGCGCGAAAGTCTACTGGTTTGGTAGTTACATTGCTTGTAAATTTATTTTCCGGTGGCACAATAACGGGTGTCATTTTATTATGGATTATATCTTGTTTTTTATGTGTTGTGATTATTTGCTTTGTTTTTGGTTCATTTTTTCTGAACATATTTATTTCCTCTTGGTTTTCGGTTTTGCTTTCGCTTTTTATGCTTTGATTAGTATTGGTTTCTAATATTTTCACACCATTACAATTATTTGAATCTATACAATTGAATGGAGTCTTCAATTTGTTTAGAACATTTTTACTGTCAGATATATCTTCTTGGCTTTTGTCTAAATTTACAGCACCCATGTAAACAGAATCGGTAGCAAATGGTTCAGTAAATTTAGGGCTCATTTTGTGATTAAATTGTTCAAAACTGCCTTGAGGAATAGTTGAATTCAGTTTTCTTTGTAACGATATTTCCTTAGAATTCGACTTTAAATTAATTTTATATTTTAAAGAGTCACGGTCGAGAGAACATTTAGATGCACTTAAATTACAACACGACATGTTGACAGATTTTTTTTCTGTAAATGATGCGTCCAGATCACCTTTCCATTTTGCAAGGGTTTCTAAAAGTTTATCAATTGATGTGTTAGACGGTATTTTATGAAAACACACGCAATCAGTAGGACATGATTGTTGATTATTATCTTCACTGTAACTTTGTGAAGTAATATCTCCTAATAGAAAGCTATTATTTATTGGCTTAGAAAAACTGCTTGACATTTGGGATATGACATCTTTTGATTTTATTCTCAGCTTTCGTTTTTCATTTAGTTCATTTTGTGCTTGACGTTTTGTGCTACACAAACACATATTAACAGCATAAGCTGGATTAATTTTCTTGTAAGGTTTATTGATTCCTCGATTTAAGGAGAGTTTTGTTTTTATTTCTTTGGTTTCTGAACCATACGTTTTAATTGTAGAAGATTTATCGATTTCGGAAAATACATCATTCTGGAATTTAGACTGAATTGCTCTATTAATCTTTAAATGTTTGTTAGCATTACCATAATTTTCAACAGGTTTATTTTTCAATTTTGAATTTATTGAGGCCGCATTTCCCTGCAACGAAATGATAAAACTAAAGATCATTATTACGAGCTACTCGAGCTTTTAAAAGTACTTGGTAAGTAGACCATGTTGATTACTACAAGCGAGATTGTTTTCTTTTTCTCTAATCTTTGTTGTATTTAATCTAAAAACTAGATGTCCGCCTCGGCTTCGCCCGTGTACTCATCAGGATTATCACTCATCAGGACCCCGTACATGTACAACGGTGAAAGAATGACTGAAATCGGTTCAGTAATTCCTAACAATATCGCTTTCAAACAAAACACCTCTTCAGCTATCTGCTACGCTACCTATTGGAAATTGGTCGTACCAACTCGGATTTATAAACAAATTTGATTAGCAAAGGTTTATATTCAAAAGGTGTTTAATCTGTAATATTCAATGATGCAATCATAGACACATGTTTGATGGGTAATTTTTCAGTTGAAACTTTCGTAAAGAATGACGAGAGTACTTGACTGTATTTTATTTCCTTCACTACATCGACTATCATTTTCATGATAGTTTTAACTATATTAACCTTTAGAACGTCATCTGCCAATAAATTTAATGTATGTGCTGTGCAACGTAATGTGATTATATGTAGATATAATTGTTTTACATTCAACAAGGCTCTTTGAACATTATTTGCGTTATCACCTATTAACACAAAGAACTTTTCGGGGCCAATATGATTCATCACTTTAAAAATCTCTGTGGTCAAGTACTCTCATGTATGACGATTATCAAGCATGTTCACAAAGTCTATGAGTAAAGGAGCAGGTGTGTAGACTAAAAAATGTATAATACCTTCATTTTTTGTATTGGACCAGCCCTCTAGCTATAGATGCAGTGTCAAAAGAGATTTCAAATTAATATCTTGATTCTTTTTCATTTCATCATAAATGTTATCTACGTAAGTTACTAAAGTTTTTCGTGTTAGCAATGTGTAGGATGGCGCTAAAGCAGAAAACACTTTTTTCCATAATGCATGTTCTACCCAAGAGATAGGAGATCCTGATACTGTAGTTGCTAAGGCGATCAATTTATCGACTTCTTTTTTACTACCGAAACAATCTGCTACTGAAGACACGGCAGAAGAAGTTGAAGGCAAACAACTTATGCACGAATCGGCTTCTTTTGTCTAGCTAACATTTTTTTTTTTTATATCTTGAGGACATTTTGTGCAATTTGCAATATACGACCGCTTACGAATAACATTCGCATATCGAAAAATTTTGTTATTACAATACAACACATTACAATATTTACAAAAGGCTCTATTATTCCGTTTTTCAAACGAATTCCACACTGGAGTGTCCTTATTACGACCCATTTTTGTCCCAAACTCACAATAATTATTTCATTAACAAGTACCAATATGATTTCAGAAACAAATATAACATCACTTTTTTATTATAACATTAATACCAATACTCCGAAGCTAAATGAATGCCAGCCAACTAAATATTGAAACGCATCGCAATTCTCTATTCCCTACTAAACACACATAGCGGGGAGCATCCCGGAACGTTGGTTTAGTCTGGATCATACAGTTAAAGAATTCCAGAAACAAACCAGAAAAATAATTTTGCGATGCAGCAGTTATGACAGAACTAGAAAACGAAAATGAGGACATTAGAATTTCAAATGTAATGTTTTGTAAGTTTATCTCGCGTGAACTTGACCGGTATATCGGTGATGAACGGTATAATATCTTATGCAACAAATCATAGAAATCTTCAAAAAATTGAATAAATAAAAACCAAGAAGTCTTAAAGAAAAACAATAAATAAAAACCATTGAAGTTTTCTAGAAAAATAGTAAATAAGTCTTAGTAATAAGCTGCGAAACCCTAAAAATGAAAGATTTAAGTATTTTGATAAAAAGTTATAATAAAAAGTTGTTATCTTGTTTTATTTTCTGATCTTGGTTGACTTTCCAATTTTTCCAATATTTGAAAAATTGGAATTTTTTCCATTACCCATCATTCACAAGCTGTCATGTGTCAAGTCAAAGCACGAAACGTACGAAAACTCTCAAAAAGGAATATTTTTTCCCGATTTTGTTACATTCTTGATTCATGCTCCGCTTCTATTAATAGTAGCGTTATGTTCTATAGCCTTCCTCGATAAACGGTCTATCTATCTTTCTATCTATCTATCTTCCCGAGATCCTAGCGTTCAAACAAACAAACTCTTCAGCTTTATAATATTAGTATGGATTAATAACTTATCTAATTGAATCGCCTTCTATACCTGTCACGCAATTGATTTGTGTCAGAAAATGTAAAAAAGAACGACTAAATAACTAAAAAAATTATGAAGTACCTACGTCTACTCACCGAAGCACGATTCACAATTTTAGTTATTTTATCTTCCATCATTTTTAAGTCTTCTTTTTTTATGGATTCCTAAAATACAAGTAAACTAGAACGTGTCTAATTTTCAACGTTTGCAGAATTAGTCTTAGGACAAGCTTTAAAATTCTATAGCACTAAAAAACTCAAATAAATGTATTACATTTTAACGGTTTCAATATTTTTTGTTTTTATTAACACTATTAAGATAATTATACTCTTTTTAACTAAATCTTAATGTAAAACTGGAAATTTGTACCCTGAAATCTCTTTATCACCAAAATTTCAAGAACCCGATACTTATAAAATAAAACAATCTCTAGCAGCAACCATAATATATGAATATTACATACCTTTTTGAGGTCTTCTATTTGTAAACGTAAGAGTGCAACATCTTGTAAGGCCTGTTGCCAGGAAAAAGGAATGTGTATTGTAGACTGATTGGCACATGTTGTGCTTTGCTTTGCCAGGCTCGAGCAAACAACGTTTTCTTTAAATGAAACTGTTAACAACACAAGCAATTTTTTAACCAAATTTGATCATGATATGATAAAAATATGCTGTAGGTTCATAGTCAGCTGAGATAAATGAGACTTACTTACTTTTACTTAGCGCTTACTACGACATTTATAAATTATTTTTACACAGAAAAATAAACCGACTTCAAAATAATAATAATTGTGTTACACTCCGCGAGGTATAAGCTGAGCTTTGCATTAGTGTGAGTGATCACCAATCAGGCAGGAGCGCGGCGAGACAGAATGGCGCCGCGCCTAAGGCCGGTTGTTACACCTACACTATCCATGTACACTCACACAAATGCAAAGCTCAGCTTATGCCTCGCGGAGTGTACTCACTCATCTATTTGAAGTCCGTGCCAGCGAAGTTTAGATAGGCACTCGTAGTAGATAGGTTATACCTATAAACTATTTTCGTACAAAAAATTAAACCGACTTCAAAACTACAAATAGTCACTCAGAAGCATATATAATAAACTAAAATATAAATACAAATATTGTATATGCTACTTACCTGTGCCTACTTACCACGTGCCTACATAATATCAGTCTACTAACTTTTTGACCTGACTGGCACCGACCTAAAATAGATGAGTGAGTAGCGCTTATAATAATGATTTTAATTTATTTTTCGCTTTTGAATGCCTATTTGTAGTTTTGAAGTCGGTTTAATTTTTTGTAAGAAAATAGTTTATTTTACCCTTTTTAGTGCAAAACAATCTTTCTTTCTTTATTAATGCATTTACACAATTTTGTATTGACAGGATCGAGTTTCATAACGTTTGTATAATCTACAATTACGTCACCCAGAAAATTGTATGCATTTTTTTGTTTTTGGTTCATATTATTTCAAAAACCACTTGACCGATTTCGATAAGATTTATATGGGACCATTCGGGAAGAATAAAACATCCGAACATAAAAATAAATTTTAAAATCGGTACGGGGGGTTCTCGAGAAATTAGGTAACATACTTAAAAAACAAAGGAGTCCTCCTCCTCCTAACCTCCTCCTTTTTGGAAGTCGGTTAAAAAGTCACTGTCTGCTTACCACATAATATGTACATAGTATCTAAATAGGTACTAGCTAGTGATTTGGGTGACACTGAGTGCCTTTTTGTGGTTTTGAGTCAGTTTAATTTTTGAAGTTAAAACTTCTTTAAGCGCACCACACACAGATTTTGTACGAGGTGAATGAAGCTGATCATCACATTCGCAAATCAGAGATTCGTTCGGGTGAAACAGAGTGTGCCCGAGCAAGAAAGACACAGTCAGGTGCTGCTATCTGTTTGCTGTCAATGTTGACTGATAGATCAACGACAGCCCAAACCGTTAAGGTTAACTTAAAATTTAGCACAGGTTTTTATTTTATGAATTAAGCACCCACTGTGGAAGGATTTTTCAAAATTCCACTCCTAAAGGGATGAAATAGGTGATTGAAGTTTTTATGAAACTTTTTATTTCTTTAACAAACTTGCATGAAAATTCGTACGAATTGAATAAGGCTAAAATAATGACTTACATATTAAGTGTTTTCCGAAATTCTGCCCCCGAAAGGGTAAAATGGAGGGATGAAAATTTATGTAAACTTTTTATTTCGAAAACATATTAGCATGAAATTTCGTATGAAATGCATAAGTCAAATATAGTCGGTTACGTATTAGGACAAAAACGTCACGTTTATCAAAATTGAACTCCTAAGAGATTAAAAACTTAAAAAATTGGTTGCCTGTAAAGTCGGTATACGGGCGAAAGTTTTACGTGACAACGACTTTGAGTGGTAAAATAATTTTACGGAAGGGTCGCGTGCCTTTCACTTTTTATGTCTGTCTCTCTCGCTCTTAGGCGGGCTAACCATGCCCGAGTGGAAGGGACCTCTCACTCGCTCTCGTTGTGAGCGCATAACGTGAGCGGAGCGTAACGCAATTTCTTGAAGTGTCACCCGGCAAACCAATTTATAAGACGTTGTCACGTCAAAATTCGTACACGTATTCCTCCTATGATGTATATATCCATTATTGAAGGATTCATCAAAATTCTATCCCCAAAGAGGTGAAATAGAAGCTGAAAATTTCATATGAACGCTTAGGCCTTACCTAAGTCCTCCAATAACTTACAAAACGCGAGCAAAACAAAAGCTAGTAGTATAGATTTTAGTTGTCACTTCTGCCGTGCAGTCTTGAGAAGCACAGTTTTTTCTAGACAAATAATTTATTTTACCCTTTTTAGGGTTCCGTAGCCAAATAGCAAAATACGGGACCATTATAGATTCGTCATGTCTGTCTGTCCGTCCGTATGTCACAGCCACTTTTCTCCGAAGCTATAAAAGGTATACTATTGAAACTAGGTAAGTAGATGTATTCTGTGAACCGCATTATGATTTTCATACAAAAAGTAGAAAAAAAACAATACATTTTGGGGTGCCCCATACTTAGAACTGACACTCAATTTCTTTCCATCAATACTATACGTGTTGGTTATCTATGGATAGGTCTTCAAAAATAATATTGAGGTTTCGTTTCTAACATATTTTTTCCGAAACTGAATAGTTTGCGCAAGAGACTCTTCCAGAGTGGTAAAATGTGTGTGTGTGTGTGTCTGTATTTTCTAAAATAAAAGAATGACAAAATGAAAAAAAAGTGGTAATCAGTGTTTTAACAATAGTGAATTTATGACGTATTAAAATAAAACTAATTACTAGATCTCATTCAAACCAATTTTCGTTGACAGTTTGCATGGCATTTTACATCAAACATTTTTTTTAGATTTGTCATTCTCTTATTTTAGAAGTTACAGGGGGGGGGGACATTTTAACACTTTGGAAGAGTCTCTCGCGCAAACTATTTAGTTAAGAAAAAAAGTATGTTAGAAACTTCAATATCATTTTTGAAGACCTATCCATAGATAACCCATTGGTTCTGATGGATTTTTTTTTTTAGTTTCATTTCCAAGTATGAGACACCCACAAAATTTTTTTTTTTTGTATAAAAATTTTGCTATTTGGCTACGGAACCCTAAAGAGTCATTACCATGTAACTGAAATGAAATGAAATGAAATTTATTCGGTTCAAGAGCAATATTACTTAAAAAACAGGTTAACATCTACTTATTCATAAACACAAAGATATTTAAACAAATGTACACTGGTACTCACACTAGGGCAACCTGTGTCGTGGGTACCAGGCATAACAATTACAAAACAACAATTTATAGAGACTTATGAAAAAACAATAAGAAAAAACAAAACATTATTAAACATATTGTATTTTATAGCTACAAAATACAGACGAAAAATAAACATATAAGTAATACTTACAACTAATATACATACTTATATATCTATACACAATATATATTTAATACGTAGTTATATATTACACTAATACGGAATTCATATGAAAATAGTAGAATATTATAGATGTGGTTGTATTTGAATAATACATAGGTATTTATATTGTATGTGAAAATGTGTGCGGTGAGGTATGTGTGCAAATAATAAAGCAAATAAACTATCAACGAAAATTGGTTTGAATGAGATCTAGTAAGTAGTTTTATTTTAATACGTCATAAATTCACTATAATTAAAACACTGATTAAAGTAACAACGAACTACAAGAACTTTTATATTATGTTACTTGCTGCTACGGAAGCCTTCATAGGCAAGTCCGACTCGCACTTGACCACTTTTTTATATGCTTATTTGTCGTAGCCAACGAACAAGTTTTGCACTAAAAAGGGTAAAATGAATTATTTACGTAAAAAAATATTTAAGGGTAAGTTTAATCGGCCGTTTAATAAACAGCCTAGCCTCTTGATTAAACAACGTCGTTTAACTAGTGGCTTGTACGATATTCAGACGTATACCTAGTTTGTTGCAGCATTTATAAATTGGCCGGTTAATGCTTAGGCTATTCGTGCGAGCATGAAACGAACAATACGGTCGTACGGTGAACATGTGACAGAAATAAATACGATGAAACATCTTTCAAAAAAGAGCCTAGATTTTTGATTGAATGGCTGATTGGACAGTTAACTGCGGCACATTTGACATTTCTTATTGATAGGATCGATTGGGGTTCAGCATTGACGAGTTATAGCTGTTTAGCTGTTTGTTAGACGAAATATAACTGTTTCGGATGGGCTTGTGAATGGGGCTCCGGGTGTAGGTTTAAATAGCCAGCGCAATCATCATAATGAGCTCCATCATCAGTACAACTAATTGACACTGTGCTTTCCCAAGCAAAACAGATTATAGAATTAAATTACAAGCAATACCCAAACCACTTTAATTTATCCTTTAAAATTTGTAGATTTGCCACTGACTCTCCAGCATCCTATCCTGAAATCCCGACTCAATCATGGCATCATTTAGTGATTCTACCTTTTTGGACAAAAATAATAATTATAAAAATCTGTTTTTTTTCGAGAAATCGGGGAACATACATTAAATATTAATTTTCGAATTGATAACCTCCTTTTTTTACTTCAATTTAACATTAAACTCTCACACTTAACTACATTTTTGGTAAATCTACGAAATTGTCGTCCAGGTAAATGACAGCCATATCTAGTTTCTGTTGATATTTCAAAAACAACTTTACCGATTTCGATTATTTATATGGAACATATTACAAGGTATCCAATAAAAAATAATTATCACAATCGGACTACTCTGTAAAAAGTTATGAGTATAATAAAATCTAATTATATTATTAAAGACATTAAAAAATACATGTCGACCTGAGCACCTCCTCCGTTTTTGTTGGTTGGAAAGTTAGCTCGCCAGGGTTTGTTTTCTTACGATCTAAGCTGAGTAACACAAATTTACAAGATAACTGTATTCTAACTTCGAGCTAGTTATTTACCATGATAAATAATTGACATGTTAATCAACTTACTAGTTTTAACTGGTTCAATGTTCCTCTTAATATTTCTATAGTGTGCGGTAGTGATCTTTCCTATACTTTTTTTAGTAAGCTTTCGATCCACTCCATCATTTATGTCACGGTCTGGTGGAATATTAATCTGAAAGAAACAATCAAAAATGTAATTTTACGGTCTTAATATTGAATTATGCAATGTAATTTTACTAATAAGCCTATGAAAACAATTAAATACAAGTTTATCGACAAAATTTGCAAAACCCAAAGTAGTTTTAAATAAAGTG
Source organism: Ectropis grisescens (assembly GCA_017562165.1). Lineage (NCBI taxonomy): Eukaryota > Metazoa > Arthropoda > Insecta > Lepidoptera > Geometridae > Ectropis > Ectropis grisescens. The sequence continues at coordinate 20,364,673 of CM029781.1, read as the reverse complement.
TAAATGAAAATTTAACAATGCAAGTGAAAGTCCTTATTACTCCAGGTGACGAGCGTAGTGCGGTGCTAGAAAATAATTTGGACTCTTCCTGTTCCAGTAGCTGCGTTTCACAGTGCTGTTATGTAAGCATGTTGCTTACCACCAGGAATATGGCCTTGCTCTTCTCGTCACACTATTCGGAGAAGAAAAACTATGAAAGCACTGTTACCTTCCTGAAGTCCTCAACTTCAACCCGGAGTTGCGTCACGTCTTGCGTAGCTTGGTGCCAGTACACTTTGGTCTCTGGCTCCGGTTGAGACGCTGGTGTTTGCGAGCGCTTAGTCCCGCAGCTCTCTGCTAACTTAGCTGAGCAGGTAAACAAAAAGATCTATTTGTAGAGAAGCTTAGAGTTAATACAATTTTTGAATGATAACCATTTTATGCCATTCATTCAAGTTTTAGTGAAACCTCGAGAACTTGGATTAAAAAACAATTCACGAATTCCGAGTACCTACAAGTTATGAATGTAAGATAATTGGTATTCGATTTTTGTTAATTTCGGTTTATACATTTGGATAGATTACCTACCAAGCAATTATAGAAATCTGATTACTATCGGCATATTGATAAATAATTATTGCAAAATGGTAAACAAAGAAACTGAAATATTTTCGGTTTTTCTAATTTTCCTCCTGGTTGTCTTCATTACTTGTACAAGGCATGCTGGTTTTAACTAAGTATATGTAGGATTTGTACAAGAGGCTTTTTTGAAGAATCAAACAAAAAAGCATTTTTGGAAAGTTTACTCGACGGAGCAGTTTAGTATTGTAAACATTTGTCTATACATTGTTGATAAGGATCACCCCTTGAAGTAATTGATACCCAACCATATCGTTCATCGTTCGTTCAACAGTTTAACCGTTCAATCGTATCGTTGATCGATTTACATCATATTATAACACTAGATGTCCGTCCCGGCGTTGCCCGTGGTACATTATATAGTACTCATCAGGATCCCGTACATATACAACGGTGAAATAATGACTGAAATCGGTTCAGTAATTCCTGAGAATATCGCTTTCAAACAAAACACCTCTTCAGCTACCTGCTACGCCACCTGTCAGAAATTGGTTGTACCAACTCAGATTTAGAAAAAAAAATTGATTAGCAAAGGTGTTATATTCAAGAGGTATGTAATATGTGATATTCAATGACGCAATCTTAGACACATGCTGTCATGTGTCATGTCAAAGCACGAAACGTACGAAAACTCTCAAAAAAAGGGAATATTTTTTCACGATTTTGTTACATTCTTTATTCATGCTCCGCTTCTATTAATACTAGCGTTATTTTCTATAGCGTATATAGCCTTCCTCGATAAATGGACTATCCAATAGAAAAATAATCTTTCAATCCGGACCAGTACTTCCCGAGTACTAGCGTTCAAACAAACAAACTCTTCAGATTTAAAATATTAGTATAGATAAGTTATAATATGATGTAAATCGATGTACATTCCATGCACTATATAATTATCTACAAAACCATACATACTATCTGCTTAATCGAACAGTTAGGTAATAAATAAAGATATTATTATCAAACCGGAAATAAAGTATTATACATCGATGTGACGATGAAAGTAATCGCAAGAAAACACTTATTATCTGTACCATTAGCTCTAATAGTGATTTTTACTAAACAATGCGTGCACATTCCCTTGCGTTGCCTTATATTAGTCTTCCAAAAAATTTACTATGTTAGAGAAACTGTCTAAGCTCAAAGCTTCACAAAGTGTCACCTCGCTTCGCCTAACCATGTTTGTAGGCAAATTTCCTTTAAGCTGGTTGCCTGGAAGAGATTGCTCTAAGCAATAAGGCCGCCATTTGTGGTGCTAGTTCATAAGTGTTCTACTGTAATATTTCTGTTTTTGTGTCACAATAAAGAGTTATCTATCTATCTTTAATTGCCATTCTGAGAACTGGAACAAAATAGGCTGCCGATATGCGAAGCGACCACCCGAGGGTCTACCGCCTATCTAAAACTGTCTTAGCTATGATATTGCTCTCTCTTTTTTTCGCTTGAAATGACAGAGACAGCAATTGCAAAGCCATAGCCGATTTAGTTAAGCCGTAGAGGGGAGTTGATACAAACATTGACCGATAGCATGAGTGCAACTTGTCACAACACACACTTGTCAGAAACAAACAGTCCTCTGCGCTATGTTTTCAGGAGAACTGTGTTTGTTAGATCCTGCCGATGGCTACTGTGTAATTACCTATGATTGTGCCACACTTTCAAACGTGTCGTGTACTTTATTTAGGTATTGTTGTTTGTTTTAACTATAATAGATTAGCACTTAGCCACCATGTCGCCTGATGATAAACAACGGTGCTATCTACGAGCGTGCTTATCTAGGAGAAACCGATTCACTCTCGATTTGAAAACCCCACGTTTATAACCATCGGGAAAACCCCACAATGGCAATGCCTTAGATAGAGAATAAGTAAATACGAGTAGATCAAAATGATGAAATAAAAAGCTACCTATTGAGCAAGGCATATTATAATATAGACGACTTTGTTAAAGATAGTAACGTATGGAAGAGAAATGTGTCGAAATTAGAATCTTGTAATAAGGTAAAATAATAGATTTTTAAGACTTTTGATGTTACATTGTTTGTACTAATGTAGTATCTGTATACTGTGTGTATTGATTATTTGTTATATTGTCTTCGACAAAGCCTTTTTACAGCTGCATGTAATTGACTAGGCCCCTTTACAGCTGCTTTATTCTTTTTGACGTTGTTATTTTATCATATTATGTACACAGATTCTTTGCCTTTTTGTAAATGACGTTACCAAGTGTTCTTATGAATTTATGGTATGAATAAATGAATTGAATTGAATTGAATTGAATCAGGTTTTTCCGCACGGTTCCTTTGTACCAATCGTAAGCAGATGATGAGATGACGTGCATACTTGCTATGGCAACCATAGATTTGTTTTTTTTTGCTTTCGACGTCAAAAATTACCAGCTACTGGCAACTTTCATCTTTGGATGTGCCGCGACAAAAGTTCAAAAATGAGTCGTAAGGCCTATTATTTGATATTCAATAAAAAAAACGTAATTGTGGTGAATATCTTATGGAAAAACAGTGACACGGGAAAAGCTGGGTTTGTATATATATAGTTCGAGTGTACCTACTTTATTTTTGTTCAAGAAAGCTACACTGTAACATGTCTCAATGAAAGTGGTCAAGTGCGAGTCGGACTCGCCCTTGAAGGCTTCCGTAGCAGCAAGTAACATAATATATAAGTTCTTGTAGTTCGTCGTTACTTAAATCAGTGTTTTAACAATAGTCAACTCATGACGTATTAAAATAAAACTACTTACTAGATCTCATTCAAGCCAATTTTCGTTGATAGTTTACATGGTGATGTACATCATACACTTTTTTTTTATTTTTGTCATTCTCTTATTTTCGAAATTACAGGGGGGGGACACTTTTTACTACTTTGGAAGAGTCCCTCGCGCAAACTATTCAGCTTAGAAAAAAGTATGTTTGAAACCTCAATATCATTTTGATGACCTATCCATAGGGGCACCCCTAAATTTTTTTGTGAATTTTTCTTTTGTTTGTATCAAAATCTTAATGTAGTTCACAGATTACATCAACTTACCAAGTTTCAATAGTATAGTACTTATTGTTTCGGAGAAAAGTGGCTGTGACATACGGACGGACAGACAGACAGATATACAGACAGGCATGACGAATCTATAAGACATGGAGCGGTTTCAAACCGCGGCCGCGCGCACGGACCGCGAGACAGACAGATATACCAAATTTTAGACATATTTAAGGTCATTTTCTGACGCTGCCTCGCGCACTGATGCCCCTTTGTGCGGATAGATTTGTTTAGAATTGTGATAAAGTTTTGTTTTATAAACGGAAATATTTCTCTACATGGTGGGTATACTAAAATTAACCTTTTCTTTTTGACGCTTTAGTTGAGACCGGCTTTACCAATCTTAATTTAAAAACCGGCAAAAAAATCAACACATAAAAAACACTATGTACTATGTGATGATACTTTGGCGATTGACACTAATCTAACAATGTCTTAGTTATATAAATATCTTAGTTAGAAGAAACGTGAAAATAAAGAAATTTACAAACATACAAGATATACTCGAAAACCATAATTCTTCTTTCAATCGGGTAAAATGGCAATAAAGGATATAAATAATATTTTTTTATTGCAGCTGCAAATTGAGAAAAGATCTGTAAGATTATCTGTAATCTGTATATGTATCTTATTCCACAAATTGTTTTATTTCTTATTCTATGACGATTTCTGAGGAACTTTTTTTTTGACTCCGACGATATTGACCAAAAACTTGTCAGGTGAATCTCTACTCGTAGAGTCTTGCGAGAGGAGGCCACGAAATGTTTTGCGATGAGGCGTGAGAGCAAGATTAAAGTCGAAGCGTTCGAAACAGACTCTGGAAATGATGGAAGAAGAAGAACCTATTTAAGCTGTGTGGCAAATTGAATAGAAGAGCAATGAGTACAATCAGCCCCTTGACATAGCGTTTGTGGGCTATGAGAAAGCATGACGGATAACTCGGTGAAAAGTCTGGTTGGTCATGGAATCCCTACAGCGATGCCAAATTGACTGCCGAAGCCGAGATAGTTTCGGAGAAAAGTGGCTGTGACATACGGACGGACAGACAGACAGACAGACAGACATGACGAATCTATAAGGGTCCCGTATTTTGCTACGGAACCCTAAAAACTCTATATATTATAACAAAACTACTTAGCTTAAGATTCTAATCTTAATGTGAATTAATACGTAACTAAATTACTCATCTGTAAAATTTCCCCGATGCAGAACACCACGTTCAATATAGAAACAAATTAACTAAGTAAATACCTATTATACTTGTTTCGTAAGAGTAGCTATTTATACGAATAAATATTTTGATTTGATTTGATTTGACCTAGTTTTCCTCAATTATTTTATTCTACAATAAAAATTACCGAGAAGCATTCCTTACCACCTTCCTTATTCCCTGAGAACTGTAGCCTGTAAAATCATGTAGGTAGGTACAGCTAGCAATCTACTCGTCTAACATTCGATGAAGCACGCTAACTCCTCTTTCTCTCTTACCTATTATTTTTACATTAGTATTTAATTCTGGACTCCCAATTAATTGGATGAATTCCCAATCGCGACTATTTTTATACAAGTCGAAGTTTTCTTAAGCACGAACAAAATTGCTTTCATCTAAGTTTCAAATGATGTTAAATGTTCACATTTAAATAAAACGAAATGTTGCATGTGCTTCCTGTTCCTACTGTGAATAGCGCGTCACTGCAACCATACCTTTTCAAGTTATGTAGGTACGAGTACATATTTTACCGTAAAGTAGATTATGGTTTAATTTATAACTATGTAAAAAAATAAATATTGGTGGACAATTCACACACAAATAGTCTAACCCCAAACTAAGCAAAGCTTGCACAGGTTTCTCCGGCATGGTCAGGGATCAGGGTCGTGAGGTCACTTTTTGCACTCCCATCAACGACCCTGACCCACCTGCCACTGCCCTTGCCAGTGGCCTCAACTGCCTACCGAACGTCAGGCTAGCGCATAAGCCGCAGGGTCATAATGGTAGATACTCGTAGATGGTAATATTTAGCATGGCCGTACGTCGCAGCATAAACTCGCCCCTCACGTTCTAGGTTTCCTCTCTGCTGCATCTACGTATATTTTATTTGCAGAGAAGCGAGAGGTACTTATCGCGTGTGGTTGGAAATCAGTGCTAACTTTTTTTTAACATCTTTTAACACCAGTAATTCTGACACCAAGCATTAATGTGAAAAAACACTATGTTCTGGTTTGAAGGGCAATGATTACCGTGAAATTACCGGACATGAGGTAACCCATCTTAGGTATCTGGACGAGGAGCGCAGTGCAGTGCTAAGTATGTAAACGTATAGGTAATATTGGATCTCCATGTTTCAATAGTTGCGTGTCACTGTGCTGTTATGGGCAGCCATATTGCATATCAGACCACCTGTACGTCTTATCACTCTACTATACTATACTATAAAGGAATAAACCTTTGAGGTCACACTCGCAGGGCGGCGGGCCAGCGTTGAGTATGTCCCTGGCTCGCTGCGTGAGCTCGTCTGCCCGCTCTTGGAACAGCTGCTCGGCGAGTTTCTCGGCGAGCTTCTGCGCGCGCCGCTCGATGGCGCGCTGCTCCCACCCCTCGCGCTCGGGGTCGTCCTGCGGCCCTGGCCTCATCTTCGCTGCGTCCGCGCACGACTCACCCACCCACTGGAATTTGACACTTATTTAGACGCATAGATGATACGACCTTCTGTAACACGTTTTATATTTTTATATATTATTGAAGTGAAATCTTCTTTTGGCGTGCAAACGGCAGATTTTTCGTGGACTGTGAATTGAAATCTAGCGTCAACTCGGAACTAATAAGAAATCTTCGGGCAAACTCGGGACTACGGCCATTGGCGTCGGTATTTCCCATTGGCCATCAAGAATCATGCTCCTGGTCACGCCCTCCTGTTTCACCCGCATAATTTCAAAAAAATGCTATCAAATTCTAAGTTGTAAGTTTTCACTTCTATCGGCAGTTCCTATGACTGCCAATATTTTTTCCATATAAATTTAAGAACTTAAAAAGTATCTGTTTCATAAGTGGAGACGATGTATTAATAAACACATTGTCTTTATTTTTTTCTAAAATTTTCAGTCTGAACAAAGAAGCAAAATTCATCAACGAATCAGAATTGAAGTTTTTTAAAGACATGTTTACTGTGTAGATAGTAATTAAACTTCAGAACAGACGAAATAATTATCAGCTCAAACAATCCTTAATTTAAAAGGGCTTAATTTGTGAACGTGAATACCTTAACGTGGTAATTCTCAATTGATGTTGCAATAGCAATATCGAGCTCTCCGACGAGCAATCCTGAGAAATAATTCTTCAAATTGGTCTTCACAACCGAGGAGCGATCCCAGTTGTGCTTATCCTCCAAGCATTTCAGTAGTTGGCAAGGCATCATTGCCACAGCTCCACCAAGCTCGTGTTGCAAGCCACCAAACAGGTCCACGAACAAGTTGGACAAAAGTTTCGTGCGCATAGACGTGCAAGAACAACACTCCTGAAAATTGCATCATCATTACCAAACAATTGGAAACCTTAAAACGAATATGATATCTTTTGCCACAAAAAACTATTCAGTCTTACGCATTAATAGATAAGAAATGATAAGCTGTTCCAGCAATATCAAGATAGGATAAAAATGTTATGACTAACAAGGTAACAACATTTATCGAAATTAGCATGATTTATATTAAAATTTTCCTCTTACGAGTATATCTCCAGGAAAAGACCGAAAAAGAAAAATATATATTTAGCCTGCAAAAATAAGCTTTACTATTACAAAACAAAAAAGATTGGAAATCTCTCGGGGTCTAAAAATTACTATATTGATCGCATAGAAAAATTGTACGTAATAATTTCATATTGACACTAGCAGCGCCCCACGGTTTCACCCGCGTAGTTCCCGATCCTGTTAATTTTCCGGGATAATAAAATAATAGTAAAAAAAACACTCCTAGGGTTATAAGATACAAAAGATCCAGCTAAAAAGGAAAAAAACGTTCAAGTTGGAAGCGTGTTTTAAATTGCTCGATTACGTGGTATAGACCAGCAGGTCAGCAGGACCGACGCTGATTTGACAGTTTTTGTGTCATGAACCGACCGATTGTGTTTCGTGGTATAAAACGATAACTTCGGCCGATATATCGTTTATCGGACTTCGTAGTAGACCTGCTGACCTGCAGGCGCTGGATGGAGTTGAGTGTGCAAAAATATGAGGACCGCAATCGGTGTACTGTTTTGAACTAAGCAATTTGCATGCTTTTGCAAATTATGATTCTGGATGTTGCCAAGAAGTGGCCAGAGGTGTATTCGTCCCTTTTTTTTACAGGAGGTGGTCCTTAAATATCTAGTAAATGGAGTAAACACATGCTTAGGTATCATTATAATATATTTTTTAATCAAATATCAAATTGTTTTATAATTACATAGGGACCGGCCCCGGGTCGCCAAACGATGTCCCTTCAGTAGTATTTACGTGAAAGAGTAACAAACATTAATCTATCCATCCATCCATCGATACTTACAAACCTTCGCTTTTATAATAATTATTAGTAGGATGTCAATCTCAGGCAAATGTTGTCAAACCGACACGAATTAATACGTTTGAAAAAGAGTACCATAGTGTGATGTGTTTATCTCTACCACTAACTCCAGTGGTAATGATGTTAAAATACATATGGTAGAGCTAAAACGTGGCGTGAGTAAATGAATACCAAAATTTTGTCTTCTGGGGAGCATTTGCACAAAGCAGCGAGGGAGGGTGTGCGTTTCACTTCCACCGCAATATCCACAGGCATTTTACACCGGCATTCCATTACTTTTTCCCTGAGTTTCTCGAGATGTTCCCTTTTCTCAGTAAGATAGTCGATCCTCCCCTGCATTTGACCGTCACATAATTCCTTGCAACCATCCAAATCTTCGACTAGTTCTGTCTTTTCCTGACGCAAATCTTCCAACTGTAAAATTGGAAAATACATCTTATAATAATTATTTGCAAATAAGCATTATCAGTGACTGAGTCACCAGTAAAATTACAATCATATCTAATCATATTTCGCTATCGGATTATTCATAAATTGGTATCAACATGTAACAAATTAATTAGAATTTTGCTGTTTTGTCTAAAATATTATATCTTCGCATCAATTTAACCGTAATCTCACGTGTATCAATCAGTATAATCGCCCAAACGGTTTGAGGATTATTAATATCGGGTGTAAAGTAATGACTCCCAAGATAAGTCTAGTCGTCAATGTAATTGACGCTTTGTTTGGAGCATACTAATACGGTTAGTTGACACATTTTCACGCAGGGCCATCTCGCATAGTCTAAGATCCCGCTATACAACGACCTTCACCGACCTGTTTATTGGATGAAAAGTATTTTTAACGTAATTTAATATCAACAAATATCAACAAATATATTGCAAATGGGTTGCTTAAAAAATGTCAGTCCAGAATATGATTAATTAACATTTTTTTTATTTTTTATATTTCACTTCAGCATAAGCAGCCCATTAAATGTTCCCACTGCTGGGACTCGGGGCCTTCTCTCGCAAGGAGAGAGAATAAGGCCATAATCCACCACGCTGGCCAAGTGCGGGTTGGTGGATGACACATGACCTCGAAAGATTCCAGGTACATGTCGGTTTCCTCACGATGTTTTCCTTTTTTTACGTTAGCGGCATTACGCACATGACTTCGAAAAGACAGTGGTGTGCGAGGTGGGATTCGAACCCGGGGGCTCCGGATCGGCAGTCGCCGTTCTCCCGATTAGACCAGCCGTAACTTCATTCTAACTTCGTAAACATTCTAAATTCGTAACTTCTTAATATTTCACTTAAATTGATTGAATTTTAGAAAAAACTATATAACATAACTTATTTTGGCTTTACTCAGTGCTTACGAAATCTCATGCAAATATTTTCAAGTAATAAAAAGTTTCAAACAAACTTTCATCCCTTATTTCACCCCTTTGGAGGTCGAGTTTTGAAAAATACTGTAATACATTATGCATTATTTTGATCATGCTCAATTCGTGCGAAATTTTATACGAATACGGTTAAGGAATAAAATGTTTCATACAAACTTCCATTCCGTTTTTTACACCCTTAGAGGTTGAATTTCGTAATAAAATTCGTAAGCATTGAGTAATAAAGCCAAAATAATAAGTTATGTATACAGTTTTTTTTATAAAATTTAATCAATTCTACTGAAATATTTATAAAAATATTATTTAAATGTTAATTAATTATATTCTTGACTGAATTTTTTAGACAACCCATTTGCTATGTATTTGTTGACATATTAAATTACATATAAAACACTTTTCATCCAATAAACAGCTCGGTGAAGGTCGTTGTATAGCGGGATCTCCTACTAACAGTTGCAATACATAACTGAATCTTTAAGCTTGTGCCTTAAGCTGTAAACATTGTCTAAAATCATTGTTAGCCTTTTGTCTACGAAGGACGTAGCTGTACAGGAAACCAATGAATAAGCTGGAATTCCAGATGTGCTGATATGAAATGATATAATGATCGATCATATCGCTGGCAACAAAGTGCCAGTGAAAGTGTACAGCCAGCATGATAGTGCAAATACTACAGCAGTAGACGAAGAATCGACTTTGCAACGTCTACGGCTAATTCATATCATGATAGTGTGGACAGTGGTAGTTAGCGATCACGTGATATTTATGAGTGATCAACTAGCTTTTGGTATCGAAACCAGATTTTAATAAGTGAGCTAACTAGATTATACCAGCCTAAAGTTGAGTGACTCTATAATTTGATATCTTAGCAACACCACATTCTGATTTCTACATAAACACTTATGGCATCGATACAGTTAGAGGTAATTTGCGGGGTGTGCTACTTCAGAATACTAAAGAAGTTTACATACAGTTACATACCTATACTAAAAACACCTATACAAAATTATACTATATTATTCATGGTTCATATAAAAACGGCTAAAATTAAAATAAAGGTGTGTAACAAATATATAAATCGTTTAAATTTGGTATTCAAAAAACTGTCATTTTTTTTCACAAATATTTTTCAACTTTATACCGATCTTTAAAACCTACTTACAACATACCTAGGTAGGTACTAGGTATGTTCCTAGGTACTAGGTATGTACCTAGGTACTAGGTATCAGTACCTAGTACCTACTAATGTACCTAGGTACTAGGTATCAGTACCTAGTACCTACTAATGTACCTAGGTGCTAGGTGTGTACCTAGGCACTAGGTATGTACCTAGGTACTAGGTATGTACCTAGGGACTAGGTATGTACCTAGGTACTAGGTATGTAGTATGATATGATAGGTATGATGTATGTCTTGGATTGGTATTGATCAAATATTAGATTACAGGCTTGTGAACAAAATTTATGGGTCATAGGAACCTACAGGAGACCTATGTAAGATGATAGAGGGAATAAAATAATATAAGTAAGATTGAGCACTATGCCGTCACTTGACAGCTGCCCAACTGAGTGCAGGTGAAACTGCCGAAACTTGGGGCCGATAAAACTATTTTGGGAAGAGCGTTATAAACTTCCGGTCCCATAATGTGAGTTAACTTCTGTGACCTCGTGAAAGAGTGTGGTATAACATCCAGCTTGTCGGCGTTGCGTATGTTGCGAGAATGTCTCTCTCCTCGCGTGTTGTACGATTCTAGATTATTTTTAACATACACAGCCACTTGATAGATCAAGATAGCAGGTAAAGTAAGTATACCAAGCTCCTTAAAATATGGTCTGACGGATGTACATTGCGATACGCCAACAATGGCACGTACGGCACGTTTTTGGGCGCGGAACGCACGCTTCCAGTCGGCAGCGCGCGCGTATAGCTCGGCGCCGTATTATAACCGTGAATGCACTGTGGCGAAGTAACATGCACGTGACACTTCCGTAGACACCACTCGGGATACTCGTCTTAGCGCAAAGCACGCACTGCAAACTTTAGCACACATCTTGTCGATGTGATGTTCCCACGTCATGCTGCGATCAATCTCGAACCCAAAAATGCGGTGTTCTGTACCTGCTCAATCCTAACACCATTTAGCGAGACTTTTAGCGCTTTTGTATGGTGTCCCGACAGACAAAAGTGAATATACTGTGTCTTTTTTGAATTTAGCATAAAACCGTTGGCGCTAAACCATGAATTTAAGCCGTTTATTACAATATTTAATTTCTCTTCTAATTCCTCTATTGAAAGAGCTGTGACTACGGCAGCCACGTCATCCGCATACATGAATATGGCTGCACCCTTCACGGCTTCGGGTAGATCGTTTAGTAGGAGAGAACACATAATATTAGAGACTGACGAACCCTGCGGTACTCCCATAGACGAAGGCAACGGGTCTGATTTATTGTCGCCATCGCCAGCATCCACTACTTGAGAGCGGCCTCGTAACATGTCAGTCAATACCTCGTATGATTTCCCAGCTATGCCATAGTGTTTCAGCTTTAAAGCTAAGGTCTCATGGTCTGCAATATCGAAGGCCTTCGATAAGTCACAGCATAAGACGGCTACTTGCTCTTTACGTTCACGGGCAGCCAACACGCTACGAATCACTTCACGCGTTAGAAGTCGTAGACCTCCTTCGCGGTATGCGTATTGTTGTTCACACAGCGCCTCGGTTTCCGATAGGTGAGGCCACTAATCGCGAACTCAAGCCATTTTCGAATACTTTGGCTATTGCTGGTATAATTGATACTGGTCTATATCCATCAATATCGTCCCGTTTGCCTTTGCCTTTAAATATCGGGGACACTTTCGATATCTTTAGCGGCGACGGGTACGACCCCTCCCTAAGACACTTATTAAACAGTGTGGCGAGAACCGGAGCTAGAGGCAAAATTGCTAGTTTAATTAGCTCCATCGACACACCGTATATGTCTTTTGATTTTTTTGGAGGTATTCTGGAAGAGACTATGCGAAATACCTCATCAGCAGAAAAACTTGTTAGTCTGAGGGAACGGTCAGACGCCTGACGCGCAGATACTAAAATTTTACATACAGTAGCAGCATTAGCTTTAGGCGCCCCACAGGCAGCAGCTGCATTTAACAACCGAACGTTCATAGCATTTACGGCATTTTTTGGCGAACTAAACTTACTGCCGTTACAATCTTTTACGATCTCGGAAAAGTTCAACCTAGGCGAACTGTTTTTCCCCCTCTCCGTGTTCACGATTCCCCACATAGTTTTAGATGGATACGTGCTTCCATGTATTATGCTATTGTAATGATTTGTTTTAAACACATTCAAAGTAGAATTGTATTTCCTGTTGAGATCGTCAAACATAGCTATTAAGTTCTATTCTTCAGGAAATTGGTCAACTAATTTCGAAATATCAAACAACAATGATTTTAGATTTAGAATATCAGGCGTAACCCACGAAGCATCACGTTTGTTATTTGGTGTTCGTTTTATCGGGAAACAAGTGTCATACTTATTTGCTAAAATATTGATCAGTGCCACTACAAATGTTTGAGCGGTTTTGTTTCTCTCACTTACTTCAGACCAATCTATACTGTCAATAGCCATCACAAAGTTTGCGCGGTTATTCTGCGATAAATCACGACTGAGACGAGTGAGCTGTGCTGGCGCTGAACAAGCGAATGTTACTACTCCACGTATGGCTAAGTGATCTGACAGAAGCGTATTTATTGAGGTTGCGGAAGTAAGTTCTCGCGCTACATTTGTAAAAATTAGGTCAATCGCTGTTTGTGACGTTTCTGTTATACGAGTACGGAAGTCTACAATCGAACTCACATCATGAGAGTTGAGTATGTCGAACAGATTTTTAAAGTCAGTGCTAGTGCTGTCTAAGATGTTTATGTTAATATCACCGAGAATCATAAATGTTTTATCGGTTTCACTGAGCTTATCGAGCAAACGTTCCAGGCCACTTAAGAAACCTCTAACATGAGCTAGGCCTGTGCGATAAATGCAAATGATAGTAATGTCAAAGTCCATAACGTCAATCGCGGAGATTTCACAAAATCTTTCTTCTGACAATGCTGATAACTCAACGTTTTCGACACACTTTAGTGCTTCATTTACAAAAATACAGGATCCGCCATGGATAACATTATTTCTACAAAAACTAGACTAGACTGGATTGTATAATATATATATACATAGAGATTTACTACGATAACATGACCCGCCCCTCCAGAATTCAAAACGTTTGAATGTATTTGTGAAAGTACGAGTATGTACAACGCACCACCACGCATGTGTGCGTACTGCTACTGCATACGAATAATTACAACTACATACAAACTCTTTCATAAGGATGTGACTGCACACATTAAAACAGTAATTTGGAGGGGCGGGCCATGTTATCGTAGAAAATCTCTACATATACTGACAAATACATTACTACATTGCGTCGCGCAGTCGGGTAAAAAGAGGAAACGTAAATTAAGTGCCACAAGGAAAGTAATGATGATGAACCTTGTATGAAAAAAGTGTCACGTCGACTGGTGATACTTTGAGGTGCTGAGATGTCTGCGTGACGCCGCTACGATGACAATCCAAGCCGCAAAACTAGCAGACGAAACATATCCACCTTCGTCATAACATATTCGATCAAACATAATAATCAAACATATTACTATATTCGGAACGAAGTGATCCGTTAGAGAACCAAGATTAGATAGATAGATAGTGAACCGATATAGCTCAACGCATGAACAAACTGAAGTAGCAATGGGTCAGTCATATCTACGAGATAGCTGAAACGGTAACCGTTGGAGTAGACGTGTTCTTGAGAGGAGATCACGAATCGGCAAAAGTAGTGTTGAGAAATTCTGAGACTTAGATGGAATGACGACAGCTGATACGTTCCTGACGTACTGAATTTAAAAAAAGCGAAGTACAATTTTTAGAAACTTTTAATCACAAAAATATTAAATGTTATTTTAAACAAAAATATGATAAGCAAAAACAAGGGAATCAAACTTTAGATAGACCACAACTGCATTGGCTGATAAGCACTACTCCCCTGGCTAGTTCGGTGCGGGGTAGATCCGGCACCAATGACGGGACACCTCAGGTGCCTCTCCTGGAGTAGCTCAAACGACGCGTAAGAAGGACGTGATAAGGTTCACGTGGCTTATAGGCGAGCCTAAGTCCCTGGAACGACATTTTTGGGCAATTACTAAAGTGTCCAATTTCTCCACCATGACTGCAACATTACGGCCAGATGAAATGAGTAGTGCGTATAAATATGCAAAATTTAGCGTTCCGGGATGATGCAGTCAAGGTTTAAAAACAAGCGAAAAGGACTGTACATATTATTTAAGCACTAAAATCACAAAGCAATGGAAAAGGTGAACAATGATAATATTATAACTAAGCCTATTTAAATATTGGTATGTAATGCACAACTTACCCATTAAAGGGGTCCTTAAACTCGTAGATTTAGTATTTTGTAAACGCAATTCTTTAGATTATCGTTTTACAATATTAAACGAAGATAGCAGAGATGAAATAATATCGTTAAGTTAAAGGTCCAAAGTCCAAATGACTTCAAAATAGCCAGTTCATGTTTATGCTCATATTCGATTGTCTCGACAAAGTGGCGCGACAATCGATATTTCATAGTCATGTATATGATGAAAATTAGTTTTAAGATTACTCATATGAATAGCTAAATTTGACGCATTTGATCGAAAGTGGTGACGAACTGCAAATGCGTCGCCACTCTCGCATCTGTCAACGTCAACAAGAATGCAATTGTCAACTGCAATCATTGCATACGGTTTATGTGCCTATTGTTAAGATAGTAGTAGTAATGTTTTGTTGTTTTATTGTTATTTCATTAATATTAAGTGAACCTGTGATATGAGAATTGGGTTTGTTACCCGTAAACGTAAGCAATGTAACAGTACACCCCTCCTAGGTAAGAATTTTTCGTAGGAGAAAAATTCGCACACTGTCCTATTCTAAACATTGTTGTGGGAAGAATAGTTTTAATAGGTTGTAGTCTATTTGGTTATATTTAGTTGTGCATGCTACACAGAATTGTTTTATTATTATTATTATTCTTAACAGCCTATAATTTAAGTTTTAAATCTTTTATATGCCATGCACCAATGTCTTTGCCTGACATATCTTCCAAAACGTAAACTAACGGTGATTTTTATCTTTGACTTTACATTTTTCAAACTTAGGTGCAAGTTTTTAGTAAAACGTGCATCTTTATCACTTTGGAAAAACAGCGTTTCAGACTACATCACCAATATTAAATTCTACATTTTACGACGCAAATTGTAACGTTGGGTAGATTTTTGATGACTATGCCAAAGAGTTGCTTGGACGTCATTAAATATGCTAGCCAAGTGACCAAGGTTCTCGGCATAGATATCTCGAGGTAAGAAGATGATTTCGTTAGCATTATCATTATCTACGTAGTGAGAACCGCAAGATACTAACTCTCTTCCATGAACCAAGAACGAAGGTGTAAATCCAGTCACTTCGTTAACAGAATTATTTATAGCAAATTGTATTTGTGGAATGTTAACATCCCAACTTCTGTGATCATTTTCCACAAAAGTGGAGATAGCTGTTATAATAGTTCGATTATATCTTTCAACACTATTGATTTGTGGTGTATACTTAGGAGTAAAATGGATATGTGGTACCTTATATTTCTTAAGTAAGCTATCCATTTCTCGACCAGCAAATTGGCAACCATTATCCATAATTATATTCTGTGGAATCCCATGTACGAGAAAGACATTATTCTCTAGATTTCTACAGACATTAGCTGCAGTGGCCTGCCGCATGGGAAATATTAAACAGTATTTAGAGAAGCAACAGCAAACAGAAAGAATGTAGTTGTTCTGTTTTCTACTTGTAGGTAGTGGGCCGATAATATCTATTGATATAGTTTGCCAAGGGCGAGAACAGTCTTTAGGCCTTCCCATTTTGCCTAGTGTTGCATGAGATGGGTGTTTATAAGCGAGACATGTCGAACATTCACCTATAAATTTTACCACGTCAGCATACATTCCTGGCCAGTAGTATTTTAATAGTAACCGTCTATATGTTTTGTAAATACCGAAGTGTGCTGCAAGTAGATCAGAATGATTTTTGTTTATTACTTCATTACGCAGTTCTTCTGGAACTACTTCCTTCCAGGAAAACTCTGAAGTAAGTGGATTTTACTTTTCATGTACCGAAATAGAACGTTTCCTTCGACCCTATAGTTTGGAAACCCAGTTTGTGAAGCTAAACACCCATTATATATTGCCAAATACCAAGGATCTGTGGTAGTAGGCTCCGTATTTTGCACTGAGACAATCGGTTCGACTGGAAAAGATCTAGATAGAGCATCAGGAACAACGTTGTCTTTTCCTCTACGATGTTTTATTTGAAAATCAAAAGATGACAATCTGATTCCCCATCGAGCAAGACGACCAGTAGGGTTAGTTAGAGTCAGAAACCACTTTAACGCAGCGTGGTCAGTGTAGACTGTGAAAGTTCTGCCATTTTCTAGGTAACATCGCCAGTGCTCTAGGGCGATCAAAACCGCCAGCGCTTCCCGTTCTGTTACGCTATAATTACGTTCAGCACCAGTGAGCGATTTGCTCATATATGCAACGGGATGTTCGACACCATCTAGTGTTTGGCATAACATTGCTCCAATTCCGTAGTTGCTTGCATCACAATGGACTTCGAAACCGCAGTCAAAGTTAGGACACGCAAGTACGGGAGTTTTAGTGAGGCTAGCTTTTAGAACTTTAAATGCGTTATCCGCTTCGGGTGTCCACGCATAAGGTGGTGCGTTTTTTCCGCTTGACGTTAACTTATTTAGAGGACCAGCAATGGTGCTAAAATTTGGCACAAAACGTCTGTACCATGATGCAGTACCCAGAAATCTTTTTAGTTCTTTCTTTGTAGTAGGAGTAGGAAATTTCAAAATAGCGTCGACTTTGTCAGGGTCTGTGCGGAGACCGTTTTGGTCGACTACATATCCCAAATATTTTAGTTGTTTTCTAAAGAACTGACACTTAGATAGGTTAATAGTAAGATTAGCTTTCGTTAATTTTTTTAAAACACGTAACAGGATGTTTACGTGTTCCTCAAAGGTTTTACTAATTATTATTACATCATCAAGGTAGCAAAATACATTTAATTCAAACTCTACACCGAATAAAGCATCAACTAAACGCTGCTGGGTAGCAGGAGCGTTCGAAAGTCCAAACGGAGTGACGTTAAACATAAAAGTTCCTCTTCCGGGGACGTAAAATGCCGTCTTTTCGCGGTCTACAGCAGCTATAGGAATCTGCCAAAACGCTTTAGATAAATCTATACTTGTCAAATATTTAGCATCTCTTAAATTGTCAAGTATTTCTGAGATATATGGTAAGTTATATGCATCCTTTTTAGTTATTGCATTTAATTTTCTACTATCCAAACAAAATCGAGGTTTTCCATCCTTCTTATCAACGACTAGAACAGGTGAGGACCATGGGCTTTCACAGGGTTGCAATACATTTAACTCTAACATTTCGTCTATCTGCTCTGAAATGATCTTTTCTTTTCTGGCGATATACGATAGTACCTTTGTTTAATAGGCTCTGCACTACCCGTGTCTATTCGATGTTCTATTAGACTCGTCCTTCCAAGTCCCTTTTTCTCAAATGATACTTCCGTAAACTTGTTAAGTATATCATCCGCTATTCGCTTCTGTACTTCTGTAAGACTTTCGTAGGGTTTTATGAAAGTTTCCATGTAAGGGTTTTCTATGTTTAGTAAAACTGGGTCATTAGAAGCAAGTAATTCTATATCTTTGATATTATTAGGAAATATATGAAATTTGTTCCAGAAGTCAATACCCAGAATAATATTAGTCTTAATATCTGGAACCACGTGAGCTTTAATAACTAAACGTTTGTTATTAAAAAAAACCGGTAGACGCATAACACCTACTGAGGTCATATAGTGTCCACCAGCAGCCCTAATTGTAATATTTTCTGAATTAGTGATAGGTAAGCCATGGTTAATTAGATCATGATGCAAATTATTGCCAATAATATTAACTGCAGAGCCGGAGTCTAGCAATCCATGAATCAGTAGGGGCTCTAAAGCTTCTATCTTTATTTTAACGTAGGGTCGAGGGTCATTAGTTGGTCTATAATTATTGATTGTAGCAACATTGTAGGTTTTAAAAAATTTACGAAGGAATTCAAGCCAATCAGACCATTCATTTGGTTGTGTGTGACAAATTGTGCTACAATCCTTTATTCGTTTTTGAATTACTAGTAGAATGATTAGTCGTACCACTACAGTTATGGCAATCTGGAAAACGGACTCCTTTAAGGCCACATTTGAAACATATAAGAAATTTAGGTTCTTTGCACATTTTCAACGAGTGGCTGTTAGTACGACATCTTGGACAGTATAAGAGTTTCTTATTGTTATCTAGGTTGGTTTCGACTGCGCTGCAATAGTTTAAATTGCTAGTATTTTTACTAGTTGGAGCATTATTAGCAGTAGGGTTATAGGCAAATTCCGGAGCAAGTGTTACCGAAGTTACTTTCGGGGTTCCTGAAATGTGTGACCCGGGTTTGGTAATTTTCGTAATTACGACAGGCAGCGCGCAATTTCGGAATTGTATTTACATCAGGACAACACGCGAGTACTAGCATAACGAGGTCTGATGTTGTGTAGAAGTATTTCTAACTTTTCATCTTCCCGAATAGCAGTAGATAGTCGAGAGAACATACCGTCCATTATTGCGATATAAATTGTAATTGACTCAAATTCACCTTGAGTACGACTTCTGATTTCGCTCATTAGCCTATAGTCATAGTCAAATTGGTCGAAATCTTGTTTTAATAGTGATACTAGTTGTTCCCAAGATTTGACCAAATTACGAACGCTACGGAACCAGTGTAGTGCATCCCTGTAAAATTTCTGAAGCATAAGATAAAATACGTTGGGGTTTAATGTCCCTAGCCCTCATAAATTCATCAGCCCTCTGAATAAAAGCTCTGACACACGATTTACCATCATATTTAAGCCTAGCCAGATCAGTAGACATTCCACGATCACATGTTACTGAAATACTAGTTTGAGGTAGCTCTTCCTGTTCTTGTACTTGATTCATGGAAGAGGTAGATGTTGAAGCGCAAAGGTTTGCTAGATCATTGTAATAATCTTGTAACTTAGTATTAAATGATTTTAGGATTTCACTTTCCTTAGAACTCTTTGGTTGTATCCTTGACAATCGATAGTGGATGTGATGTGCCAAGTTTTCAGACCGAGTAAATATATTTTTATCAAATTTAGTTTTAATGATAATTATGCTATCCTTTAGTTTAAGTAAACTTTCTTTAACCCCGGCCAAATCTTCTAAGGGCTAAATGTGATTCTAAAATATCTTCGGTAGGAATGCTTTTAGAATGTTTTATGATCTGCTTTCTAAGGTCAGATACGTTATCCGTAGGGGTTTCACCTCTAATTCCTACCTCATACTCTAATTCGGACTTTTGTAAAGATAAGAATTTAATTTCTCTGGCCATTTTGAAGTATTTAGTTTTTTTTTATAAATATGAATAACTATAATTATTACTGATATTTAGGTAAGTTATGCATTAAATTCTACAATTATACAAGAAAAGAGACTTAAAATTAAATAACAGACATGATAGGTTTTACTAATATGTATGAGTAAGC
The DNA here is from genome assembly GCA_017562165.1 of Ectropis grisescens. NCBI lineage: Eukaryota > Metazoa > Arthropoda > Insecta > Lepidoptera > Geometridae > Ectropis > Ectropis grisescens. Next base: position 20,344,281 of record CM029781.1, on the reverse strand, counting down.
AATTAAAATTATGACAGTAACTTAAGTAACAAGAATATATAAATATATATATATATATAATAACTATTAATGTAACTAAAATAATTACTAGGTGAAGTAGTCCTATTCGTAACAGAATCGAAGTAGCAACGAATTGTTTCGTGTATTCAAAAACAGTTACGCGATATGCGAATAATCATATGAAACAAATTCGCCTACCATCAAACACATGCAGCCATCACCCATAGAACACTAATTATCTACATAAAATCATGCCAATGCAGCTGTAAGAAGTTCTAACCACGAGCTGGGCGCCATTGATACGTTCCTGACGTACTGAATTTAAAAAAAGCGAAGTACAATTTTTAGAAACTTTTAATCACAAAATATTAAATGTTATTTTAAACAAAAATATGATAAGCAAAAACAAGGAATCAAACTTTAGATAGACCACAACTGCATTGGCTGATAAGCACTACTCCCTGGCTAGTTCGGTGCGGGGTAGATCCGGCACCAATGACGGGACACCTCAGGTGCCTCTCCTGGAGTAGCTCAAACGACGCGTAAGAAGGACGTGATAAGGTTCACGTGGCTTATAGGCGAGCCTAAGTCCCTGGAACGACATTTTGGGCAATTACTAAAGTGTCCAATTTCTCCACCATGACTGCAACATTACGGCCAGATGAAATGAGTAGTGCGTATAAATATGCAAAATTTAGCGTTCCGGGATGATGCAGTCAAGGTTTAAAAACAAGCGAAAAGGACTGTACATATTATTTAAGCACTAAAATCACAAAGCAATGGAAAAGGTGAACAATGATAATATTATAACTAAGCCTATTTAAATATTGGTATGTAATGCACAACTTACCCATTAAAGGGGTCCTTAAACTCGTAGATTTAGTATTTTGTAAACGCAATTCTTTAGATTATCGTTTTACAATATTAAACGAAGATAGCAGAGATGAAATAATATCGTTAAGTTAAAGGTCCAAAGTCCAAATGACTTCAAAATAGCCAGTTCATGTTTATGCTCATATTCGATTGTCTCGACAAAGTGGCGCGACAATCGATATTTCATAGTCATGTATATGATGAAAATTAGTTTTAAGATTACTCATATGAATAGCTAAATTTGACGCATTTGATCGAAAGTGGTGACGAACTGCAAATGCGTCGCCACTCTCGCATCTGTCAACGTCAACAAGAATGCAATTGTCAACTGCAATCATTGCATACGGTTTATGTGCCTATTGTTAAGATAGTAGTAGTAATGTTTTGTTGTTTTATTGTTATTTCATTAATATTAAGTGAACCTGTGATATGAGAATTGGGTTTGTTACCCGTAAACCGTAAGCAATGTAACACAGCAGGCAGTAAATTGAGATGTAAGAAGGGCCGAGGAAATTCGCATGGGAGAGCGCTATGTCCAGCAGTGAACTAAGATAGATGAACCGATTGTGTGTGGAAAACTGCTACAACATTCGGAATATCTATAACGTCAGTGATATTCTGAAATTTAAAAACGCAAGCGAACACGCGTACGACATACTTTGTCAAACACAGGTCGAGAAACGCTAGTCTGTCACAACAATAATGGCGACATTGGGTTGTTTACATTTTAGCCGGCTCTCTATGAAACGAGATATAGCTCCGCCCCGGGGTTAATCGCGGCTTAGCAGCTTTTCATGGTAATTCATTTTCGCTAAATACGAGTCAGGCTAAGAACTGCTACGGGTGACGGTTTTATTTGAAAATTCACGAGGCCGCTGATTTTCGCGGTTTCGCAGCCGCCGCAGGTGAGATTTTCAGCCGCGAACGTGGCGGGTGACGGGCGGGCGGCGACCGCGCGAGAGCCGCGTGGCAGCCGCGTGCGCGTGCGCGTGCGTGCGTAAATCGCCTCGTGAGTTTTGATTTCAATCCTTACATATTAAATCTGCATTCTACAGAAGCTGCGGGCCCACACTCGCGCGCGGGCGTGGTTGTAAACCGCTTGTAAACCATTTCTTCTTAGCCACAGAGGTAAAAAAAAATCAAAACGTTGAATGCGTGAAATGGTAGGTACGACCAGAAAAATAGGGGTTCATTTTTATATACTTAGATTATCCAATGACATACATGCCACACCTATCATCATCATCATCATCATCAGCCACAAGACGTCCACTGCTGAACATAGGCCTCCCCCCTAGATTTCCATAACGAACGGTCCTGCGCAACCTGCAACCAGCGGTTTCCAGCGACCTTTGTGAGGTCATCTGTCCATCTAGTGGGAGGCCGTCCAACACTGCGTCTCCCGGTTCGTGGTCGCCACTCAAGAACCTTTTTTTCCCCATCGGTTGTCAGTTCTGCGAGCGATGTGGCCTGCCCATTGCCACTTCAGCTTGCTTACTCTTTGAGCTATGTCGGCCAGTTTCGTTCTTTTGCGAATATCCTCATTACGGATTCTGTCGCGCAAAGAGACTCCGAGCATAGCTCTCTCCATAGCTCGCTGTGTGACTTTGAGCTTCGTTATGAGACCAACAGTGAAGGACCACGTCTCAGTTCCATAAGTCATCACTGGCAACACGCACTGGTTAAAGACTTTCGTCTTTAGGCATTGGGGTATTTTGGACTCAAAGATGTGCCGAAGTTTCCCGAACGCTGCCCATCCGAGTTGGATCCTTCGCTGGACCTCTTTGTCGCGAAGTTGGATCTACCTAATTGGATCTTTTGACCCAGGTAGACGTATTCGTCAACAACTTCGAGTGTGGTATTCCCAACAATAACCGGTACAGGTCGAGACATGAACATTTGACATGACCTTCGTCTTGTCCATATTCATCCTCAAACCTACCTGTTGGGATACTCTACTGAGGTCCCTGAGCATAGCACCGAGGTCCTCCATCGACTCCGCCACAATGACTATGTCGTCGGCAAACCGAAGGTGAGTGATGCATTCGCCGTTGATATTGATGCCATATCCGTTCCAGTCCAGTAGCTTGAAAACATCTTCCAGCGCGGCAGTGAACAGTTTCGGAGATATAGCATCTCCCTGTCTCACGCCTTTCTGTAGCTGGATATGTTTTGTGCACTGGTCCTGTAATCGGACAGACATTGTGGCTTTGCTGTAAATACACTTCAACACTTCGATATAGCGATAGTCGATGCGGCATCGCTGGAGAGACTGAAGCACTGCCCAGGTCTCGATGGAATCGAAGGCTTTCTCATAGTCCACATACGCTATACATAGTGGCCGATTATACTCCTCGGTTTTCTGTATAATCTGCCGAAGCGCATGAATGTGGTCTATGGTACTATAGCCTTTTCGGAAACCGGCTTGTTCGGGTGGCTGGAAGTCGTCAAACCTGCGTGCGAGACGATTCGTGATTACCCTCGAAAACAACTTATAAACGTGGCTCAGAAGTGAGATGGGTCTGTAGTTCTTCAACAAGGTGTTGTCACCTTTTTTTGAAGAAGAGCACCACCACACTTCTGCTCCACGCTTCTGGCGTACTACCGTCAAGTATGACGGAATCGAACAGCTTCTGGAGGACTTTAAGTACCGGTTTTCCACCCGCTCTCAGAAGCTCAGTCGTAATTCCGTCGTCGCCAGGTGCTTTGTTGTTTTTAAGTTGTTTGAGGGCCATCTTAATCTCATACAGGCTGACTTCTGGGATATCTTCGGTAAAGTGTCGGGTCAGCTTGGCTCTGTTGCCACACCTATACTTAAAATAAAACTGTTGTCGAATTATGTAGATTGAGATTTTTTTTTTCAAGGGTGCTATATAATCGACATATCAGGACCGCGCCTGAAGGTAAGTGAGTTTTAGTTCGGCGGTAGACCGTCTTTTACTGATACTGGGGTTGCCAATGGAACTTGGAACGCACCGGTATCGATCACTATCTCAAGATATCAATTTTGAGTTGTAACAACGACGAAATCCACACCTTGTATTTGTCTTAACTATACAAAAATATTATGACGTTGTATTCGTTGTTGGTAGGTACCAACAACGAATACAACGTAGTGGGTGATTTATGTAAGGTATTTAGGGTACGTGCAAAAGATGATACCTTATCGCTAAATACCTACATGTCGTGTTTTTAATATTTTTAGCAACGAGTATCTAGGTAACAGAAATTATAGAAAACGTGTGATGATTTAATGCGGTAGTAAAAATATTAATAATAAACAATGATGAAGATGTAGTAGTAGCTAACGTTAAGTTCCTTTATTCAAACACACGAGCGCGAAATTAATTTTAATAAATTTAGGCTTGGCCAGGCTAGCTTGGCTAGCTTAGCTAGCACTCCACCGAACTTGAACCTTTACGTAGACCATATCTCTGTGAATTTAGGTTGTCATTAACTTCAAATAAATATTAATGGGTAGCGAAAATTGTAGTAATATTATTTATTTACCACATTTTAATGTTTAACAAAAGCCTTCGAAGCCGGTTTAAATTTGTACTATGTTTTATCGATTATAATATTTTACTTGACAGTCATGTCGCCTAATAAGGCCCGCCATGAGCGCGTTTGTTTATAAGAAAACGAAACACTGTCGTCTTGAGGATTATAACCATCAGGGGCTACCCTCACTCAGAGAATGCATTCCTTTTCAACCCCTAAAAACTTGATACATTTTGGCAGAGAGTTAGCATTGTTTAGACTATCATTCAAGCAGCTAAAAAAACTCAGCGATCGAGCTCTACAGAACCACCACTAAATGTACAGAGTAAATGACGGCCTACCTACTAAAACCTAGAAATGTTTGATGTCTGCACTAATATGCACGGAACTACGGAAGCACTTTCGTATTCCACCACGGACCTGGCAGAATAAATACTTAGATAGCTTTAGGTCAGTGTTGAGTAGGGAATGGGAGGTCAGCTCAAAGCGGACACCTTAACTTTGACTTTAATAATAGATGACAAAACGAACTATATTCTCAAAGACTTTTTGATGAATAGATAGAGAGTTAATTATATTTTCATAACATGTAAGCCGAATCTGCAAATGTGCGCGTTAACAAAAATAATTTAAAACTAGCTGTACCCTGCCACGCTTCGTTGTGGCATATTGTGATGCAAAAATTAGATAAACACAATCCTTGATGCAGATTATGTATCATTGTAAAATTTCAGCTCGATCGGTGCAGAACTTTTGAAGCGTACACAAACCAACATAACATTTGCCCTTGACTGCCCTAGTGGCTTAGTTGGTAGTAGCTCTGCCTGCGAAGCCGAGGGTCGTGGGTTCGATCCCCACCCAGTGCAAATATTTGTGTGATGAATTCAAATGTTTGCACTGTGTCTGGGTGTTTCTATGTATAATAAGTATGTATTTAAAACTATATAAGTATTATATCAGCTATCTGGCTGCCATCACACAAGCTTTGCTTAATTTGGGGTCAGATAGTGTTGTGTGTGAATTGTCCACCAGTATTTATTTATTTTATTTATTTATTTTTATATATAAGATTTTGAAAAGGTTGTCCTAAATCCGCTTTGCCCAAGTGGTCGTCTAAAGCGGCCACAAGGAATGGGCAAAGTGGTCAGCCCTACTTTTGGCTTAATAACAGGACATTCTTTGACTTTTTAACAATAAAAAATGACGATATAAGAGACTGAGTAATTTGAATTGAAGTATTTTAAGGATTAGGCACTTAAGGTACTTAAATATTAAAAATCTCATTTCACAGCATTGACTAAAAACTAAAATAATTATCAACCACATTAAAAACATTCATTACGGCGTCTACTTTACTTAACATTCAACACATTCTGCGTTTTGTCTAAATCAATAGTCGCTTTGCATTGACTAAAAACTAAAATAATTATCAACTACATTAAAAACATTCATTTCGGCGTCTACTTTACTTAACATTCAACACATTCTGCGTTTTGTCTAAATCAATAGTCGCATTTACGAGTACTTCTTCAGAATAAGCAAGACCAGGACGATTAAAATAACAATTTGTGTATAAAATAAACAAGATTTTTGTGTAGGTACCTAATCAATAGTCTTGCTCGTCCATAATCCACAGTTTGGGGTTTCAGTTTGTGATTACGTAATCTCATCACTTATGATATCAATTGATCAAATGAAATGCTCAGATATTGGAGTTATGACAAAGCGGACAGTGGCCACTTTGCCCGGACCGCTTTGCCTTTTCAGGCATTTTGTTTTCAACGTAAATTGCACTCGCCCTTTCTGTACTTTGAAAAAAAGGCAAGGCTACACGAGCGTGTGCAATAAGACAATTAATTATACAATTGAATCACCAACACTAAAATATTATAAGATTTGGCCAAATCAGCAAATATTTACCAACCATTTTTTTAGTCGCATGCATAAAAATCATACTTGTCACACCACGACTCTCCGCATGCTGCGAATACGAGAACGCGGCGACCCGGTGCGGGGAAGGGGATTGCCAATGCGCCCCAAGTATCAAAGTCACGATAAAATTGAATATAACTGAGTTATAGACCATAGCCACTTTGCCTCCTATGGCCGCTTTGAGCTGACTTCCCCTAAATGGTTTGATGTATGCTATGTTGCCATCGCCAAGCTCTGATATCCCGCACTATTTTACTGTCCTCTTTTGAAATTGTACTAGTAGCGCCACGGTGGATTCGCTTTGTACTAATAAACAGATTTACCTTCTACAGCACTCTTACCTCAACCATAGTAATAGCATTGAGAGCATCTTCTTCTAGCAGCTTCTTGGATACTTCAGCGATCTGTTCCCCAAGTGCGCTGAGCTCGCTGCGTGTCGCGCGTTCGCCCTCGGACGCAAGCGTACGCAACGCTGACAGTTCCCCTCTCAAATTCTGCAGTGTGCGTCGCAAGAGCTCTTCTTTGAACTATATTAAAAAACTAAGTACAATATAAGCAAACATTTTCTACTAAACTGGAAGAAAAATGAAAACATTTAAATTTAGATAAATATAAAAATTGGTCTATTTTCTAGACCTATTTTTATATTAGATACAAGGGTCCACCCCAGTTTCGTACAGGTATTTCGGTATATATAAAGCAACAATTTTAATAATTAAATTTTTTATAGTATGTCATAAAAACCCTCTAACGCCATCTAGTAAAACTGCTCACATTTATTATATAAACAAACGCCTGCCCATAAACGCATACATACAGCAACGATATATTTTTAAATATAACATGTAATTTAAACAACTTCTTCAACAGCTCAGCACTCACTCGGTATCTGGATCTGGAGATGGAACATGGATCATCTCTTTGCTCTAATAACTCTGGAAATGTGGCTAAACCAGAACACTGTAATATTTACACATCATTACTTAGAGATAGGATGATAACTGGTAAAAATGTGGTGCAAATGAACTCTACAAATGAATCCGGCCATCCTATTGCCGACTACTAATAATGGATTTGTGTTTTTCTTCCCACTTTTTATGGCTATTTTCTTATGGTAGTTTGCCTCAAGTGGTCTTTACTGGCTACCGCGTGTAGCTGCATACGAGAACATATATTAATCTGTGATTTTATTCATACTACCTAGGTGACGTGTCAACTTCTTTTTTATGGGAAAATATGCCTTAACGTACCGTCCACGGTAAAGGGACACTACAGGTGTGTCGGGCTCGACACCATGGACAGACAGATATGGTATCCCTACCGACTAAAATCCTCACAACCGAAGGTAAGTTGTTGTGTGGTGACTAGGGTGCACCACGTGGAGGTTCCCGAGCCTTGCACTGCGAAGTGCCAACTCCAAACAAACAAGTGTAACTTTATGCAGGTATATTCTAAACAAACATATTGGAACGTTATCATTTCTGATGGGTCTGCTCATTAAGCGTAATTTAACAGGCGAACATTTTTATTCCATAATATAGTTAATTTTAATTAATAAAACGTTGATTCAATAACCAGTAAATTGTTTTTGTCTTATTTTTAGTTAACATAACATAGTTAATGTTATGTGACTTGGCCGTTGAACATTCTTTATACGTTAGTCCGTTATTGGACACAAGTCAATTTTGTTTTTTTTTTTTGAAAACGTTGATTCAATAACTAGTCAATTGTTTTTGTCTTATTATTTTCCCTAAAGATATTACTTTAATCAGCCAATAAGAGCAGTAGTGCCACGGGAAAGTAAAATTTCCCATGACTCTACCAGTAGTGCCAAGCGGTAGTGTCAAAGGAAATAAACGAACCTTAGACTTGGCACGGCTTTGTCTAGATTTCATTACTTTTTAGAGATAAATATGCAGCTCCATCGAGACTTGGCTAGTTTTTTACAGAATGTTTTTGGTAGGATTTCACTTCTTTTTGTAGAAACGTGGACTTAAGGCAGTATATCGATCTTTAATAGTTTGGTTGGGCTCTTGTGTTTTCAAATAAGGGGCACCTGCACCAGGTACTCCAGATTTTCGATATTCCTAGTTTTTATAGTTTACCCTTTTATGTGGCCATTAAACCCTAAGTTTGTACCAAATTTCAGCTCTCTGAGTTTATGGGAAGTACTAGTTCTATTTAGATGATCATGGGTGAGTGAGTGTCGTAAATGCGAAACTTTGCTTTCGCTTAATTTCGGAACTAAATGACGTACAGTTATGAAATTTTGCATTTTAAGTATGTGATTATAGCTTACAAGATGACGAAAATTTCAGCGTTCTGGTCTTATCCAGAAGTTCTCAAACAGGGGCCTGAAAATGCAGCGAAATGGTTCCAGTAAAGGATGGTACGGCAGTGTTTGCTTCGCGCTCGACTTGGCGGGGGCACTGCCGTGCCCCCAGATTATAAGGTAGTTTTTGCATGTTTTGTGATTAGTTTGGTAAAATCGGAATTATGATGAAAGGATGGCTAACTGTTAAGTAAATACGGTTTATTTAGGTAGAGCACATCTAATAAATATCGTTTTGGTTTAATTTTATTCGAATATTAGGTAGAGTGTCCATTTATTTACCAACAAATATTAGGACAAATTGTTATTTTTTTGGTAATTACTAAATTGTAAGCAAGTGTACCCCCAAGGTAGTTATGATAATTTGTAGACCTAGTTGTGGGCTACATTTTGAGAGGTCGCTTATTAGCCTCCAACCAGGGATGTCAAAGTTATGGCTTAAAATGTGGAAATGACAAAATGAAAATAAACCGAAAAGAGGATTCAAAATACGGGCCTATTTACGGGGTTCTTTAAAGTAAAGGTAAGGGGGTACGTTAGCGATCTTATTCGGAGCATGCTCTTCTCAGCGGCTCCAGTACAAGAGAGAAAAGGAACAAAACAGCGTTTCACTAACCCGCTCCCTGCTCCTTTAAAGTCCGGCCAAGAAGATAGCGTCGAGTTGTCTTCGCGGCCTCGTCGTGTCCGCGCCGAGTTATCGCCGAGAGTACTTCGGCGTTTACAGTGAGGGTTAATGAGGGTCTCAAGGGTTAAGTCAAGGGATCTCGCCGACGGATTACGTCGGAGGGGTCACACCGGACGTTACGCCGGAGGTCACGCCGGAAGTTAAGACCAAGAGTCAAGGTCAAGTAAAGGTCACCACAAGGTCAAGTCGGGCTATCTAAAGGTCAAGTCGGGGCCACGTCCAAGTCAAGGTCACGTCCAGGTCAAGTTCGAAGATTGTCTCACAGCGGTCGCCACGTGAACCCAGGGACGAGTCTACCAGCGCGTGTCGGAACGAGAGGACACTTATTCAGGAGACCTACTTACAATATGTCTCTTCCCCGTCTCGCTGCCGGCAGTCCAGACTCGTCAAATCGCATAGCGGTCGGTCATACGCTGGTCGCAACAATAAAGAACTACGAGTAGATATATCGATAAATTTAATTTAATTGAAGCTTTCGATTAATTTAGCGGTTTTTCCTTTAAATGCACTTGACTACCGGAAAAGATGTTGCCGTTTTATCATGTTTCATCATTCTTTCACGTAGAAAATATCGAAAAATTGATACCTCGTCATAAGGAGCTAATCGAAATACTTATTATGATATCGATGAAGATTGTAATTATTATAACACATAGGGCTGCCACCCTGAATTTCATCAATAACCCTTCACGGTATGTTAAATAATCTACAATTATGTATAATAACTAGATGTCCGCCCCGGCTTCGCCCGTGGTACATTATATAGCACTCATCAGGATCCCGTACATATCCAACGGTGAAAGGTAGGTAATTTAGAAAAAGCAAAGCTTTGCCTTTCTAAATTCTAAATTGGAGGTGTTTAATCTGTGAGTAAAGGTGAGGTACCTATGTAATATGTGGCAAAGGTTTATATTCAATGACGCAATCTTAGACACATGCTGTCATGTGTCATGTCAAAGCACGAAACGTACGAAAACTCCCAAAAAGGAATATTTTTTCCCGATTTTGTTACATTCTTGATTCATGCTCCACTTTTATTAATAGTAGCGTTATGTTCTATAGCCTTCCTCGATAAATGGAATATCCAATAGAAAAATAATCTTTCAATTCGGACCAGTACTTCCCGAGATCCTAGCGTTCAAACAAACAAACAAACTCTTCAGCTTTATGATATTAGTATAGAAGTATAGATTTATATTTATGTAGGTACCTACCTAATACAAAAAGTCTTGTTACATTATTTAGTAAACAGTACTTTTTCTAGTGCTTACAGCAGGACATGAAATAAGACACAACTTTTTAAAAAGAAATTATTACATTACGCAACAAGCGCACTATAATATAATGTTTGTCAACTATTTCTAAGAATAGCTAAGTACGCCCGCGTCTTTGCCCGTGCGGATTCTATTTATTAATTACTAGCAACACCCCGGGGTTTCGCCCGCGTAGCTCTTGTCCAAAGACATTAGGTACCCATTTGACTGATCGTACGACTCCCCCTCCGTAGCGTTTTATAAGCATAATTGCACATCTAACCTACCGTTGAATCCGTTGATGTCTTTCTTTGCATCCTGCTCTGTCCTTAGAAGTTTGCATAACTCTATCTCGTTTTGTCCAATCATTAGTGGAAAGTAGTGCCACGTGACATGGATATTCGGCTTATCACAGTGCGATTTTTTACCTCGTCCTGCGCCCCCGCTGGTGACTTATGAATTTAAGCAGATTCGTTTCATGCCCATTCAACAGGGTGCTTAATCTATGCTCCTGTCCCATTCAAAAAAAATACTCCTGTCCGTCCGAGGAGATATTCAATAAATATCAACGGACCACATAGTGCAACATTTGGCAGCAAAGTTTAAGAAATGTAAAGCCTTTCTTAAACTAAGTTGTCTTCCATATTTCATGTCCTCACACACAGCAACCCAGAAGTTTGGTTTCGAAACACTTCCACAGTAAATCAAGTCTATCTATGTCGATCCTGAACTAATTTAGTCTCGAATAATATATTGATTGGTTACATTACATTGATTACATTGATTGCTTTGATAAGTAGTTCGGGTAACCAAATACCTATAGATAAATGTAATTACCTGAAGGTCTCTGTCCAATTGCGCTGTCTTAGAAGACAGTTCAGCCGCCTGTGCGTCGCCTTTGGCGGATTCCTCACTGAGCCTCATCCGCTGACAAGCGCGCTCGCACACTTGCTTTTCCATGTCCATGAGGGAAGTGCGTTCAATCTCAGCTCGCCCAATCCTGTCTTTCAATTCTTTCTCCAAGGTTGTACAGACGTTCTTGTAAGCAACACGTTCTTCCAACATTTTCGTGATCTAATAAAAGGAAAAATGTAGATGGATTATTAATTTTCAACTATTCTCAACTTAGCCGTACCTACTACCCGTTTTTAGGGTTCCGTAGCCAAACGGCAAAATACCCTTATAGATTCGTCATGTCTGTCTGTATGTCGCAGACACTTTTCTCCGAAACTATACTATACTATTGAAGCTTGGTAAGTAGATATATTCTGTAAACCACATTAAGATTTTCATACAAAAATAGAAAAAAAGCATTTTTTTCTAAACTGAATAGTTTCCGCGAGATACTCTTCTAAAGTGGTAAAATGTATGTGTCTCCTCCTTTAACTTCTAAAATAAGGGAATAACAAAACTAAAAAAATATGTGATGTACATTACCATGTAAAACTTTCAACGAAAATTGGTTTGAATGAGAATATTATGTTACTTGCTGCTACGGAAACCTACATGGGCGAGTCCGATTCGCACTTGACCACTTTTATTGTATGTAGGTATGTTACGCCATGGCTTTGTTTGGGGCTAGACGGTGTTGTGTGAAAAGGAGTCGGCCAATATTTATGTACTTATTTAATAACAACAGAGAATTAGAATGATGTCTGGGTCAAAATATACCTACCATTATAATTAGTCCGTCACGTAGATTATAGAAAAATATGGGACACGTATTATTTTGTTTTATCAAATAATTAAAAATCAACAAAGATATAGATCATAAAACTTCCGTAGCGGGAGGTTGTGACGTCACATCTTCATAAAAATCGTACATAGTATTAGCACAATATTTTTTTTTAATTCTACCAGACGGACATTTTTTTATAGTAGGTATAGAGTGACGATACGAGCAGGACATGTGTCTGATGGTAAGCAACATGCTTGCAACATAACAGCACAGGTATTGGAACATGAAGAGTCCTAATCATTACCTAGTAGACTGCAGGCCCGTAAACAAAATGTACGGGTCATTGATACTCCCGGAGACCTATGTAGGATGATAGAAGGGTATAACATAATAAGATTGAGCACTATGCCGTCACTTGAAAGCTGTCCAGCTGAGTGCAGTTGAAGAGGGGGGTTGCAATTCTCGATCATTTTATCCCTGGCGCATGATTTTTGGGCGGCGCGGCGTTGCGGAATAATGAATTGTGAAATGAATAAATTAAGTGCCGTGATAAAACAGTAATGTATTAGTATTACAACCGAAACTTTTTTGCAATGGATGTGAAATGCAAGTTTAACATTTCGTGACAGGTTCAATTAATGTGGTAAGTACCTAGTAGTTAATGTCGAGGTAAAAAACATGAATTTACTAAACACAGGGACAGAATAGCGAAGAGGAGTTGACAATATTATCTTTCTCCCTTTAGCGCACTTGTTCACTATATTTTCTTTCTCGGTCTAGCATCCCAAGTTTACCCGAAAATATATTATCATACCCGAGCGTGACGGTTCAATTCAATTCACAGCCCACGAAAAGTCTGTGTGGAGTTTTCACTTCAAAAACTAAATTTTGCACACCTCCAGCTGGACTATTTGACAAAAAATATGAATAATAGTTCAGTGTCTGCATTTAGTTTTAAATTGAAGTCGGTCTTTGTTTTTTAGGAGAAAATTAAGAAAATGTCATTATTGTCTGAAAATTAAGTTATTCTCTGAGTGTACATTGCCACTTGTAGAGATCTAACCAAGAACCCTCGTATACTTTGTATCTGTTTTGATTTGTTTTATACGTACTTGTTTAGCAACGTCTTCCTCCTTTTCCTGTGTGAGAGCGAGCCGCCGCTGATACCCGAGCTCTAGGTCCCTCCAAGCGGCCTCGGCTCGCTCCAACAGCTCGACTCGGTCGGCCTCCCTCCGTGCTAGAGTACCCACGCGAGCGCGCAGTTCCGCGCTCGTTGCGTCCATGGCTGCAAGGCTCTCGACGCACACCGAATCCAAGCAGCATGCCTGTAGGTATAAAATATCCTCATTTACATTGAAATACCAAATCCACGATAGAGCTATAGTCTAACTTATATATATCTAATAATTTGTTGCATACAATTTTATAGACACCAGCAGCTCCCAGTTAGTTTCATGACCTCAGTTTAACGACGTAATTCTCGTTCCAGGAACTTTCCCGTAATATGATGTAGCCTATGTGTCATTTCAGACTACAAAATCTACATTAAAGTTTCAAATTTCAAATTGACCCGTCAAGTTCCATTACGTGATTCAGTACATTTTCATATTAATAGTAGATTTAGCCGTGCACTTTATATTAACTTTAGATCGACTGCTGGACTCAGAAACAAGTCGAGATTCAAAACTAAAATCCCTTCTCACCCTCTCCCAGTACGAGTTATCGGATGTTGCATAATGCATATCCTCGACAAATGTCTTCTTAAGTAGGACTCTTTACAGAGTACGCCTGGACATGTATATTACACCATTGCCAAGTACTTTACTGCCATGCAGCAACGTGCAAACATTTCTTTATTCCAGATTGAAGTGTGAATTGTTTATAGGGTAAATAGACATTGCATCCTAAGTTTCTGGGTGACGAGCGCAGTGGAGATGTATGCAGTAATAAGGACATTATATGTTCAAATAGCTGCGTGACACTGTGCTATTATGACGAAATTTACCATCAGGCGCATGTCCGTTCGCACCATCTCTCTTTATAACAAAAAATATGGTTCTCTCACGTTTCGAAATAACATGATTATTAAATATATACGAATGATAAACATTGTAAATTTTCCTGCAGAATGTTGTAGAGCAATAATAACCTTACTTCTTGTTCATAGTTTTTCATCAGGTGGTATGCAACAATAATGAAAACGGTAAAAGCAAAATCTAAAAGTAGGAGTGAAAGAGTAATGCTCTTAGGATCCAAAAATTGTTTAATGTTAAAAAGAAAATTATATACCCCACACATTTTGTTTGTAAAATTAAATATTCATTCATTACCTACAAGCTTTGTTAAAATTAAAAAGATACAGGTAACGTTCGACTCCACTTTTGTAATAAGACCTCCTAGACTGAGAAATATGTTGTCTGAGTGGGGTTTACCTATGGTTCAAACTTGGTGATGGAATCTAGCCAAAAGTAAAACAGTTTCTGCTACATAGTTTATTTTTAACCTTTACAGGTCTACGCTTGACCGCCATCGCCAATCGCCTGATGTTAAACGATGATGCGGTCTACGTTGGAGCGTGTTTACCTAGAAGAAACCGTTTCCTTCTCGATTTGAAGACACGTAAAGATTGTACCCATCGGGGAAAATCCTCTCAGGCAACGTATTCCACAGCCTCGACGTTCTTATCACAAAAGTAGAGTCAAATCTGTTCGTTCGTGTCTTTGGAACATCAACCATGAAACGATGTCGTTTTTAGAGCTACGAGCATTCTGATAGAAAAAAGGGCAAGGTTGTATTAGATCGTGCAAATCAGTCGCACACTCTCCGAAGTGTATCCGATAAAAACCCGATAAGCTAGCAATTTTCCGGCTATGTTCGAGACTTTGCAGTCTCGCAGACCAGACCAGACCAGATATGATTAATCATTATAAAAAAAAATAGAGACGGTCGAACTGAGAAACCTCCTTTTTTGAAGTCGATTAAAAAATGATTTTGTAGTTTTTTTAATGTAACAACTAGGGTTCCGCCCCGGCTTCGCCCGTGGTACATAAAATTTAACCTATATCACTCAGGGATCACGAACATATCCAACGCGCAACGGTGAAACAATTTCAGTAATCGGTCCAGTAGTTCCTGAGAATACCTCGTTCAAACAAAAATCTCTTCAACTTTATAATAATAGTACCTTTAGATGTAGATAGTATAGATATTAGTTTAGCACTTGACCGCCATCTCGTCTAATGTTAACTGGCGATACGGTCGAAGCATACTTATACAGGGCATGTACCTATAGTGTATGTTATATGTTCTGTATATTTAAACAAACAATACTTGTTCTACAACTTTTGTTGAAACTCAATATATATCCCAATGTTTTTTTTTAGCTTTATGTTGGTTCTTCTTTTATCGAGCGTTAAAGGCGCGCGCTCTTGTTACGAAGAGTTCGATGTTTTTAGCCCCGGGGTAAATAGCTACACTATTTGTATGGAAAAAAAATAGATGTAAAAGTAGGAAGGCTGACCTCACCTGGCTGACAGGAGAGAGAGAGAGAGAGAGAGAGAGAGAGAGAGAGAGAGAGAATATACGAATTTTTAAAAACTGTAGAATAATAGTAGACATATTGAATGTCTACTATTATTTATTATTCTACTAGACTACAGGCCCGTGAACAAAATTTATGGGTCATGTGATACAGCAGGAGACCTATGTAGGATGATTTTTTCCGACAAAACTAATAATTAAAATTTTAAATTTTTATAGTTTCAATTCCAGTTCTAATCCATTATTTCGCAATGACGTACAAAAATCATGCGACAAAAAGGAAAGAGCGAGAGATGGAACCCCCCTCTTCAATTTGCACTCAGTTGGACAGCTTTCAAATGCATAGTGCTGAATATTATTATTTTATACCCTTCTATCATCCTAAATAGGTATCCTGCTGTATCATATGACCCATACATTTTGTTCAAGGGCCTGTGCTCTGTGCAAACATGTAAAATGATGCAGGCTGCTACCGATAACCCTAAAAATAGTAAAACTGTCTGATTACAAACTAACCTAACCTACCGAGAGATTATAATCTCACGCGTTAGATTATAATCGAACGGTGTTGACAATTTTACGGTGACATATACCTACAACTACGTACATAAAACCAATATGAAAAATAATTATTATACCATATCTATTCTATGATTATACTTAAACGGACCTGGTCTATTTTACGTATAGTATCGCTCTCTGGTGCCCTTGGTTTTCTGATTGTCGGGGATGGACGTCTAGTGCGCGAGGTGTTATCCAAGCGCATAACTACTTTAGTTTCGACAGGTAACTTGACGACAGGACCCATTGTTGAAAACGAATTAACGTTATAAAATTCCTTTGCTTCTTCTTCTTCTTTTTCTCTGGAACCTCGACACATAGAAGATGGCGATGATATTTTAGTGTTCATGTTGGGCTGTTTGGGATTGTGACTTATACGATCAATGCTGATTAGTTCATCGGTCAGTCAGTAATGATATGTTAGATAATTAGTTTATTTCATCGACTAGACTCATTAAAGGGCTTTCTGCATCTTCGCCTTGTTTTCGACGAAACTGTAATTAAAAATATAGTACTTCATTAAAGGGCTTTCATGCATCTTCGCCTTGTTTTCGACGAAACTGTAATTAAAAAATATAGTACGGTTACGAGTATATGCCAAATAGTCATCTATGATATAAAAGTTAGATAATTAGTTTATTTACCGACTTCCAAAAAAAGGAGAAGGTTATCAATTCGACCCCTGTTTTTTTATGTATGTTACCTGATTTTTCGAGAACCTCTGCACCGATTTTAAAATTTATTTATGTGTTGGGATGTTGGGCATGATTTCCGAATGGTCCCATATAAATTTTATCGAAATCGGTCAAGTGGTTTTTGAAATATGAACCATAAACTAAAATTTGCGTACAATTCTCTGGATGACGTAGTTGTAGATTTCACAAAAGTTATGAAGCTCGACCCTGTACCCTGACGACCTCGAACACAAAAAGAAATTTTAAAATCAGCGCAGAGGTTCTCGACAAATCAGGTAAAATACCTAAAAAAAAAGCATAGGGATCGAATTGATAACCTCCTCCTTTTTTTGGAAATCGGTTAAAAAGGGTAAAATGAACTATTTTCGTACAAAAAATTAAACCGATTTCAAAACCACAAATAGGCACGCAATTTAATATTGCCAATAACAAAATTTCCGGGTCCCGACTAGTATTATTGTGTATTAGGAACGTAACAACTACTCGTAACAACATTAATGTATAAGTATCAGCTTTATTTAAACATACAATTTGAATAATAAAACCTGTTTATTGACGTAATTAAAAATTAAAGAAAACTTAACCATTGCTTTCTTGGATACGATGGTAGCTTGTAGATGTTTCCGCGCTGAACAAGCGCCGTGAAGCCCTCTTTTTAACCCCCGACCAAAAAAAGGGGTGTTATAAGTTTGACGTCGATGTCTGTCTGTCTGTCCGTCTGTCTGTGTGTGTGTCTGTCTGTGGCACCGTAGAGCTCAAACGGATGGGCCGATTTCGATGCGGTGTTTTTTATTTGAATGTTAATAACCGTGAACATCCGTTCTTAGCTATGTTTGGTAAATATCGATTCAAGATGGCCGCCTCCACAAAATGGTGGACAATAAGTTTCTTCACAACCTACCCGTTGACTAGTAGCATGTTACACAAATAACCAATCCGAGGTAGTCGGGGGTTAGCCAAAATTTTTAATTTTGTTCTTATAGTGTGAAAAGGTCCAGAGTCCCAGCAGTGTGAACATAAAAGTGGGCTGCTTACCGGCAAAGACTCTCCGCGTCTTTATGTCCTAGTTGTTGCCAGGCGAGTAGCGCGCAAGCAAGGTGTCGCTCGTGTGGACTGTCCGATACTTTAGTCTGCATATCCAACAAGCCCGAAATTTGATCTAAACGATCTTGAGTTGCCAGCACTGCTTCCTGTAAAGCAAAAGAAACAAAAATACCAAAGTAGTAACCTGGCTTTTTACAGTTCAGAAAGATTTCTATATTTAAACTAAAAGCTTGTTCGCATTAGGCTAGCAAATTAGTCTAGTAGAGAGTAATTTAATAGCTAAAACTATTTTCGTACAAAAAATTAAACCGACTTCAAAACCACAAATAGGCACTCAAAAGCGAAAAATAAACTAAAATCATTATTATAAGCGCTACTCACTCATCTATTTGAAGTCGGTGCCAGCCAAATCTTACAGGTAGTGGATATATACTACTTACCTGTGCCTACTTACCATGTGCCTACATAGCATCAATCTACTAACTTTTTGACCTAACTGGCACCGACTTCAAATAGATGAGTGAATAGCGCTTAAAATAATGATTTTAGTTTATTTTTCGCTTTTGAGTGCCTATTTGTGGTTTTGAAGTCGGTTTAATTTTTTGTACGAAAATAGTTTATTTTACCCTTTTTAGTGTACAAGAACAAAATTATAAATTTTGATTAACCCCCGACTACCTTGGATTTGTTATCTGTACAACATTCTACTAGTCAAGCCCTTTCATTTGATACCCATATTAAGGGAGTTGTGAAAAAAGAAATGTATTTCGGCATTTTGTAGTAGCGGCCATCTTGGATTTGAAATTTGTTATAGTGTATAGTATTCTACTAGTCAAGCCTTTTCATTTGATACCCATATTGAGGTAGGTTGTGAAGACATATTTTGTCCGCCATTTTGTGAAGGCGGCCATCTTGAATCGACATTAACCAGACATAGCTAAAAACATTCGCTAGGGTATTAACCTTGAAATAAAAAAAACGCATCGAAATCGGCCCATCCGTTTGAGCTCTACTACGGTGCCACAGCAGACAGACAGACAGACAGACAGACATCGACGTCGCTTATAACACCCCGTTTTTGGTCGGGGGTTAAAATCAAAGTTTTTATTAAAGCATTTAAACAACTTTGTATTGACAGGGTCGAGCTTCATAACTTTTGTGAAATCTACAACTATGTCATCCAGAAAATTGTACGCAAATTTTAGTTTTTGGTTCATATTTCAAAAACCACTTGACCGATTTCGATAAGATTTATATGGGACCATTCGGAAAGCATACCCATCCGAACACAAAAAGAAAATTTCAAATCGGTGTTCTCGAGAAATCAGGTAAAACACATAAAAAAACATAGGGGTCGAATATAACCTCCTCCTTTTTTTGGAAGTCGGTTAAAAATACTCGCTACTATTCAAAAATCGTTCGCACCGTGCTTTAGTACAGTTCACAAGTGAGTAGCGTTTCGCAACACGCAGATCCTGCAACGCAATAAAATAAATGAATGAATAAGCTAATCTTATCGAATCGTATTGGCTATTTTAGAAGAGGTGAATGAGGAAATTTGTGTGATCAATAAAATAAGTTACTGTTATTCCACAGACAATTTCGTATTTGGAAAATTGTTTGAAGTTATTTTTCTCTCCAGACTAATTCGACAAGTTCGAACCTGTTTAATCGGCGAGCCAATGAGCGCACCGCTCGCAACGAACGCGCGGTGAGGGGTGCTACTCGCCCGTTGAAAATAGAACAAAATGGATTGACTCGACTAAATCACTTCCTAAACTACTCGACTAAATTTTCACTGTTCATACACGTTTAGTTGCTAAATTACTCGCCACTAGGATAAATTACTAGCTAAAGCTAATGCTAACAAGCCTTAACTTATCGTACTCGGCGAGTTCTACATCTCGTACAACAAATAACGCAAGGGGGCTTCGAGTTACATGGCACTACCTCTACTTGGGTTGCCGTTGGTAGGAAAAATCATGCTTAGGTCTAGTACAACCGCAAGGACTTCAAGATAATAGCTATTCAAGATAATAGACTTCAAGATACCCCTAGCGGGGATTATCTGGCACCTGCCTACTTGTAGGCGAATTTTAAAGTTAATACATTTTTTGTCTAATATCTGACATCGACTCACTTATTATTTGGGGATTGCCTCGCAAAAGGTGGGTCTGCTTCGGCTGACTGATTGTTAGTTTGGAATTTGAAGAGGAAGTCGGCGGGTATCTTTTATGAGGGACTGAGGCTGGTGTCGGCTGACTTGTTATTGATAAAAGCTAATAAATACATTTGCCAAAAGTCTACCTTGCCGATGAGATTGACGTGGCTTCCATGATTCCTGAGCGCGAATACCAAACACGTCGCATTTATGAATACAAGGAGATGAGAGTTAATGTTTTTTTATTATTAAAAGCGACGAGACGAGCAGGACATGTGCCTGATAGTAAGCAACATGCCTGCCACAAAACAGCACAGTGACACGCAGCTATTGGACCATGACGAGACCATGACCATCTAAATCATTACCTAGCACCGCACTGCGCTCTCAACCCAGAGATCTAAGATATGTCTCTAAGCACTGTAATTTCTCTGGAAGCGTTGCTCTTGAGACTAGAACACAGTAATGTTTTCACATTACTGCTTGGCGGTAGAATAACTGGCAAAAGTGTTATACCTAAACCAAAAGCGGCACATTTTATTCCTCCTTAGAAAAAAGTCTTTATGATAGGACCAACCCCGAAATCAAAAAATCAGATGTGCCACATAAACTGTCAAATCATAGTCATCATTAGTGAAGGTACCTAGTTTTCAACTCGAAAACTTTTACCAATATCGACAATACAGAGTTAACCAGAACACTCGACAATAACAAGAAGAATCAATATAATTCTCAATTTTCGAGCTGACATCACAATGACGGTGTAATGAGTTTGTTATTTACAAATTCCTAGATTTCAAAGTGATACCAGTTATTATTACGTCAACCCCATTAACGGCTGTGTGCGAATATGTCATAGCCAGTTTCATCCGCTCGCCTTTCAAATATTATTTCGGTTTCAATATTGATATTATTTGTTATTATAGCTAAGTTAGGAACTTAAAAAATCAAACTAAAAAATAAAAATATGACTAGTAAGCATGACGACTCATTTTTGATTTAATGTGCCAACAAAAGGCTTCTCAATACTGAAACATAGGTGAAAGAATTACTTTGTTATCTAAAATTCTTCCCGTGATATCACAATTTTAAAATCACAATGTTGGACTCTCAAAATACTACTGAATCGTGACGTCACTGTGTCGTATTTTCTATGCGTCGCGCGTATGTTAGCTAAATTAAATATTGCGTTTAGGAAACTGGTTTCATAACAAAAATCACTTGAAATTGAATGGGTTATCCAATGGTAAATACATTTTCTTATAATTTCGTACTTTTGAAAAGGAATTGCCTTCCAGCTTGGAATGATCATAAAGTGAGTTAAACAAAAAAATAGAAAAATTAAGGTGCTACATATATTATTATATTTAATAATTGTATGAAATAATTTAATGAAATTCCAGGATCAGTCGTCATGCCTATTATCAATGATCTTTGTAAATGACCGTTGCAAATTTTATTGAATTGGAATTACTTATTTTATTCTTTCGACACACGGTCTATGAGCAGACGTTAATCTGATTTATTTAATGATTTAAATTCAATTTATGTGATTCAATTTCGAAAGATATTTTTTATTGTATCTATAAGATGTTTTATTGTGACGTTTTTCAAAAGATTATAATATTACCGTTGGTGGCACGATTCGCATTCGATTAGCTTTGAACAAAAGCAGTCCATACCTATAATTTAGTTAGGTGATTAAAATAAGAATTTAAAAGGGCCTTCTCTCACAAGAAGGATGTCAATGTCCTACCATGAACCAATGAAGTGCTGGCAAAATGACACTTGTCTTCGAAAGATGTTTTTCCTGGATCATGCCAGTTTCCTCGTGATGTTTTCTTTTAACATTAGAGCCAATGATGATGACAAACTTGATAAGCGCTTGGAAAATTTTCAGAGGTACAGGCGTAATTCAAATTAGGTAATGTTAAATCGAATATTCATGCTACTAAAATACCGAACAATGAATACAGTATAATGTATCTATGCCTACCTAATCTATACTAATATTATAAAGCTGAAGAGTTTGTTGTTTGAACGCTAGGATTTCGGGAAGTACTGGTCAGAATTGTAAGATTATTTTTCTATTGGATAGTCTATTTATCGAGGAAGGCTATAGGCTACAGAACATAACGCTACTATTAATAGAAGCGAAGCATGAATCAAGAATGTAACAAAATCGGGAAGAAAAATCCCAAAACCTTTTTGGGAGTTTTTAGGACACATGACAGCATGTGTCTAAGATTGCGTCATTGAAAATAAACCTTTGCCACAGATTACATACATCACCTTTGCTCACAGATTAAACACCCTTTTGCTTTGCCTTTCTAAATCTGAGTTGGTACGACCAATTTCCGACAGGTGGCGTAGCAGGTAGCTGAAGAGGTGTTTTGTTTGAAAGCGATATTCTCAGGAATTAATGACCCGATTTCAGTCATTCTTTCACCGTTGGATATGTACGGGATCCTGATCAGTGCTATATAATGTACCACGGGCGAAGCCGGGACGGACATCTAGTTATCTATAAAACGATACAATTTCAGTGAATGAGAGTGAGATTTCACGTTTTGATTATTTTACAATAAATGAAAACCACTCCGTACGACGTTATGAGACATTAGGTATTTTAATACTACCTAGTTCCATTAATTGCTTCGATACTCTGCCATCATTACATCTTCCAGAGACACACTAGTAGGGCAGGTGCAGCGGCTAATTCAAGTGAGCGTCTCAAACGGTGGAAATATGCAACTCTAGGAAGTGGTTACATAATTAAGCCCTTTAATTGTTTCTTAAAGTTCAAATTAACATTAGAATTAAGAAACTTATAAGACTGTGTGATATTATATTATAAAAGGCTGATTGTATTTAGATATTGTTACTAAGAATAAAACCTGAAAATGAGGATTACCAGCCATATGACGAATGCTGATAAAAGTTTAGCATCCAAAATTAAGTAACTGTATTACCCAATGTTGTTATTTTGTTGATTTGTAATTACATATAATTAAAAAACTGATTTGATTATTCTTTTCATTAAGTCCTGTAGCAGTGACTGGTTAGGAAAGTACTAATAAAAAGTTCCCATTGAGTAACAGTGTGACAGTTGAGGGTGTTACTCGTTGGGAACATATGCTAAAAAAGTTCCCATCGAGTAACAGTGTAACTGGTTGGGATTTTTTTCTTAAAATATTCCCATCGAGTAACAGTGTGACAGTTGAGGGTGTTACTCGTTGGGAACATATCAAATTCACTATCGACTACAACACGCAATGCATACTGATGTATAATAGTACAATAAATTAAATACACCAGGCGCTTTTCGGAACTTTATGGTTAGCAAGCATGGACGTATGAAAATAACGGACGTATTCTCGCTAACACAAGCACTGTGTCAAGTCGGCCAGTTCCCTGTCACATACAGGTTGTAACTCATACATACTCACAAAAGTCGGCCATTACGCGCGCAAACCTCAGCAAAGCCGTAGTAACCAACGCAAAAAAACATCCAGGAATCACGTTTCACAGGTAGATACAATCAATTACTTATTTCCACATTTTAAATATTAAAACAAATCTTAATTTGCTAACATGGCAACTCAGAATTCCTTCACACATTAAAAAGCCGCCGCCATTTTGGGATTTTTGGGTGCCTCAGTTCTGTCTTTCGATGGGTTCTGTCCGTGTTTTTCATACGTCCATGTTAGTAACCCCGCGGTTTTACTCGTGTTGTTCCCATTCCCTTTTTCCAGGATAAAAAGTAACCTATGTTTTTCTAGACTGTTATCTATCTATGTTCCAAATTTTAGCCCGATCCGTTCAGTAGGTTTTACGTGAAAGAGTAGATAACAAACATTCACACATCCGTCCATCTATCCATCCATCCATCCACACTCACAGACTTTTGCGTTTATAATATTAGCAGGATTTTAAAATATGAATCCAAAAAACATAGATAAGCACCTTGGCCACTTTTGACATGTAGAGTGAATAATGAGTCGCAGAAAACTTATTGAATTAGATAAGAATAAGAATTAGTACCTTTAGATTCAATGTGGGACTCTTTTCAAGTGCTTTTGAAATATTCCACACAACAAGAGTACTCAGTGACGTCCGTCTTGGAATGTGGAAAGATGTGCTTTGACTGTTGCTGCTTATTGGAAGCTGAAATAACAATATATTATGTATTGAGCATAACATAAATTAACAAAGATAAAAGTCGAAGATTTCCTTTTTCAAAATGTTAGCATAGCATGCATGCATAAAGCATAATTAAGCAATCCACTAAATGTTCCCACTACTGGGATTCGGTACCATCTTTCGCAAGGAGCGAGTCAAGGCCATAATCCACCATGCTGGCCAAGAGTTGGTGGATGATACATACCCTCGAAATATTCTAGGAACATTTCGAATTCCTCACGACATTTTTCGTCACCGTTTATAAGTTAGCGGCATTATGCACATGACTTCGAAAATACTGGTGCGTGTGGGATTAGAACCCAGGGCCAGGACAGTAAAGGCTTGTTCGCATTAGGCTAGTAATTTAGCCTAGTGGCGAGTAACTGAGCAACTAAACGTGTATGAACAGTGAAAATTTAGTCGAGTAGTTTAGGAAGTGATTTAGTCGAGTCAATCCATTTTGTTCTATTTTCAACGAGCGAGTAGCACCCCCCCACCACGCGTTCGTTGCGAGCGGTGCTCATTGGATCGCCGATTAAAACAGGTTCGAACTCGTCGAATTAGTCTGGAGAGAAAAATAACTTTAAACATTTTTTTCCAAATACGAGATTGTCTGTGGAATAACTTATTTTATTGATCACACAAATTTCCTCATTCACCTCTTCTAAAATAGCCATTACGATTCGATAAGATTAGCTTATTCATTCATTTATTTTATTGCGTTGTAGGATCTTCATGTTGCGAAACGCTACTCACTTGTGAACTGTACTAAAGCACGGTGCAAACGATTTTTGAATAGTATCGAGTATTTTAGCTACTAAATTACTCTCTACTAGACTAATTTGCTAGCCTAATGCGAACAAGCCTTAAGAGTTCCAGTCAAGTCGAAGTTGTCCAGAATAGGAACATTAAAATATCATATTTGTGGATACATTTTTGTTAGCCAACATCCAACTCAAATCCAATCCAAAGTCTAGCCGTAAAATCTTAAATCTGCTTATTTTTTGCCTCTTCGGTAGAAAGAAGTCAGCTGAGTCAGCTATTTTTTTTTAATAAATATGAAAATAAAGCTATCTATTTCATATAGATATTTATTACTTTTGTCATTCATTTTTATTTAATGTTTGTGAATTAATCTGGTTTTTACTTCAGTCAACATACAAAAAAATATTCTAAGCATGTCCATTATTAGGTGTAATAAATACGGAACTGGTAGGTATTATTAGTAGGTAAAAATTTCTTGTAATTACGAATCGAACCTCATTCTTCTTGTAAATATTAATGTAATATTACACATGATGCGGCTCGCCAGTTTTCTAGAATAAACTTGGTTGGCCACATTGCCGTGTGTCTAGATTCCTTCGACTTTTCTGCAAACTCCGCAGGCACAGATAACAAATGTCTTGGATATCAGAGTATTTTTCGGTTACTTTGATCCTATTTAAATTATGAGTAGTTTTATTATCTAGCAGAATAGGTGTTACGGTACTCTCGTACTAGACTCACTGTAATTCAAGGAAAAATATAAAAAATGGGTTTGTTTGTTTATTAATGTAATAAAAATTAATTAATTAAACATAGCTTTGTATCGGACTTTTCATATTTTTTACGAATGATTCGTAAGTATTTAAATAACAAAATTTCCAAAGAAAGTAAAGGCACTAAAGTTATAGATGTAGTGTAGTGCTACCTAAATAACCATGAAGAAAATAAAAGTTTAGTTGTCGAAAGTTTAATTTCTCAAATTTTGAATTAAAATATTAAATAGATTGCATAGGTACAAAAATTAACATTATCACAATTTAAACTTGTTTTGACTGAACATATAGGTAACGAAATAAAACAACGGTAACATATTTTTATCATACCTCTTGGGAATCCATGATCAGTTCCATGTTTTTAATTGCCTCCAAAATACAAAGGTATGGCAGCTCAGTTTGAATAAAACACTAATTAATTTTTGTTCCTCAAGCACTGCATTTCAGTTATAAGTTTTACTTTAACCTTAAAATTTGGAAATTTATAATTAAAAATACATCATTGCAATTTTGCCACCATTTTTCATCGATATGACAAAAGACAGCGAAGTTTAAGAAAAGAGAAGATCGATTAGTGTTTATGGCCAGTATCGATAATAATTATTAGTTTTAACATAGTTGAGTAATAAGGTTTGTTTCATATTATTTATTGCACGTCTTACTTATTGCTATAAAGAACAATTACCAAGTAGGTATATTATAAATTCCGATATGGTATAACACTAAACTTGACAACTAGGTACATACATATCTATACTTATAATAAAACTGTAACGGGTCGAATTCTGTGCATTGAAGAAATTTTGAAAAAAATTTTTTTGGGGCAATCTATAGTCCATACTGATGGCGAAACTGCATTTTTTTTCTTTCATGTCTGTCTGTCTTTCTGTATAGGGATCACGCATCACGCCGAAACTACTGATTCAATTCAGCTGAAACTTGGCATGACTATAGTTTATACTACGGAGAATGCTGTAGGCTACTTTTGATCCCTAAATTCTGAACGGTTGTCTTGCGGGAGGGGGTAACAGTTAGAATGTGTATTTGATTGTAACTCATGTTTGCGTTGTTTAATTTCATTAATTCTTTTTTTGTTAGAAAGAACACATTTTTAGTATTGTCCCGTCAAAATTTGAACATTCTCGGTCTGGTGGTTCGGAAATTATACAAACATTAAATAATAACGACACGCGCAGCGCGTTCGGTACATACTAACTTCTAAGTATTCTGTGTTTCACAGACGATCCACAGAATATCTAGATTCTAGATTCTAGAACGTGCCCACGTGATCGTGTGGCGTCGTCTTGAATGAAAAAGGAATTGTCAAAAATATATTTTTGTGTGGAAAAACAAACATCATTCGGTTTTAAGAGACTTCAAACAAGGAGGATGTTCTCAATCGGGTTGCATGTTTTTTTTTATTTGGTTTTATTTTACGCGATAGCTCCGCTAATTGTGAGTTGATTTTGATAATTCCTTTTTTGTTTGGTTGAAAATACTTCAGAGGTGATCTCATATATGTATCGAAAACAGGGAGGTAGTTTTTAAAATATCAAAAAAAAACTAAAATCAGCTCAGATTTATCTGTACGACATAGTCATAATTTCTTATAAAATTTAGTCGAATGACAGAATTAAATTACCTGTCATTGAAGTAGATTTTTGTATTTTGGAGAAAACATATCAGCATAATAAGTAGCAGCATAAACAACCCATTAAATGTTCCCACTGCTGAGCGTCGGGGCCTTCTCTCGCAAGGAGAGAGACAAGGCTATAATCCACCACGCTGGCCCAGTGTCGGTTGGTGGATGACATATGACTTAGAACTTAGATTATAGGTAGATTTCGGTTTCTTCACGGTGTTTTCCTTCACCGTTTTAATTACCGGCATTACGAACATGACTCTGAAAAGATAGTGGTGCGCGTGGTTTTGAACCCTGGGTCTCCGGACCGACAGTCGCCGTTCTCCCGACTAGGTCAGCTGTAACTTACTAGACCAGCCGTAACTTATTAGAAAACGTATTATTTCAATCCAAATACTGTTTAAAATTTAAAGGTAGTGTTCAACAAGCTTCGGTGACCGAAGCAGACCGTTGTTAGGGTTCCGTACACAAAGGGTAAAAACGGGACCCTTTTACTGAGACTTCGCTATCCGTCCGTCCGCCTGTCACCAGGCTGTATCTCAAGAACGGTAATAGCTAGACAGTTGAAATTTTCGCAGATGATGGATTTCTATTGTGGCTTTAATCATGGCGGAACGTATCAAGTGATCGGGTTGAAATTTGAAATAGAATTAGATCACAGTCTGGAAGAACACATAGGCTAAACGTTGCCTATGTATAAGTACTCTATGTATTACGTAACAAACATCCAAACAGTGACATTCATAATATTTACAGGACAACGTTGGAACGGCTGAATATATTTGGATGGAATTCGAAACACACGTAGTTTGAACTCAGAAATAGCAAATCGGTTACTTATAGGTTACTATGACGTAGGAAAGACTAAGCAAATTTGATAGAAAATTGAAACAGAAATAACTCATAGTCTGAAATACCACATTTATGTATTTATTACCTATCAACCTGAAAAGAAGCATGGGCCCTAAGGAAACAAATATTAACTATCACGTCAAAACGGCACAACGATGTGGGTTGACATACGACACACATATAGTTTAGAGTCTAAAATTTGTCACGTTAGAGTGAACACAAAAAGTCTTTATAGGGATGGGTATAAAGAACGGGGTAAATGAAAAAGATTAAGGAAACAAGTATATTTAAAAAAAAAAGATGAAAAGGAATGAAATAAAAAATTAAAACAGACGTAACTTAAAGATAAAGAAAACAACAGGAACTGAGAGGGTTTGAACGGTAGGATGGTAGGATTCCGTGGCTCGCAGCGTTTAAAATATGCTTTATCGTGAGGACACGATAGAACAGATATTAGTTGTATGAAAATTCCTATGTAAGTACCTAAGTTTCTACATAGTCTCCAATGAATGATGATTTTAGTAGGAAATGTACGCTTACATATTGTTTAAAGCCAATATGTAACGTTACAAATTACACATGGGCTAATAAGTCTACATTTTCATTTAACTCCATATTAATATAAG
Source organism: Ectropis grisescens (assembly GCA_017562165.1). Taxonomy (NCBI): domain Eukaryota; kingdom Metazoa; phylum Arthropoda; class Insecta; order Lepidoptera; family Geometridae; genus Ectropis; species Ectropis grisescens. Next base: position 20,315,186 of record CM029781.1, on the reverse strand, counting down.
CATATATTTTCGTAAGGAACTTGATGTGATGGTAAGGTAAAAGCCAAAAATGAAAAATACATGCACCCGTTTTGGCGTAGATAATATAGGTGATTTGCGTTCACAATCAAAATAACAAGCAACATAATATTCTCATTGGACGGCGCTAATGCCAATTTAAATCTAAAAGCACTAAAGGCCATTTAAATCGATGTTTTGCTATTGTGGTATGTATTTTTTATTTCATCACTAGGTGGCGTTACTGGTATTCTAAATTGTACTAATAAGTTTTTGCTGCTAAAAGGATAATGATGCCAAATTTGGATTCTTTCGTTCTTGATTTTTTTTCTGTGTTACCTACAATTAAATTCATACATTAACATTTCACTAGGACTTGGCTTAGATTTACGGGTTCAACTTGCTTGAATATCATTAAAACTCAAAATTTTAATTATTAAACTTAAAATTTTACACACAGGCTTCGTTCAAAATTTTACGCCGGCGAAGTCGCGGGTAACAGCTAGAAAACAGCTTGCGGATAAAAAGAAATAGGTAAGTAGGTATCAGATCATGCATATTAGCTTCAGAGTTTTCATAATGTATCCTATAAAAATCCTACAAACTTAACTCTTGCGGCTATGTTCGATACTAGCTACGAAACCTTACTAAGTATGTTTGATTTTGTTTAAAAAAAAATTGATTGCCTGTTAAGTCGGTATACGGGCGAAAGTTTTACGTGACAACGACTTTGAGTGGTAAAATAATTTTACGGAAGGGACGCGTGCCTTTCACTTTTTATGTCTGTCTCTCTCGCTCTTAGGCGGGCTAACCATGCCCGAGTGGAAGGGACGCGTGCCTCTCACTCGCTCTCGTTGTGAGCGCATAACGTGAGCGGAGCGTAACGCAGTTTCTTGAAGTGTCACCCGGCAAACCAATTTATAAGACGTTGTCACGTCAAAAAAGAAAAGTAAAGATAATAAAATTAAATAAATTTTTGCGTGGAAAAACAAATTCACTCAAACTCAAAGGTTTTTCAATGACTACTTATCCAAATATTTGACGTACGATACTTCCAATTAATGTATAAGTCAGTAACATCTGCTTACGCGAACGAAGTAGCGGGTTCAGCTAGTTATAATGATATAACTGCTATAACTGGTACTTGAGAGCGGTGACTTTAATAAAATTTAGGTTAGGGTTTCTTTCCTGACCAGCTTTTAAGCTGACTAACTATACAAATTAAATATAATAAAAAACATAACATTCAAATAAAAGGTATGTTACCGTAAAATTCAAAAAAACCGTCAGACTTTAATCTAACGTCGTCAGATTACAGACTAACTTAACATAACCTACCGTGAGACTATAATCTCATTCGCGTCAGATTATAATCTGACGGAATTGACAATATTACGGAGACGTAGAGGTAAGTACGTACCTATTGTATCACATATTATTAAAAAAATTGACAGTCATAGGAACTGCCGATAGAAGTGAAAACTTATTATCTCAGAATTTGACAGCTTAATTTGGAAACTACGGAAACCGGAACATGAAACCGGAGCGCGTGGCTACGAGCACATCCATCTAGATGTGCTGATGCATTTCTAGATGACCAATGGGAAATACTGACGCATTTCTACATTTTTAGATGGCCAATGGCCATGGTCCCGAGTTTACTCGAAGATTTCTTTTCATACCCGAGCGAGACGCTAGAATAGAGCGTTTTCCAGATGCAAAAATACTTGTCAAAGAAAGTTCTAAATATTGCCAAGTGTGGCACCACTGTTGGTTTTGTGAAATTTCTCTAACAAAATAAAACATTGGCGCCACCTACGGTGAAATTGGGAACTGTCTTTGACAGGTCTATTTGCATCTTGAAAACGCCCCATTCAATTCACAGCCCACGAAAAATTTGTCTATGCCGCGCCAAAAGAAGTTAGTTTAGTTTTCACTTCAAAAAATATCAATAAAAGTGTTTCCTTTTAATGTAATATGTAAAATGAACATATTTTAGTACCTATATACCTATTTAGTAAAAAAATTGTCATACAAATATGATTTATTTAATTGTGTTTAATATTTCCAATGTCGACATTTACCAAAGAGTTCCTGTAACCATCCGCGTCCTCCGCGTGGAAAAAGGACTTCGGGGAGAGCATTATTTGAATATAAGTAGGTAAACAATGTAGAAATTAGCATAACTTTTTTGTTTATAAACCGATTTACATGAAAAAAAAACACTAGAGAAATGTTAAGCTTACTACAATATATAAGTGAAAACTACATCAAAATCGGAATGAGCCGTTTCTAAGATCAGTGTGCACGACCACACAGACAAACGGACAAAAATTCCAACAACCATTGTTTTCGGTGCTATTGCGTTGATAAAGGTCTACTATAATATATTTTTTCATATATTATCTTCTATGTACAGATAATCCGTTATATTTTTACTACGAGATAAAAAAATATAGTAATATTTAATATGCAGCTCAATTTGAAACTTAACGCCGGCAATATGGCAAAATGCAGATAGGTGCTATGCCAAAAAAGAAGCAGATAAAAAAGTTTACGGATTTGGGCGGGTACTTTATTTTTAATTTCTTTTTGAGAATCGATGTATTTGAGGTAAAGTTCTATAAACAATTCTTGTGTGTAATAAAATTGAAAGTTTAGAAAATACACTGAAATATTTTTTAAATTATTTTTCTCTACTAGGTACATAAATAAATAATAGCTACCTAATTATTTTAATGTTTACCCTCTTAAAATTATTATCAACAGTAATATTGTAAAATGGAAGAGCTTGCTTATTTGAACACGCTAATCTCAGGAACTACTGAACCGATTTAAAAAATATTTCTGTGTTGATTCCCAAGTGCTACAATTACGCTATGTATTTACCACGAGCGAATCCGGGGCGGAGGTATTTTTTAAAACGATCATAAACTTTGTATTTTCTTTATTTATGTAACAATTTACTATCTTACGAGACTGTTCCAATTTTGTTCTCAATAGAATCTATTGAATACATAAAATGAACGCTATACTACAGAAGTCATTAGCGACAACGCTATACGCATTTTCACATTAATCTTACGTATTAGCCTTGCGGGTGATTCATGATGCATAAAGTTTCATACATACTACAGATTAATCTGTCGTAATTATGGCATAGTTACTCCAACATAATCTGTTGGAATGGCGATGCTCTGAGAACAAAAAGCTATGCCTGTTGGAAGCAACAAGGTCCGTGGCGCCATAGCGGTCGCCGGCCGGCGCCGGCGCACGACCAGTTCCCCCGGCGATCCTTCCAAGTACAGCATTAGCTAGAAGCCTTATGGCTGCTATTTTTAGCCCGAGCTATGCCAACATCGCTCACTGTCTACTTGCCCACTATGGTGAAGACGCCATGGTAATTATGTGATACAAATAGCCTGTACTGGACGCAGAAGCGCAATCACCCAACTCGTTATAATTAGATAGTGGAAGATAAAGTCATAACAGGTAACTATATCATTGAACGTTTAGTAGCGGAATATTTACCGTAGCTGTTTTGTAGAACGAGTTCCCGATATTTCTATACAGTGTTATGCTGCTGGCTGACGAGTCTACGACTTGGTACACAGTAATAAACTAATCGATACATACTCACACAATGTATTTACAATGTTTTTCATTCGAATACAAATACCACTTAAGAAGTTGCTTACATACTACCTTAATTTAATATGTAGATTTTAACTTTCTGTGAATTTTCTTCTTACTTAACCACTAAAGAATGACGTGTTCTTATTTTAGAAAAGCTTTCAGTAGGTACTGATTTTGCTTCAAATAAAATCCTAAAGCTAGATTTCTTGAGATAGTATTCACATACGCATATGTACTCGTAGTAAGTACTAGCTGCGACCATCATTTATTTTCGTCAAATACGATTCATGGAAATGAATAATTCCAATAAGTCTCCCTCCATCCCTAACTTTTTTTTTATTTATTTTTTTTATTTAAATTAGCCACTCCACAGACTCCGGGGTCCGTGATCTTTGTCATTACAATTATATATTATTATTTTTTACACATATTTTGGATAAGGAGAAGAAGAGGAAAATAGGAGGGAGTTGGGTACATTTAATATCTAATTCTAGTGCTCGTCTGTAGAGCCGATCACTACCGGCTGGGATTCCGCTAGTAATCGACTCGACATCGAGTGTTTGCCTAATTGCCTTTTGCCATTTGCCTAAGCTGCCTCCTCCCGGCCCAGAGCCTCCACAACATCCCTAACTTTAACCGGATAATCTTAAAACGTGTTTAATTTCATTCAAATCCGTTCAGCTGTTACAGATGTTTGAAATTGTCTCTGATTGTTCCCACTAAAACTCTTTCAAATATTCGGTTCAGTCAAAGACAGAGATCGGTTCAGTCATTCCTGATAATATCGCTTTCAAAAAAACCTCTTCAGCTACCTGCTACCCCACCTGTTGGAAATTGGTCGTACTAACTCAGATTTAGAAACAAATTTGATTAGCAAAGGTTTATGAAACAAATAGCCTTCCTCGGTAAATGGACTATCTAATAGAAAAGAATCTTTCAATTCGGACCAGTACTTCCCGAGATCCTAGCGTTCAAACAAACAAACAAACTCTTCAGCTTTATAATATTACAGTAAGTATAGATACAAAACCCGTTTGAATGGTGTAGGATTTCTTTTTACTGTTGCGATTCTTCAGAATATTACGTACGAGTATGAACAAAATTGTCTAAATCGAGGTTATCGCTTCATTATAAAATATCATAGATACTTTCTATACATCCTACTAATATTATAAATTTCAATGGAAGGATGTATGGATGATTGGATGTTTGTTGCTCAATCACGTCGCGTTAAGAACGGATTGGGCTGAAATTTGGAACACAGGTAGATTATAGTATGGAAGAACACATAGGCTACTTTTATTTCGGTAATATAACTGGAACAGGAACTACGCGGGAGCAACCCGCCGTATTGAAACACTTAGACATTTAAAATCAGAATAGTGATTGATCATAAATAACAACACATGAACAACGTTCTAGAAAACTCTAGTTCTGGTGATTTCCACTCGATTAGGTGAAAAAAAAACAAATAGTAGTAACAAGTGTAAACCATTTGTTCCAGTAGAAAACAATATTAAAATGACGCAAGTGTCATAACCACACCATACCATCGACTAAGTAAATCACATCATGACCTTAACCGGACATGATTATCACCTGATTGACAGCTCATTTTAGCCACACATATTCTTTTTTACACCGAAAAATACACTGTTTTACCTGAGCGTCACAAAATATCATCGACGAGGGGCGAAGTAACAAACAACTTTGAAATAAGCATATTTTTATAACTTGAAGTAGATTTAACTCCTGGAACAATATGTGTGAATCGATTTCTTATAGGTAAACACCCTCCATCGTAGATCTCAATGGCGGTCAAGTGTAAAAAAGCTAAAAAAAAGCTCGCAATTTTGGCTTCCATTAATCTTACTTATTTTTTTTTTAAATAAAGAATGACGAGACGAGCAGGACATGTGCCTGATGGTAAGCAACATCCTGTCACATAACAGCAAAGTGACACGCATCTATTGGAACATGAAGAGTCCAAATCATTACCTAGCACTGCACTGCGCTCGTCACCCAGAGATCTAAGATGTTATATCTCTAAGCCCTGTAATTTCTATTTTTAAGATAAATTAAAGGATAAAAGATATCCTGAAAACGGGGAATTTTGTCAAGGTTATTTGTAAATAGCCTTTTACAATTTCAGTTACATAGGTACCTATTACTTACATGGCTGTCTTCAAGGTTTTTCTTTTAAGTTTACATTTTCGCATACTTAGTTTTAAACGATAATGGATCTAGACTTTTATTTAAAACTTTCTTTAGATGGCAATGTCTTCCTTTCTCGCTAAATGTATGTTCCCATGTTTTAACTATAGCACGTAGGTACTAGGTAAGTACTTACTTGATAGTTGATGGCTCGTTCACTCATAACCAGTCTAAATATTGACGCTCGCCTAACTTTCCGCTGACATCTCCATTAATCATCAATAGGTACGCTACGCATACTACTGATCATAACAGCTATCTTTGCCGTAACACAATTTATAAACGATGCATTTAATTCAATATTTACTTAATTTAGTTTCGATGAAATATATATATTCTGTAAGTGGTACATCCAAATGAAATATTACGCTTACGAAATTAATACCTACTTTTAAAGAGATTTTTTTAATCAACATCATGTACCTAGATATAATACATAGAAAATACAGGACATAGAAATAAACCATTATACATAATTATGTTGTTTTGCTAATGATTTGAACTCTCCATGCTCATGTGCACTGTGAGCTGTTATGGGCAGGCTTTTGCTTACTATCAGGCACATGTTCTGCTCGTCCCTTAACTCTCTGCTGTAAAAAAGTAAAATATAATTTAAAAACAGAATGTTGTGTAAACATCCAATATTATAACGGCAATAGACCGATCGAATCCAAGTTATTGCAGTGGCACTCTACTTATAGTTACCAAAAATACGCGTCATCTAAGCTTATCTATTAACTGGTATCGACAACTGCAGCAGTTCTAATATGAATAGTCAATAACAGAGTACGAGTGAGTAGGCGGACTAGGCAACATACGACAGAGAGACAGAGAGTGGCGACGGTATGTCGCAACCGACATGTCACAGCTCTGCATCACTGATCGCTCATCGGAACCAACTTGACAATCGAGGGCAAAATTAATCGAAGTGAAGATCCGTTATTTGTGAATGGTCGGGACAAGTACCAATTCTAGGTCTTGGTTTTTTCCAGGCCAATCAGATCATACATGCCTATTTGCCTGTGAGTACCGAGCTAAGCTCGTTTAAAAGGCGAACACGGACAGACAAAACAATTATGAAGGCCTCGATCGACTTGTTTACCTTTACTATTCATGTCATTGATTTGGATAATAAGAATAACTTGGAGCAACAAATGGAAAATTCTAGTCCGGTCATGAGCGATTTTGTAATTGCATTCCACAACCACTTATAAGAAAGAGCGAGTACAAGTTTAGAGGAATCATTATCAGTCATAACCTATAATAAGCTAATCCACAATCGTGAGGTCGGTCGGTCGTAGGAGTTTTTTGCCAAGATGTAAGTACGTCATCACCACTGTCTTTAACGGTGAAGGAAAACATCTTAAGGAAACTGGCATGTTCCAAAAAAAATTTTTGAGTTAATACGTCGTCAATCCGCACTAGGGCAGCGTGGTGGATTATGGCCGTAACTCACTCTTTACGATATAACGCCCCGAGTCCTAGCAGCGGGAACATTAGTGGCCTGCTTATTATTATGATATACGGTACAATACGTTCACGCCAATGTCCCATAGGTTGGACACTAAAATGAACGGATTGGACAGGATCAGCTTTCCGTATATAACCGTGCAGAGGATTACAACCAATAGTTTCCGTAGTACTTTTTGGTATATTACTATTAGGACAAAAAAGCGGTTTTAGCTAATTTTTTGACATTGTTTTAAGACTATTTATGCTGCACTGGTATAATAAAATATGATAGTTCAAATTATTCACTGAAATATAGCGATGCAACAACATCTTGACGCAATATTTTTGTGAAACTGGATATGGGTAATTAACAAAATGTAGGCACCTAACAGCACTGACCAAAGTGACCCAACGTAGTGCGAGTAGACAAAATAAATGTCAAATACCTATTAGACCCGTAGCTGCTGCATAGCATAGCAAATAGCAGATCGTAATTTTATACAAAACTCTAGTGCCGAAATGATGAAACTTAATCGTTTTATCTCAACTAACTGAATTCCAAAACTCTATTAATCATTATTATACGAGAGAAAGCCAATGTCATGCAAGTTAGTTGCGTAAACATAATCTAACAGGTATAAGTTGCGTGTTATTTTGGATAAACACCACCTCAACCGGTCCGATGCAAAATCTTGACCTCTTATGTGAATAACAAAGCATGTTGTGATATGTGGCAGATAGATAGTGACGACGGTACGGCTTGGAGGCGCGACTCCGCGATCGTCACGCGGTTCTCAATAGAGCCACATTGTGTGAACACAATGTGGCCGGTCCGATGCCGTGTGATGACCCCACCACATGACCTACCGCTTCAATACATACCTACCACACGGCTCACAGAGATACTAGATATGTTTGACCTCGTGGCTCAGTCGGTACTGAGTCTGATCACTAAGTAGTAGGTCGTTTGGTCGATTTTCACCTATGGCAAACATTTATGTGATGTTTATTCTTTGGTTGAGAGTTTCGGTAGAATAGAAAAAAATAGATGTTTTTTATGTACTTACTTTAAAAATTCATTTAAAATTTACAAATAATACCAGTAAAATTATTGGGTCAGAGCGTATTTGGTATAGTTTTATTTTGTGGCAGTAAAATAAATTGTATGCATAGAATGAAAAAAAAAACATACAATTAAAAACAAAAGACAAACTTTTAAAATGTAAATAAAATAATAAAAAAAATACATGTAGTCCAAACTGAATCGATGACACGACAAGAAGAAGTAAAATAAATTGATTTTCAGGAGCTACAACCCGCTATAGGATAACGCACAGTTAGAAATAAGTAATTAATAGTTAAGGCCCTACCCTGAGCAAATGACCTTGAGTATTTCTTACCTTATCGCCTCAAGAGAGAGCGAGAGAGAAACAGTAATAGTCCAAGATCCGCCAGGCGTCACGTATTTTCTGATGAACGAAATGTGAACGATTGAGTCGAGTTAGTACGTACTGAAAACACATGCTTACCCGCTAACTTGCTTAGACGGCCAATTTTGAGGTATGGGGTTCAGAAGATACATTACTTACTACACGTATTTTCTACAACACTCCCAGACACTTTCCGTCGGCCGTTTTGTTTAACAGACGCTTTAAAACTCCTAAAATAATGACTTAAGGCCAGGTAGTTCTGTCAAATTAGGCATTTAACGCTGTCTTGTTCTCGCGACCGTCACCGACCGCGGAATCGGTGCCACAGTGCAGAAATAACATTAAAATATTGGACTATGTAATTTAAACTCATTTTTTGTTCAAGATTTGTTTATACTAGTGATAACAATTTTGTGAATAGTAATAAGAGTTTTTTTGATATATGAACGAAGAAATATTAAATTTATCTATACTCGTAGATATACAAAACTCAACCTTTTCTATTTGGTCACACTATAAGTTGAGAACGGCTTTTCCAATTGCATGCATCTTTTAAAATGTTTCCTAATAATTCACAAGTTCGTCAAAATTAAAAAAAATGTGCTGAAACGTAATGAAAGGCCAGTAAAAATAGAAGGTTTTTGGTCAACTTTGCACTAAATTTCTAATCCAATTTTTTCTATGAGCATAAAATTACAAAATGCTCACAGATCCAGGTAGAGCTTCAAACGCCAATTGAAAAAACTGTTTTAGCCGATATTTTGGAAACTATATATTTTGACAATAATTGTAAAAATTAAATTTTGCATCTTTGTTGCTAGTAAACTTTTTTTTTGTAAAACTTACCGTTTACGATTTATAACCCATTCAATGATACGATTGCTATGATGCCGATAATAGTGGATGAAAATGATGTTGTCTACGATGGTACTTGTTTCTCTAATAGAAACAAGCACAGCGTACCTCGTAACCCCAAGGTTCGAACCTTCGACAAAAACCCACTCTGGCAATGCGTTTCACAGCTTAGTTGTTCTTATTACAAAAGTGGAGACCACACTCTTCGTTCAACTCTTCAATCATGATGATGAACGGTGCTGTTTATTCGAGCAACGAGCAATGAGATAGAATAACTTTAATTTAAAACCCCGACTACAAAAAATCTACACGTAAAAGGACACTTTGGCGAGTCAGACTAGTCTTAGAATATCTTAGTTACCAAAAAGCCGTTTGGAAGATATGTGGAAATAAAAGATTTACAAACATAAAGATATACGCGAAAACATAACCCTTCTTCCATTCCGGTAAAAGGGTCATGTTTATGCTACTGGTAACAGAATTCACATCTTATTATTTTTACATTGTTATCATCAAATTTGACATAATAAATCGTAATCGGTAAGTTCGAAAAAAAAGTTTACTGGCAACAAAAGATGGGAAATTTTATTTTCTACAATAATAATAGGCTTTATAACTTTTCAGAATATCAGCCAAAAACGTTTTTTCGAGCTGGCGCTTGAAGCTCCACCTGGATTTGTTATTGTTTTGTGATTTTATGCTCAGGAAATGATTCTAAACCTTATATAAAAATACGAATCGGAAATTTAGTGCAGAGTTAAATCTACGAGTAATTTTACTGCCTAAAAGGCTTCTTAACAAATTTGGTCGAGTGTCTAAATTTCTATGAACAATATTAACATTTTCACACAAAAAAAAGAAAAAACAATAAATTTTGGTGGTGTCACAAACTTGAAAAAGAAATAAAAAAATAAAAATTCTAACAAAACCATACGTGTATCTATGAAAAGGTGTTCAAAATTGTATTGAAGTTCCTAACATTTTTTTCTAAACTGAATAGTTTGCGCGAAAGTCTCTTCCAAAGTGGTAAAATCTGTATGTGAGGACTTTTCTTCCAAGTACTAAGTACCTTACTACCAAAGAATTTACCTAAATGACATAAATGATACCTAACTTGCATTTATATTAGGGGATTTATGCAGGGGATTTCTCCCCTCTCATTATTTCCTTATCCCGATCTCTGATTTAACGGACGAATATTTTACCGATACTTATCTATTTTCCATTGCATCCGCATTGAATTTTTACTGATGTGGCATCGACGTCAGTTTTTGAGACTCCCCTTTTGGTCTACAACATAAAGTAAACAGCGTACTAATTAGTATCAGCGTCTATTTGCAATTCCAATGAAAACTGTATCAAAATTCAAGATCATAGCGTGCTTCACTAGTAATACCTACTGATATTGTTATACTGTGGCACTATGATCGTAATATTTAAAATTTATCGGTTGTCAAAATTGCAAAATCAAGCACAGGCCTTAACTAATACATATATTTTTTTCAGAGTTTAATACACTATTTTAAAGGTCTTAAAGTTGTTTTAAAAATTCAAAATTACGGCCCACACGCCCTTAAATATAAATTTGGACAATGTACGCTCTCCATTACACAAAAGCATGACCACCGTTCCAATTTTTTAGTAATATAATTTTAAAAAACTTTGAGTCTTAAGCACTCTCAACTAATATTTTTATTTACTATATCAGCTATCTGGCTTCAATGGCTAGGCTTTGTATAAGGTAGATACTAGATACTATTGTTTGAAAATGTACAACGACATTAAATTTATTTGGCCATTATATAAGTAAGCCTACCGTTGTAGCGTATATTTTTCTAAGAAATATCCTGTATGATCGAGTTGGCCGATGCTGAAATGGGCACGCCGTGTTGCTTATGAGCAACGGAACGCAGTATTTCCAACAAGAAGAGGAAAACACTTAACAACTTGTTTTTATAGCTATTAAGTCTATTGGTAAGCCACATTAGAACTGCACATTGTCAATCAACTATTTGAATAGGACTTTTCACAATGCAATTTTCTCTGGTGTAGTTTGAGGATAGTTAACAGAAGTAACAAGAGTGATGTGCATTTACGAGTTTTTTTGTAATTTTAAGTTAGTAAGGTTATTCTATTACTACGAATCATAGTTACTTCGTATAAAATACAACTCAGAATGCAGGCAGGTACAGATAGACTCTAAAGTTTTCTGCGTTTAAAAAAATATCTTTGAAGTTGATGCTCAGTATACTGCGGCGCATTACAGAAATGTTCGAGATAATGCTATTTAAAACAATTAAAGTCATTGTCAGTTTTTTTTTATACCAATTCGTGCAATTTTTTTGAATTCATATTTAGTTTAACTATTTAATTCATTATTTAAAAATATAACTACTTAGTGATATTCTTCTACGCTCATGTTAAAATAGCTAGAGATTTTGTTTAAGCCGTTCAACTGAACTAGCCATCCAACGTCCATAAACTACTTAGCTTATTTTGGATATGCACCACACTCCTTTGCCCGTCTTAGCTATGTCTATGGTAAGTATTGAGAACATAAATATGTACATTATGGTGGTGATCGAAATGATCAAATACCAAACCTATTAATAAAAAAACAGCCCAAGACCTTGACATGTTATATTAAATCTTAGAAAACTCTTTGTATAGAGGCATGTAGCTGGATTCAAGCCGTTTGCCATCTCCAAGAGAGCTACTTACCTGTTAATGCTAATCGTTAAGCTCGGCTTACTGGTTTTCTATTTCTGCACCGCATCTCTAGAATAACTTAAACCATTACATTTTTAACGTAAAAGTACCAATACAAAGGTATTTCTATGTACTCGTATCATAAAAATGTACCTACCTATTTCAATTACATGTGAGGTATATGGTTGCTATAGTACCTACATGATTTACTTAGGTTGGGGCTAGATGGTGTTGTGTGAAAAAGTTTCGACACAAGTGACTCTGTAAGGCATAATGTGAGTCTCGCAAATGCATTTAAAATACGACTCCTTTTAGGCGCTGTTCTAATTTTTTCCCAAACATTTGACAGCGTTTGCACGGCGCGGCGTTAACGGACCAAGCCCGTACTGTTCGTATTAGATACAGCTACTACTGTGGTTAAGCTCAGTTATAGAACAAGTCAATTACCATATTAGAGGTATATTCGTGCAGGGGATTTGATTTTTTTAAAATAAATTGAAAAAATAAACTACTTCAAATTGCAATTTGCCTTTCTAAAAATAGTTTTTTATTAGCAAACTTATTTCAAAAGTTTAAGTCCAAAAATACATTTAAAAAAAAGTTTCGTAATTAAAAATTAAAAAGGGGTTAAACAAAACAAACTATCTGTAGTTATGTATCTATCTTACAAGTAACATGAGCAACGCTGTCGCGGTTTTACCCGCGTAGTTCCCGTTCCCGTTATTTTCTCTAGGATAAAAAGTAGCCTATGTGTTCTTTCAGACTTTATTAAGACGTAATAACCTAAATACAAAACTTAATTGAAATAATGTAGAATAAGCAGAAATATTCCCTAAAGGTTCCCACAATTGGGACTCTGGAACTTCTCCCGCAAGGAGAGAGTGAAGACCTTACTACAACACGTATGACACATGACCTCAAAAGGTTCCAAGTACATGTCGATTTCCTCACGATGTTTTCTTTCCCCGTTTTAAGCTAGCAGCATCGTACACACAGATTTCTAATCTGTGATCGTACACATGACTTTGAAAATACAGTGATACGCGTGAGATTTGAATTTGAATTTGGGGGGGGGCCCCAGGGGGTCGCCGTTCTCCCGGCCAGACCAGACTTAATGAAATAAAGTAGTTTTTTTGTTATACCTACTAAATTTGAACCTCTATGAAATTAGGAATTGAGTCGCTATGATCAAACACACACACACATGTATGAAAAATTTCAGCTCAATCGGTAACCGCTAAGTGGATCAAATTTAATTTGCTAGATGGGATGACCAACATCGGGATAAATAAAACAATATAAAATCTTGTAAAACTTTTTATTTTATTTGTTAATTAGAAGATGTTTACAAAATATAGTGTTCCGTCAAATAGCTTAATAAGATATTTCCATTGGTTTTGTTGTTGTTGGATCATATTTCGCATCCATCACTTAAAAAACTTATTACACCTGAGTGAGCGTAGTAATTATGTGTAAATATTTACCTGTATTCTGAAAAGGAAAAAAAAACATGAATTGTGCAAATTTGAATTTCAACTCAGCTCTAAATTGGCGTAGGTACTCCGAATATTATTCAAGATTTGCCTACTCGAGCCACGAATCAGTTTGTTCTGGTAACTTTTAAACAATAACTTCTTAGCAGGGTACTCATTCTGGACGCAATCCAAGCGACTCACATTCGGAATAACAATCCGTCTGTCATTCTAAATGGATAAGACAAAAACCGAGATTTGTGATTCCGTGTCGAGATCAATCCGACTGGGCTCAGAATCGCTATGCTGATCTTAGGTTCAAGTCCTGTTTGGTAATATGTACCTACCTACTCATACTAGTAGTACATAGATGTCAGTAAATATATTTATGTAGGTAATTTATGTACATTTAGTGGGCTGTTTATGAAGGTTTTCGTCAACTGACCAATAATCTGACAATACCCTCTCAACATACCAACACTACTGTACGCCTGAAGAGACAGGTTAATATAAGCACCTTACATCTTAGCGTCGACCCCCGACAATGCGGGAACCCTGGGGTACCTAGCCAAATGACATAAAAAAGTTGTACTTAGCACATTCAAGAAGTATGGCGGCGCCGGGTACATGAAGTTCAACCAATCAGCGCGCGAGATGCAAAATCAGGTCAAACATCTTTATTGATAAATGTACAATTTACACGTCAATTATTAAAAAAAAAGAGCATACAATTTACATAAGTATTCAAAGGTTCAAATTATTATGATTATTATTTAGATTATTTTTTATTAGATTTTATTAATTATCGGACAGAAAACTGTCAAGCATTCTGCGAGTACAATATGTTTTTAATACAAAATTGTGCTCATGGCATTAATTTTTTTACATTTTTATAGGAATTTTGCCATTACTCTCTAAAAATTCGCTGTAGGTACCTAACTATAGAAAGTTTGATCGATACGTTCCGTTACATACCGTTTCACAATTTGACGGTTTGACTTCGACAGATTATAATCTACCAAAAAAATCCATTAAATTAATAATTGTAAACAGTGTGTGACGTTCCACAACATTTCGACCGTTTACAATCTCCCAGTGAGATTGTAATATAACGTTGTTTACAATTGAACGGTGACAAATCCATTCATACATTCTTATGTCTATCCATACATGTTTGTTACTCTTTCACGCGATAACTACGGAAGGGATTTTGATGACATTTGGTACATAATTAGATAAGTAGATAATAATGTGGAATAACGTATTCATAATTATATGGGCTATTTCTATCCCAGAAATCTATATCTATCAGGAAATCGGGAACTACGCGGATGAATCTGCGGGTAGTTTTATAATAAACTAGCTGTACCCTGCCACGCTTCGCTGTGGAACATTGTGATGCAAAAATAAGATAAAAACAATCCTTGACGCGGATTAGTACATATCATTCTAAAATTTCAGCTCGATCGATGCAAATCTTTTTGAGTTTTTAAAGCGTACACAAACCAACATAACATTTTTATATAATAAACATACATACTCGTTTCATCCGTGTTTTAAGAGTTTTAATTTTTTTCACGGAACCCTAATGATATAAAATAAGAGTAACCTACGTTATACCTACTTAGCTACTTTATACTTACGAGCCTAGTTATTCAAGCTAGGATAGCAAGCCAGTGTTAGTTGGCTAGCAAGCTAGTGCTTCTAGCTTCGTGTAGACAACGCTACGCAACACTAGTTTTGTCTACACGAAGCTATATATATATATATATATATATATATATATATATATATATATAATACTAGCTTGCTAGCTTGCTAACACTAGCTTACTATTATAGCTTGAAAACCTAGTCTTGTGTAGCTCGGCCATTATGTCTTAGAAGATTATCTATCTGGTATAATGTAACCACTGTATAAGACTTAATTGGTGGTGGACATTGGTGGACATTTCACACACAACACCATCTGACCCCAAATTAAGCTTGTAATATGGCGGCCAGATAGCTGATATAATACTTATATACCTAGTAGGGATGTTAACAATTTTTCGGAACTGCTTTTATTTTGAAGATTGACGCATGCTTACCGTAAAAAATAACATTTTATTTCAAAACATTAGTATTTTCGGTGATTATATATGCAATATTGGACTATTTTTGAATTTTGCCGCTAAAACACTAACGACTGACATGACGTCACTAGTCGCAGAACATTAATCGCGATTCATGGTTGTATGTCCAGTTCATGTGTTTTCTTATCATTACTTGAATACAAACAATCAAAATCGTCGTTGCTAAGATCGCAAACTATGATAAAAATGCAGAAAATGAAACAGTTTAGTCAGGTTTTCGATAGCTTGTTTTGCGACTAGTGACGTAATAATTCATATTAGTGTTTCCAGTCACGTGACAACAGATAAAAAATATAGCATTTAAAATTATTTATAACAATACTGTTACCTAATATTAAATTATAATAATGTGTTTTTCGATATTCTGTTAATACAAACTATCATAAAATCAACATTAAACATTAATTAGTGATTAGTGTTTACATCCCTGTTCTACACACAAAGCAAACCTTTGAATTCATCATACAAATATTTGCACTGGGTTGCCATATTGGTTTATTTGATTTTACGGACAGACACTCTAATTATATTTATTTGGATCGATGCATCTAAATGTTTATCGATTGTGCCAATAGCTTCCTATCAGCTATCTCACACAGATCTGTATTCTCCTTATTTGATTGTGATTAACAAATAGGTAGGTAAGGAAAATTCGTAAAATACTATCTTTTCTTTTTTAATCATAAATCCGTACACAGTTATACATAACTACATACTCACACACCCAAAACCTCTATATTAGTGTGATTATTATTCGCTCACTCGCCGTGCACTGAGATCATTCAATTTCGTGACAAAGAGATGCGGAAGATAGCCAAAATGTAGTGACCTACAGTATACCACCTGATATGAGCGGCATCAGAAAGGGTATATATGAAAAGGTCAACTATGTACATTTTAACCGATTTATTGCTGCGTACATTTTTGAAAACTTAACACAATAGGTTAAATTTACTTAGAAAATAGTGATAGTTTAGTTCTGAGCAGACTTAATTTGGGGTAGCTATATTCGATTGAAAAATAATACGCTTCTCGTGTTATCAGCCACAAGGAGGAAAAAAAATGACGCGCCAGTCGTGCCATCGGTACAGAATCGAAATGGTTTTAGAAACTACATGGCTACATTAAGCTCCGCGAATAAAAGTCAAATATTCGAAATGTGTAAAAAAGTCAAAAACGGATGTCTGATGACATTTTTGTTAATTTCAATGATGATTTCAAATCAAACAGGCATCCAACAAATAGAGCGACCTTTCCACGTTCACATACTTTTAGTGTGCTACCCCGTTCATGACAACGATGGTGCCTTTTGCAACCGACCATTCAAGGATTTCCAGTTATTATTTTCCATTCCAAAACTCTTGACTGCAGACCAATACAAATAACATAAGATTCTATATGTTCTCATTCATTCAGAAACTTAATAAGTGGCCACCAGTAACTTTATATTAATTTATGAATATGTGATTACGTAAGTGTCTTACAACTCAATACGTACTTACATACTAAAATACATACATTTTTGAAAAAATGTTCATCTCGGAAAGTTCGTACGTAAATAACGTGCTGTAAAAGAACAAGATAATATTTTTGAAGTGAAAACTTCTTTCGGCGCACCACAGACAGATTTTTCGTGGGCTGTGAATTGAATTCTAGCGTCACGCTCGGAAATGATAACAAATCTTCAGGTTAACTCGGGGCCAGTGACTCCGAGTTAACCCGCGTAGTTTTCAAAGTAAGCTATAAGCTTTCAAACTCTGAGTTTTAAGTTTTTATTTCTATCGGCAGTTCCTATGACTGCCATTTTTTCATATCTTAATAAATGAAAAAAATTATATCATATAGCTTACAACGTATAAGTAGATAGATGTATATTTTATCAGCAAAGACATCACAGAGCTAAAGTCTCTTAAATGAAGCCTCTATGACCGCCATCTTCGTTTACATAGACTTAGGTCCTGTCTCCGCTGCGGTCTCTACCTGATAGTACGGAGTGGTGCTTGCCAAGTGCTGTTGGATCATATAAGCGTGAGAATCGCGCGCGGCCGCCAGTAGAAGGGCGGTTATCACACGGTCCGTGTCGCAGTTGATCGCGCGCCTGCGTACGCGCACCGCTCCGTCCCGCCACACTCGTTGCACCGACCACTCATCCTACGAAAATGACGATTCACGTAACGCACTAAACCGTGGCTAGAACTATTGGAGTTTCAACTTCAGTTTTATTTCGCATTTTACACGTTAATTCACAAACTTAATTCAAAATGGTCAGTGGAAATAAGGACTGCGACCCGAAGAAGATACCGCCGAAGGATCGTGAAAAGAAAACTAATAATTACAAACGGGCAAATTTCCTGTCCAAAACATGGTTCATCTGGATGATGCCGACCTTCTGGAGGGGTTACAAGAGGGATCTCTACGACGCAGACCTCACCAAGCCAAAAGATAACCATCTTTCTGACAAGCTGGGAGACCGCTTGGAAAAGTGAGTACCTACACTAAATACTCTTTGACCTTGATTGACAATTTAAACAGTCATCAATTTAATTCCTAATATCTACTTATAATATATTTATCTTTTTTTGTTTTGCTGATCAGCGAAAATCAAAGATCCTACCGTACAAGACTTATTTTACAAAATATCTGATGAACAACTGATACCCCCGCGATTCAGTTTCGTACATAAATATTTTAAAAAACAAACCATGGCTGTACACAATAGAAGACGACAAGCAACCAGTGGCAGTTGGAAACGTAAAAGCTGAGTGGCGTATTGTGGGAGAGGCCTATGTCCAGCAGTGAACGAGTATGGGCTGATGATGAAACAAATATTAATTATATATTTGAAATATCTGCCTTGTTACCTCGAGGTAAATATTCCTAGATGGCTAGCTAATAAGTAGATACTCTGAACCTGTTTATTTTATGCATTCATGTCTACAGCAATTATTTC
This sequence comes from Ectropis grisescens, assembly GCA_017562165.1. Classification (NCBI taxonomy): domain Eukaryota; kingdom Metazoa; phylum Arthropoda; class Insecta; order Lepidoptera; family Geometridae; genus Ectropis; species Ectropis grisescens. Next base: position 20,296,337 of record CM029781.1, on the reverse strand, counting down.
AACTGAGCCTCACCCTATTCTGTATATTACATGTTTTCGACACATGTATTGTAGGCACATAGTGGACATCTTCTACCATTCACTCAATAAGTATTAAAAATATGTTCACTTTAAAAGACATGATTCAGAATAATATTTGTGCTATTATATGTCCAACGTGCACAGATTATGCAGATTAGTAATGGACCTATATCTTGGGGTTCAATACAATTCAGTGTTTCGACGATTCCTACCTAAAATTGCAATTTATTTAGTGAATACGACAGTGTTTGACGTGTTATCATCACCACTCACTTTGAAATTATTATTTTTGTAAGATAACATTTACTCATTCTTACACTTGGCTTATTTTAACGAACTTCCAAAACAGAAGTCCTTTGTGAATTTAGGACGTATTTTTAGGATGTTTTACTGCAGCCTTTTTGCCTAAGTGAACTGTTTTGTGACTCATTTTAATTTGAAAGCTAATGCTTTACTTTCAGTTGTATGACCATTAAATTGAATCAAGATCTAACCATTCATTGTTGAATTATCCTTATTAACTAGCAGTGCCCCGCGTTTTTACTAGCGTGATTTGTGTTCTCTTAATTTCCCCGCGATAAAATGTGTTATTCCAAACTAAAGTGTGTGTACCAAATTACAATCCCATCCGTTCACCAGTACCGACGTGATTGGGCAACCTACATCCAAACTTGCACATTTGTAATATTAGAGGTATCGACTACCTAATGCATGCCAGATAGCCGATAAGACTAATTAATTAATTCGACGACCGTGAGAAGAAATAATTCCCGTATTTAAATAGTTTTTATGGGGTGTTTTTTGCGCTGGTATTAATTTATGAGAACATAATAAACTGTTAACTTTAAAACTAATTTAAACCATATCAGAGTAGGTGTGCGAACGAATGCCATGCGTGGTTATGTTATGATTTGAACCCGATCATACGATAAGTACGTAGTTGCTTGCATACACCAACCTAACCGGTATGCGAGGAATGCGATTGGTTAGCAAAAAAAATTATAAATACCGAAAAAGCGGTCTAGATAGATAGGTAGGTAGATACTTACACTTTTTTGAACACACCGAAATAACATAAAATAATTGAAAACTAGAAACCATATATAAAGTTAAAGCTAGTGCAACCATTGGCTACCTTTAGGTAAAAGTTCTTAGTAGATCTCTGGGTGATGAGCGCAGTGCAGTGCTTGGTAATGATTTGGACTCTTCACGTTCCAATAGCTGCGTGTCACTGTGCTGTTATGTGGCAGGCATGTTGCTTACCATCAGGTACATGTCCTGCTCGTCTAGTCACTTCTTATTTTAAAAAGTTTTAAAAATAAGTTTTTATATTTATAGCAAGTAATTCTGCGTCCTAGCATTTATTCAATTGAAACTGCACTCCTAGCGGAAGTAAAGAGAACTATAATTTCCATACACTTAGATATTATTTACAATTTACATGGTAAACTTTAGCTACGTATTTCTAAAATCATGATATGGCATTGAATTCATTTAAAAAATTAAATGATTTGTTGCTCATCACATCATATTAGACCATACTACATATGCATAAAACCAAGCTTTTCATACATTCGATTATCCGGATTTTCGATTGTTCGAATGCCTAACGGCAACCTATTTACAATTACCACCAAACAGTAATGGACCAACATTACTTTTTTGCTTTTAAACTTTCGCCATTTGAACACATAGGTAATGTTTATAACACATAGGTAATGGTACCTACGGGGCTTCTCGTAACCACGTGAAACGTCGAAGTATTTAAACAATGAATTATTCGTGATTAAGCCCCGTAGGTACTATATAAACACAACATTACTTTGTTCTTTCTGGTTTGATGGCTAATGGGACGTAATTTTTTTTTCTCCAAATATATAGGTAGATAAATTTTTTTTGTCTAATTGAAATCAATTCTTATCAATTACTTACTTCCTGGAATTTGGTCCATCCCGAACTTTAGGGAGCACGGAATCTTGTAATCGTTGGGAAGAGTGAGCTCACTCTTTCCATTCTAGTCGGTTGTAAGTAGCGGTGAACGCCGGACGTTTTTACCTATCACTATTTATTGTCAACAACCAAAATAAGTACTTAAGTAGAACCACAGAATACCTCGCCGTTAGCGATTCTAGGGGTCAAGTAGATTGGTGATATGTAAACCACTTACATTACACACACAGATGTAGCTTATTACCAATTTCAAGGTGCTCAGGACACATCTAGTAGTTTATATCGATGCCCTACCCTGCGACACAAACACGCCATGTCTTAGCTTTGATATTTCTCTCTCTTTTCTTTCTGCTTGAAATGATAGAGACCGCAATAGCAAAGCGAAAGCCGATTTAGTTAGGCGGTAGAAGGACCGGTCCCCCAGACCGTGCCAGAATGCTAGCAGCGATCATATTATTTGTACGAGTAATTTCAAAATGACGAATTTGGAAATTACTGATACAAAATATTTGGTATCGGTATAATTTAAATTTATATTTGATAATCTACAAATTTGAATATACTATCTATTTCCCTGCGTAAAATTTTGTAAATATAATTAATCCCTATTCCTTAAGATACTTACTTCCCAAACTAAAATGTCTTATGAATCGCTCTAATTTACTATGGGACAGTAGTAAACATGCACACTGACCCATAAATGGTAACTTGTGTAATATTGGTAAGTTGTTATTACATAGGTACTCGTATGTACAGTGGTTTGTTATTAAACGCGTCATGACTGTGTGACGAACACGAAATGACGAAGAAATGTGATGTTCAAAGACAATACTCAAATATAGATATTCAAAATATACATAGGTACAGTTTTTACTAGAAAGTATTTTTAAAATGAGCTTTATTCCAAAACTTGTTATGAACAAAGTCATTCAGGCGCTCTATTCATAGAGCTCCAGCAAATCGTTGAGTCATTGGATAGTGAAGGAGTAACGAACAGACGGACACATAAATACACGTACCTACACAATTAATAATTAGGTTTTGTATGCTTGGAGTAACTGACGGCCAACACAACATTTGAAACCACCTATGCTTATATGTCCATTTAACGCAGATGTGAACTTAATTGAAAGTCGAAACACATACAAAATTTGAATGCTTTTATAACCTACCTACTGATATTTAGCTCCGTTTTCTTGGTATTATCAATTTACAAATGTTGACCTTTGTCTTCCCAAGGTGATGTGCAAAAAATAAAAGACATACCTAGTACCTGGTAGTATGTAAGTATGTATATGTGCAGTTCTGTACACTCACAAGAAAGACATGTTAATAAATACATTTTCGGCCATGGCCGACACGACACCGTTCAAGAGCGACAAAATAAATACGTTTATTTAATGTTATTACTAGCGTAGAAGGTTCAAGATCCTAAGGTTAACTCACGGATCAGTAAATCACTTTAACTCGATTCAATGCCGTTATTTATTTATCCATAACACGAGAGAAATTATGTTGATTTTACCGATTTTTTTAAAAGACAGAGTCTTAATTACAATTAGAGGAACATAACTAAATTGCAACGAGAACTACACGAAGCTACATAGCTAACTAACTAGTTAAACTAAGTACACCTGAATGATCCGTAGACCATTGAGGGTCTAAAATAATTAAGATGATCAAGTCCACTAACAGTCTATTATGTGTTGGTCAATGTGTTTGTTGTAATTTCGCTTGTTTCGTCGCTCAAAACTACTAAAAGGACGACAAATATCACGTGGTAACCACATGACGCTTAAACCTTAGAACAGGTAGTATTTAATGCTCTAGAATTAGGGTCCATGGCAAGGTATCCACCTGGCTGTAAAATCCAAAATATATCTTAGTTAGTTAAACGGAGCCTTTTCCGCCACTTTTCCACTTTCCACTTAGCCTCTCAATTGGGCCATTGTGCGCGTTATAATCAAAATATATCTTACTAGCAGTGCCCCGCGGTTTTAGCCGCGTAGTTCCCGATCCGGTTTTTTTTTTCGGGATGTAAAGTGGCCTATGTGATCCAGTCTATAATCTCACTGTGTTCTAAAAATAACCCGACGTGTTTGATCAACTAACATACAAATATCCAAACATCCATACATCCATACATTGACTGACATTTACAATATTAGTTGGGTTGAAAGGCAAAATCGCGAGGGTGAAGCGGTATTTCTTATGTACATTTTTTTTATATTTCACAACGGAATTAAATTAACAACCATTGGTAGGTCTTTAATTATAACGAATTCTTTTGTTTTTAATATTATGATTATCTAATTTTTTTTCTCATCGCACCCCAAGATAATCATCTTCACATCACATTGTATTGTATTTAGTACTGAGAAAAAATATTATTAATGCATTTGTTTACGTATATACGTGTTACGTTAGTATTTCAACCACATTTCAACCAAATTATCAACTAAGTTACCTCATCAAAACAACAATGAAATAATCTCTGAAATTGGTATTTTAAGGCTATCGTTTTTGTAGTGGTAAATTTCTTTGCCTGGAGAAGTAACACACTTTTACCTGTTACTCTACCGCCAAGCAGTAATGTGCCAACATTACGCTGTTGCGATTTAAAGGGTAATGTTTACAGGGAAATTACAGAGGAAAGAGATACAATCTCACGATGGTGAAATGTGGTTTATAATGGTTTCAAATGGCTTATAGCTAGTTGGCAATGATTTGCACTCTTCATGTTCAATTAGTTGCGTGCCACTGTGCGGTTGTGAACGGGTGTGATATTTACCATCATAGTTGTTTATCGTACCATCATACCATCATAGAAATTTGGCGTTTCACACAACACTGTCTGACCCCAAACTAAGCAAGATTTGTATTACGGTACCCTGTTAGCTGATATAAAATGCAATAATATAAGATTTTAGTCTGTTAATTGTTAGTGGATAAATATTACGTGAATTTAGTTTTATAAAATTTTAGTCATTTGAAAATCAGAGACCTCATAAATACTATAACCTTATAACAATGCTAATATTTAAATAATTAAAATAATTGTTAGTAAATGTATTGTTATAGAGTTACAAGTAACCTATTAATCATAATATTTTTTTATTCATCGTGCTCTGTATCTAAGCTGTCTTCTGTCTTGTACGTCATAGTGTACGAATTTCTTAGTAATATGTCGGATACTGGAAAATCACGTTGATAAATGCAATAGGAAATAATAGAATATAATTCTACATCTATGAATATATAAATATAATATACCTCATTTCATTATGCGATGTGAATATTAGTTATCATGTATAAGTGTATTCGTAGTAAACGATTTCAAGTCGTTTGGATACATAAATGAGAATCAAATTTCAAAGATTTGATTTTATTTTCACGATAGGGTTTATGTACGCATTCAAATGATACACGTAGATCCTTAGAGCATTTAACCATATAATTTATCTGAGCGCATGTCAGACATAATACAAACCAAATGTTCTCACAGTTTCCACGAAAACGCACCTACGTAAATTTGTATAGTATTAATCAATGTATTATTTTTATTAAACTATACGATAATAATAGTACGATAATAAATATTATCCTACATATGTATTACTTACTTACCTATGTATTACCCTTAAAAACTTCACAATATAATATGCTATCTAAACTAAATAATGTAGCCAATTATAAGACATTTCGCCTATTGGGAGTTACCGTCAGTCGTAGTATTGTGTTTAGGGTTCCGTAGCCAAATGGCAAAATACGGGATCCTTATAGATTCGTCATGTCTGTCTGTCCGTCCGTATGTCACAGCCATTTTTCTCCGAAACTATAAGAACATTTTCGTACAAAAAATAGAAAAAAACAATAAATTTTGGAGGAGACAGAGAGACGATCTTCTTAGCATTCCATGGATTCACCGTGCGGGTGCCGGGTCCATCGTGTGGCAGAGAGAGAAAAACTCAGTAGTTCCTGAGACTTGTGACTCGGGCGTAGGTTTAAGGGCCCTTTCTGACGTACATCAACACTCACCTTCACCACTCGTTTTTCTCTCCTGCCCAGCCAAATCTGATATGAGCCTACTAGTGCAGCTTTAGATACTCGTTCTAGTATAGAACTTACTACACTTCTGGATAAGCCAAGGTCTTTCAGTAGGTTATAGAGAGATTTTGCTGGTATACCTCTCGCTCCCACTTCTACAGCGTATAAACTAACTACATAGCCGTTTTTTGTTAATTCGTTTAGGAGGTCGTAATACTTATTTTGTTTCATCGCGTGGTCTTTAGGTATATTAGTTTCCCACGGTACGGTAAGTTCTACAAGGACTATGCGTTTCGTAGCTCTAGAAAAAGGAAAATGTCCGGTCTGGATGACGAAACACCCACATCCTCTGGGATTTTGTAGTGCTTTTCATACGTGTCCATTAAAATAGTCCAATCAGGTGCTGTACCCAGGATTGAGTAAGGCTTGTTCCTGGAGTTTGAAGTTGAGCCTGCTTTTACAAAGTTAATTTGTCTTTTGTTTGTCGTCAATCCCTTTTGGGCTCTAGCTACTGAAAGGCTCATGGCTTCACGTATGATTTCAAGTACTCTGTCATGACGCCGTGAGTAATGACCCCATCAAGGAGCACCTTGCATCCCACCAATATGTGCCTTGCTGTACCTATCGCCTCTCCACAAGTATAGCAACATTTTTCAGAGGCTTTTCCCACCTTACCAAGTTACTCTGGTCAGGAGGGTCATTTGGAATGCATTTAGATAAAATTTTAATAAGGCAGGAGACCAGTCATAGATCAAGGTGCGCCACTTTAGAGCTAATGGGATACAGAACTCACCTATGGTTAACCACTCACTTTGCATTTCTAAATTCATAGCGTGCACTTTGTAACCGTTATTTTCGTCTTGTTGTAGAAAGGTTTTTACCATGTCTCGGTCTTCCTTTTCCTTCTCGCACCCAACCCAGCAGTATTTACTTGTGCACCTGCCATAAATTGTTTATGGAATTGAAGTCTAGATTCCAGGTCTGAAGCAGTTTTGTCTTTTGGGAGAGATGTAATTAAGTCGTCTTGCGACTTTCCCAAAACATGCGTTTTGTAACTCTTAGGTGTTTGTAAAGTTCAGACGGTTTCTTTAGTTTCAGCCCAAAACTATTTTGATCCCTAAAAGAGTAGAGGATCAGCCGGATGTGCCAATCCTAACCATGACTTCAATATCTTTATGACATTGGCATCTAGCTTTGCCAGGAGAGTTTTACCGATGTCATATACTAGGAAAGGCCAAGTGAGACGTGATGTGAGGTAGTTGTCATATATCCATGCTTTTTTGATATTGCTGATAGGCTGCTGGTCTACCTTATTGAGGTTGTTCATGAAATTTTCAACAACCACCTCTAATGATGGTGTACGTCCTTTGTGATCTATCTTTCTACCAAGAAATTTGAAAGGCACTGCCTCTGCAATTGTGGCAACTCCTTGGCCACTTATGGAGAGTCCCGGATCGTAAGACGTATATTTGGTATTTCGTCTACCCAGACAAAGACATAAACAATAATTCAGAACTGAAACCCAATAATTTTTTTCCATTACAACCATACGTGTGGTTAATCTATGGAAAGGTCTTTAAAAATTATATCGAGGTTTCTAACATTTTTTTTTCTAAACTTAATAGTTTGCGCGAGAGACTCTTCCAAAGTGGTAAAATGTGTGTCGTCGTCGTCCTCCCCCCCCTGTGACTTCTAAAATAAGAGAGTGACAAAACTAAAAAAAAAATGATATACCATATAAATTTTCGACGAAAATTGGTTTGAATGAGATCTAGTAAGTAGTTGTATTTTATACGTTATAAATTTACTATTGTTAAAACACTGATTAAAGTAACAACGAACTACAAGAACGTTTATATACTAATGTTACTTGCTGCTACGGAAGCCTTCATGGGCGAGTCCGCACTCGCACTTGACCACTTTTATTTAAATACAAATTCTAGCATCATGAGTCAATAGCGTGGTAGAAATGTATCTTCTCTTAAAAGGTATTGAAGTACGATAATATATCGGTTATCACTTGAATGTTAATTAGATCAAGTTACGAATACATATTATCGTTTTATGAGCGAGTTAAAATTGTAAATTAGCAAGTTGGAAAACGTCGCATCAGCAGTTTTATTGGCTCGTGTACCTAAAAATTGATAAAAACTACAATACCAACCTGTTGTCACCAAAATAATAGTTTCCAGAATTAGCATAACGTAGATAAATCATTGAGTTAAAATTTCACTGTAAATACTTCACGTAGGAATTTATTTGCAGTTTAATATTTTTTTTATAAAGTATTATCAGCCAGCTTCATTCGGATATTGTCAAATAAAGACTATTAATCGAAATAAAAACTATCTCATCTTTCAAGTTGGATCAAACTGCACACGGTGTGCAAACTATTAAAATCGATTACGCCTAATTTATATTTATTAAGATTTTAAAAGTTTTTTGTTTCGAATGTAGAACTAAGTAAATATGGCTATTACTTAGGTAGGTGCAGAATTTGCTAGCAATAATATAAGATTTTAAGTGTCGAGTAAAATGTAGGGTGTAATAGGTCGAAGAACGAAAAATCACAGTACCTATTAGCTTTTACTATGTAATTAATCGTAAGTGCTTATTAAATAAGTACAAATCAAGTAAAGTCCATTGAAATTATAATTCTACAAAACCTTCGTGCTTATAATAATAATCAATTATTAAATTCTTTTTATTGATTCTACAATCATAGCTCGATTATCCTTATACCTTATCCTCATATTTATAATAGGCCTAGTCTAGAACGAATAGGTCAGAAGCCGAGTAGAGCCTGCCATAGGGAAGGAAAGTAACTAAGCACGATGCTCAAAAACAACATTTTGGCCTATACAATATGTTAGTCATACTACGTTTTAAAGTTATTATAATATGTAGTGGACTTGAATGGATAGTGTCGATAAACTACCTAGTTAGTAACTTAAGGACAACTTAGTTGTTTCTTGGTATATTGTACACCTAGACTAATGACGTAGGTTGTAGGATCAATAAATAATTATACGTTAGTTGCGGATATTTAAATTTCAACTGCATTTAAATTAGAACTTCCAGATACAGTTAGTAGTGATAAATAATGTTACTTACTATTTAAAATAACAAGTTCTCATTGTACAGCGAAAAGTGCAAATCATGGAATGTTAATTATTGTATTGATCAAAGAGAAATAAAAAAATACAGGATACATTTTACGTGTCGTACTCATTACAATCATAATAATTAGAATCGACAATTATACGTACCAAGAAAGACATATTTAAGTATGTTTTGAGAGTTTAAAGCAAAGATAAAAAAAATTGGTTGCCTGTAAAGTCGGTATACGGGCGAAAGTTTTACGTGACAACGACTTTGAGTGGTAAAATAATTTTACGGAAGGGACGCGTGCCTTTCACTTTTTATGTCTGTCTCTCTCGCTCTTAGGCGGGCTAACCATGCCCGAGTGGAAGGGACGCGTGCCTCTCACTCGCTCTCGTTGTGAGCGCATAACGTGAGCGGAGCGTAACGCAGTTTCTTGAAGTGTCACCCGGCAAACCAATTTATAAGACGTTGTCACGTCAAAACTATGTAAATAACTTAATGTCTACGAACGATGCAACGCGACGCGACGGTTAGGTTATTTGGATACCTATTGTGGCAGTTAATGGAATTAACTACATTCAATCCACTACCACAATCATATCGTTCATCTTTTCATATAGCCAGTTTAGTTAATTAAAGTTCAATTAACGGTACAACATCGATTATAGAGCACAATCTTATTGCTGCATTAAACTGCCCATGTAGTCTATTAACTATATGTATGCTGTATGACTGCTTCTTACTTTTTATAGTTCATCTAAGTGCAGTAATCTCGCAACCTGTACGAAGAAAAAACTAGATCGCAACGTCTCTAGGCTATATTTAGTTTAAAAGAAGATTCACAACTCGCCGAGCTTTTACGACCACAACAGCGAGAACATACAAAAATAAATGTTGAAAATAACCATTAAATCTCGCATATAGGTGCTTAACCATTACCTATAATCCTAATAATATAATAAATGTCAATGGATGTTTGGTTATGTGTATGTTTGTTGCTCAATCACGTCGTAACGTATGAACGGATCGGGTTAAAATTTGGAACACCTTTAGATTACAGTCTGGAAGAACACATATGTAGGTAGGCTTTTTATCCCGGGGGAATAACAGGAACGGGAACTACGCGGGTAAAACCGCGGGGCGCTGCTTTAGTAGCATTATTTTATTGTCATAGGCATCATAAATAATTATACTTTTACTATACAATGTGTGTGTCAACCCGTGTCGGAGCCTGAAATGGTAAAATAAATGATACATTTTATATAACATGTGATAAATCAGGTATTAATACATTTTTTTCTTTTAAAAATGTTATAATTTTTTATTTGTTCCGATTTTTTTTTCCTTTATCGAAATAACATTTACAAATGTTTAACCACGTTGCATTGCCTATACGTTCCGCTATCAAATAGTATATTTTTTAATCAATATCTCCCTTACATGGTAAGTTATAACTAAACTAATACGAGTGTCCAAGGGCTGGTACATAAAATAGCAAGGAGGAAAAAAAATTAAGTCTGATTTATCGATAAATTAATCGTATATTTTACCACTTCAGGCTCTGCTGCCACGGGTAGACAAACACATGGTATTTGTCATAGGCATTAAAATGGTTATTTTTAGTTATACCTATGCATTAGTAATCCCCTACACTACGTAATTATAACTTATGCTAAATCCAGTTACAGATTCCCAAAACGTATAATTATTTATACATGTTTGTGTGTTTCCATCCATCCGTCACATAAAAAAACTATAGGTTTTTTTTTTTTCATCAAAATACAATTTTACACGTCCCTGCCTCGCTCGGGCCCGGGATGTTGTAAAATTGTCCTCGCTCCCTAAGGATATCGTACTTGTTTCTATGTTTCACAGCCCAGAAGCTGCATTGTGCCACAAATAGCCCGCTCATTACCCGGGAACCAGTCCGTAAGACAGGTATTTTACCCCGGGGACTTTGAGAACGCCAGATTTATCCCAGCGCTCCAGTCTAGACGGCTACACGTCGTTAGTAATTAAATATTAGCTTATGAGTATGTGGGTACTTACTAGCAAAGTTTAAAATGTACTAATATTAGAATAGAATAGAATAATTTATTTGTCAGATTAATAATCCATACACAGAGTATTTTATATTAACAGAGTTTAGGAAATATTAGACAAAGTAAAAACCAAATTAAATCAAATTAAATAAGAACCAACTAAATTACATCAAATTAATTTAAATGAAAACATTTTTTTTAAGTTAAACAAAATAAAATCAAATTACATCACATGGAATCAAATCAAATAAATCATATCAATTAAATGAAATCAAATTAAGTCAACATATAAAAATTATTGTTTTAAAATTATTTTGTAACAATGTACCAACATTATGTTTGTTACTCTTTAAAAAAACTACTGAAGGGAGTTGAATGTAATTTGACACAGACTTATAATGGTCTAAAAAAACTTGCACATAGGCTATTAAAATAACGGGGATGAGGTACTAGGTACGCCAAGTGAAGCCACGGGGCGCTGTTAGTATTTATTATATACTTTTGTATTTGTGAATTGGGTAGGGATAGACCTTCCAAACCCTGGTGATCCACATTAAAAAAGTACAAACGAACTTTTTACTTTTTTTAATAAGAGTGACAAGACGATCAGGACATGTGCAGATGGTAAGCAATACGCCTGCCACATAACAGCACAGTAACACGCAGCTATTGGAACATGAAGAGTCCAAATAATTAGTACTGCACTGCGCTCGTCACCCAGAGATCTAATATGTTATATCTCTAAGCCCTATAGAGTTAGTAGTAGTTTAATCCTGTGGTACTGGTACCTACATGATTTTAGGTAATTTTAAGATACTAAACGTGTAATTTGTGCGTGGGTCCGAATTAACTCAATTGCTTTATTAAAATGTGTAACAACCGCGTCAGTCTTCACAATCAATACAAGAATATAATTAAAATTAAGACGCTCCAACTTTATAAGTTGAAACAAAATCGATTACATTTTTTTCGCTTTCAAAAATACACCAGCATAAGTACAATAAAAAATAATAAGTATAACTTTCTCCCTATTCGACTTCGATTAAGTTGGGATTTTAATTTATAAGCTTGGATGCCACATCACACACGTCGTACTTATAACATCACTTTTCAAATTCGATATCATTCATGGGTTAACCGCAAAGATCTGCCTAAAGTGTATTGACAGTGCTTGTGGAAGTGCTAACATGCCTTATTTTGTCATCGGTAAACTTGAGCTAAGTACTTCGCACTTGTTCAGCAGCATCATCAAATTAATGATAATAAAAAGGCAAAATAAGTGATACAACTGTTTTTGTGGGATTTTTATTTCTTAGAAACATTTAGTTATGGAAAACCCATGCAAAGCTATTTGTAGATTTATTGGTTTTTCTTGAATTTTACCGGAAAAAATCAAGAAACCTTATATTTTTGGAAATTATTCTTTCAGAGCATTATGTAGACATATTTAAAGTAAGTACTTTTACAGGATCTTTTTATTATTAGGTATAGGTCGCTCCGCTCAGTCACCTCGACTGGACAGTCAGAAAGTTAAGACCTTGTACTGAGATAATCTCCCATTTCAGAATACATAAAACAAATTAAACCTCTAAGTGAGACTTTTATTTACTGTAATTGAAAAGAATGCAATACAAAAAAAATTGGTTGCCTGTAAAGTCGGTATACGGGCGAAAGTTTTACGTGACAACGACTTTGAGTGGTAAAATAATTTTACGGAAGGACGCGTACCTTTCACTTTTTGTGTCTGTCTCTCTCGCTCTTAGGCGGGCTAACCATGCCCGAGTGGAAGGGGCGCGTGCCTCTCACTCGCTCTCGTTGTGAGCGCATAACGTGAGCGGAGCGTAACGCAGTTTCTTGAAGTGTCACCCGGCAAACCAATTTATAAGACGTTGTCACGTCAATAATTATGACGATAGCTGGATCAAAAATATGCAGGTCAAATATATATCGTCAGGTAGATAACAGAAAAATACACGACACGGATTTTTCGTTTGATCAAATTATAAAATATCGTTTTATTTTATTTATGCGAAGATGTAAACTATTTTTTCAGTAAATACGTACTTAAAATATGTATAATATGTCACCGGAAAATTACATGAACCGTTAGTTAATCAATTCACTAGATAGTTTATCAACTTTCGGAAAATTAGAAACGCAGCTTGAAATGTAAATACATTGCATTAAATAATATTTAATGCAATGAATTTACGTTAATTGATCAACTAACGGTGCCTGGCCGTCATTTAATAAATTACGATTTTGCCGCAAGTAAAATCATCCACAAATGGGCCAATTGTAGCTCAGCGTACTATTTAACGGCACACTATTGGCCGTCAATTAATACACTGTTTTCTAATTGGTCGATGGCATTAATATAAGCATTTGTCAAGTGTTTATTCAGAGTTCTAACCTACCGTCTACCTCTTGGGATCACCTGGGTGAAACGTGAGTTTTTTTTACAACGGCTCTCCTGTCAGATAAAACTTGAAAGCCCCTGACTTGATATTGGTGCACTTTTTGATACAGGGTCCCATCCGGATCCCACCAGAAGCTCTGCGGTAAGACCGGAGTGTCTTTTCTCCATACTCGGCCTGCGTTCCACTAAGGAGATCAGCGGCTCGCTTCGCTCGCCACCTCCCCTCTGCGCTAAGCTTGGGCTCGCATGGCTTACTCCACTCAGGACCTCTCTTGAGCTTCTGGCGCCCGTTTTTTTATAAACAACTCTACCCCTAGAGAGTAGCCACTAGGCTAGATGGAGTCGGGGATCTCCGAGTCAGAACTGGGTCCTATGTAACCTAAACTGACCGATTTCGTAATTTAACAACGTGGACAGACATATTTCCCAAGTATCTGACGTTGTAAAAAAACTTCTCACGGTTCACCCGGCTGGTGGGGAACGGTGTAAAACACGTGAGTCGTTGAACCAACAAGCGCACACTTCGCCTTTGTCGTATTATTTAACAGCACAATTTACTTAAATATTCGTACGTACGTTAAATAATAAATTTCAACTGCCGTTTGTTATTTTCCGTAAGTTGATCAATTACCTAGAGAAGTGTTTTTTTTTACCTAGTGTTATTTTCCGGTGACATGATCTGCAAATTAGTTTAAAAACTCTTCTAGTTTATTTTGTTACTATTCTCCTGTGTTGTAGTTTTTAATAAAGAGTTTTCTTATCTTACCTTGGAAAGTAACATTAAGCAAACAGAGTTATTGCACGAGCGATATCGTACGTATAACTGAGCCTGTAAAAAAAATGTTTTATTAAAGGAAAAAGTTGAAGTGGACACTGTTTCCTGTCCAATTGAACATGTTCCTTGTAATTGGTATAGCGGAGGTACGAGTACACTTGCTCTCATTGGGTAATGTCGACAATGAAGTCGGCACTTCGATAACTCTGCTACTACAGGAACTTTGTGCCATTAACCAATTCAATACATGATGAGACTTTGGACCGTTCGGATAAGCGCATAAAAACGATGCTTCTATTTCGGCTTCGTATAAGAACCTTTCGAAAGGGCGACTTCGAAACTTGGTATTCAGCATTAAATCTATGTGATAAGTCACTTTTATAAATTTGAATTGAATAAGCATCTCAGATGTCTAATTTTCAGTGAAACGCATACCTACAACAGTTTAAAGTCACTACTAATTTTCATAACAAGATTTCCGGAAAAACTTTTTTTTTTTAATAAAAAATGACGAGACGAGCAGGACATGCGCCTGATGGTAAACAACTTGCCTGCCATATAACAGCACAGTGACACGAAACTATCGGAACACGAAGAGTCCGAATCATTACCTAGCACTGCACTGCGCTCGTCACCCAGAGATCTAAGATGTTATATCTCTAAGCCCTGTAATTTCTCTGGAAACATTGCCCTTCAAACCGGAACACATTACTGTGTTTGTACATTACTGCTTGGCGGTAGAATAACTGGCAAAGGTGTGGTACTTCCCCAGGCGGACTCTGCCAAGAGTACTATCACTACTAAAACTACTCTACTGCAGGGATATGGATGCAATCACGGATATTCGGGGGATATGCCTTGATTGCGAATTTAGTTCGAAACCTAGTGTCTCCAGTCTCCTCCCACCTAAATAATTACTACATAAACAAAAGTAATAATTACGACACACAACCGCATATTTTAGAACGCACACTAAGAATTATGACTGCGCTCTTTATGACAACATACATAAAATGGGCGGAACATTTTCGTATAAACAAATAATTTTGTCTATGTAGAAGGAGTCACTCAACGCTCACACACGTAACTAGGGATTGAAAAGAGTGATTGCAAAATTTATTCGACATTTTATTTTGGGCTGTATTATTATATTTACATTTATTAAGTTTTACTAATAAACAAATACGTAAATATATTTATATATAAAAATTGATGCCCTGTACGACATGTATTATACTCTAAAAAAATGTGTAAAGTTGGAGTAGGAATCAGTTTGCATTTTTCAAATTAACAGTTTTACGTCAAATTTATACGAAAGTACTAACAGTGCCCCGCAGGGTTAACCGCGTAGTTCTCGTTCCCGTTCTTTTATCGAGATAAAAGTAGCCTAAGCCTATGTGTTCTTCCAAAATATAATCTTACTGTATTTCTAATTACAACTCGATCCGTTCATATGTTTCAATTTTCAATGGGATTGAGCAACAAACATCCAAATACCCAAAACGTCCAAACATTGGCATTTGTAATATTAGGTAGTAGGATTTACGATACCAATGACAAAAAAACATTATTATTTTTTTGCTTTCCTGCTTGTACTGGGTAATCTCTGAAACGGCTGGACTAATTTTAAGGGACTTTTAATGAAAGATAGCTGATGGTTTAGCTATAGGGTTAAATAAACATCACTTTATGCCGAGTTGAAGGACTATGTTTCCAGATAAATTACAGGGCATGGAGATAAAACATTATATCTCAGACTGTCGAACGCCGTAAATCCTAATGCCGTGAATTGGACTATCTGCAAGGAAGGAAGAGAGGCCTTTGCCCAGCAGTGGCACAATCTAGGCTAGTCCCTAATAATATTAACATATTATTTTCATCAAGCAAGAGAAAAGTACAGGTTAAATAAACGTAAAAACTTATGCCTTAGACGATCAGCTGTCTGGTAGTGAAAGTCCCGTCATAAATGGTCCAGCTGTTTGGTAGATTAGCGGAACAAACAAGATAGACAAAAAGTTTTAAATATTTTTTTAGCTATAGGTACCGTACATACTTTCATTTGAACTTAGTAAACAGTTGTTAATTTGATACTACAAACGCTCCAGTTTTATTTCTTTGTTTATACTGAAAATACATGGAAAAATAGGTAGTTAATTAAAATGAAAAAAATGAACATTGTCCATGTAAATTACCGAAGAAATTTTCGAAGAAATTTTGCATCGGCAAAACTTCATTAACCCATCACTAACGCGCCAATTTTGCGGTCATATTAACCGTATCGAGAAGACACTGCCACGCCCTCAAGGCATATCCCCGATATCCGTGGATGCAATGAATATTTTAGATTGTAGATAGATAATGGTATGAAACACGTCCCTAGGTTATTTTTATTTCGAAAAAATGACGAGTTTGGGAACTACGGAGGAGAACCGCGGGCCACTGCTAGTAAATATACCACAACGTGATCCCCATGACCTCTTCTTTTTATTCCTAATAAAAAAAACGAAACTGCATAGCAGTCGTACATTTATTCAAATCACTTTAATCACGAAGTCTGTAAACTATACCTACACTATTCTATTTGCATTGGCTAAACAAAACGTGTCCAAAACCGGTTTTAGACGCGTTCACTTTTACATGACATCTTACTTAACTTTTTCTAACTGGATTTTGGACTAGATTTATGGATTATTGATGCTCGATTTATTATTTAGAGTTTCAGAGCTTAATATATAAGTCACAGTAACTGTTTAATAGTTTTATTTTTGCTTTAAATGATATTATTCTGTCAGTCTTATAATAAACCAGCAGCGCCTCGGTTTTACACGCAGGTTTTTAATTTTTAACTGCGTTCAGATATTAGATAAAATACATGTTACAGAGCTTCGAGTTTGGTTCCAAAAACTCGGAACCTTCTATTGATGTACGTAACACTACCTCCATAATATCTATTGTTACAAATCTGATTTCGGTTTCGAAAACTTGGAATCGCAAGTTAAAGAAAATAACCTGGTATATTTGGAACAATATTTAAAATTATTTGATTCATCCCTAGCCTTTTCGTTAGTATCGTACCCAATATTTAGCTCAAGTAGGATCTTTTTAACTTTGAAAGCCGGATTGTTTACAATTTATTATTTGCGCAGATTTACTCTTAACGTAACAACTTCAGTTTTTTTCACCGCACCTGATTCCGATTCCGACTCCAATAAAGCAAATTTAAAACCTCACCCACCCCCGTATCATTTCTAGCGCATACATTCAGGGAAATGACTCGCTAGTGTCTATTCAATCGGCTCGATAAAAAAGTGTTTACAGTTCGCGATGCCAATGTATAGTGGGGTCATCGAGGCGCGTGACAAAGGCTCAGAATCTGTGCGAATAGGAAGTACTAATCTGGTCGCTTGAGCCTCGTTAGCGCATCACTTTGTGTACATTACATTGACGGACTTACTCATCTCGTCTACACATTCGCTGAGCCCAATCTTTCTATTAAAACAAATTAATTTCGATTGCTCACGGGTTACCTCGACAGCGTGAACTCGCCAATACACTCTGGCAGTAAATGACGCATGCAACGTAGACCTTGTATTTCATTATTTAACTAAGGATATTTCGTGGCAACTTATTGGATGTTACAATTTTTCAAAAGTATATGCAGGCGAAATACAAATATGAACGACTCCTTTGCTTTTTTATTTTACGGGGCAGCGCCCCGTGGTTTCAACCACGTCGTTCCTAATCCCATAAAAAATAGCCCATGTGAAATTCCAGGCCCTTCAATGGCCCAATCTATCTACATAATTATGTACTAAATTTCACCCAAATCCCTTCAATAGTTTTTGCGTGAAAGAGTAACAAACATACATCCTTACAAAAAGTTTACATCCATACATTTACGTGACCCACCGGAGACACCACTGACACCAGTAGTGCTTGTGACCCATTTTACTTGTAAAGATTTTCAATTATTATATTACTTGCTAAAACATATTATTCACTCAACTGTTTTCGCAGAGGGTATTTCAGAAAACAACACATTTTGAACTAGGTGTTAAAAAAATACAAATTTTAATAATACCTTTTTATAATTTATTTTTAGCTGACTTCAAGAAAATATTCACAATTCAGTTGTATGTTTTTTATGCATGTCACGCAATACGCGATTTTTGTTTGGTAGATCATGGTGGTTTTTGAAATAAATATATAAAAAAACCTAAGACTTACTTTCATATGAATTAATAATCATCAATGAAACAGTGGTTTCTTTTTTTACGTATTTTTGTGTGTGTGTTTTTTTTGCGTTAAGCGACAAATCGGATTGAATTAGAAGGTCAGAAAAATCAATTAGGTTAATCAAACTATCTGAGTTTTGAACGGATTTTTGCAAAGGACTCTTTTCCGAGATTATTACAGGTTAACTAATTCAAAGGAGGACACAATTATTAGTCCAAGACTAAGAAGACTCTTAGGTAATTCGCCTGACTAACAATTTATTAACAAACTGGCTGCGAACAACTTGTAGTACCACGCATCTTACATATTTGACACCCTAGGCCCTAGGGTTTTATTCAGGTGACTCATGCGTATGTGTTATATAATCCGTCAGGCTTATAAACATAGTGCAAATCGTGTTTTATTACTATTTAGGTAATTATCACGTTTTTCCCTACGCAACACAGCATCTATATTGCGTTGTTAATCAATAAGTACAGGTAAATAGCCTAAACGCTGAGTCAACTTACAATGTAATACATTGCAGATCTCTATCGCAGATCTTGTTGAGCTTGATTTAGACTAATTTGTAACGTCCGATGCGGAAACATACAATAAATTCACTAAAACTTGACTATTTCTTCTACATAGATACCTATGTTTGTCAATTTTCCACCTGTTAGCCATATCACACTGGCCTAAAAGCGTATTTTTCCAACCACAAGATTTCTTTTCAAACTGTGGTTGGAAGTCCGTTTGCCTCATCGGGAGTTTCAGTCAGGTGCGGTCCGAAAAGGGGGGGGGGGCAATACGTATAGGTAAGTTTAAATGAAAAATTTCTAAATATTGAATAATACATAGGTTATTTTTACCGTGTGAAAACCACTGGAACGGTAACTACGCGGGCAAAATCGCGGGGTGCTATTAGTACATTATTTTTACTCGACATATTTATTATATAGGTGACCTTTTTATTGTATTATTTCATTTGTGATTATTGGTGTTTTTGGGGTACATCTCGGAAAAAATATTTTAAAAAGTCCAGCGTGTCAGTTTTTTTTAAAATGTTTTTAAGAATTTTACAAAAAACTACATCTACCTAAATGAACAATAAATACGAGTATACCTTTAATAATGGATAATATTGATGGAATATTTGCTCTTTATTGTAAATATTTTCATTTGTATGTTTCACAACAATAGTCACCTAGCATATTTTGGTTCCAAAAATCATGACAATTTTGCTCAAATAACTTTAAATCTTGGTGAAATCGCTCACCGTGTTCATTCACTCATTCTACCAAGGTTTTCTGGAAAATAATTCTAAATGGAAATGTAAAAAATAAATTTTAAAACTGTTAGCTATATCACGCTATATCAGTGACACGCAGCTACTGGAACATGAAGAGTCCAAATCATTACCTAGCACGGCGCAGCTCTCATCACCCGGAGATATAAAGTGTTTTATCTATTAGCCCAGTAATTTATCTGGAAACATTGCCCTTCAAACCGGAACATAGCAATGTTTGCACACTACTGCTTGGTGGCAGAATAACTGACAAAGGTGTGGGACTTCCCCAGGCGGACTCTGCAAAGAGTCCTACCTCCACAAAATATACTGTGACATTCAAATTTACTGTTCAGATTCCTTAACTAAATAGGTATTATTAGTCGCTAATACAGGTATTTGTTTAAAATTGAGTAGATAAAACATCTTTTTGGCTATTCATTTATGACGCTTCATTTAAATACTTACCGAGATTTTCTTATTTGTTATTTGATGATTGACCTACATAAAGATTCTGATATAAGCAAAACAATATTTTAGTCAATGTTATTCACAGAGACACGTACATGTAGGTACTACACCAAAACCATAATGTGGTATACTTACCAGTATACATGTACATAGGTATGTAGTTGATATAAACCAACGTCATCCTCAGCGTTCTCTACGACATCACTAGATAAATAAAAAACCTTTCTTATATAATTCTTGATCTTCTTCACCTGTCTCGGTCACATGCCAATAGAGATATCTTTTTTTTAATCGGGCAGGGCCTTTATTAACTAAACTAAAATACAATGAGAACTACACTAAGATCTTCTTATCCTACTAATATCATACAACCGAAATTTTCTAGATATTTGTTGCTTAATCACGTCGGAACGGTTGAAATTTGGAATACATTTAGATTATAGTGTAGATTAGCACACATATAGCCTTCGTCGATATATGGACTATATAATAGAAAAAATATCTTTCGATTCGGACCAATAGTTTCCGAGATCCTAGCGTTCAAATCAAACAAACTCTTCAGTTTTATAATAATTATGAGTATAGAAGTATAGATTTAGTATGTTAAGAATTTTAAAAATGGGTTGTCCTAAAATATCCTGGCCAGGCTTAATATTGTCGTATTTTGTATATGGTAGAACAACGTTGTTGGTATAGCTAGTTTGAGCATAGCATCTAAATTACTTATCATAATTTCTCAAATAACGTATCGTTGGAGGCATCATAATAATACCCCTAGTGTTAGGCTTTGTGACGCCACATTAAGTTGAATAGACGCACTAGATGTCATAAAATGACGTAATAAAAAATAATTATGGCATGATTGGATCAAATTATAAAATACTTAACTTTATACATTTAACTGCTGTTTGCTTGCTAAGATGAATTTTTGCTAAGTTTTCGTTTTTGAAACTATTTTGTATGTCTATAAAACAAAACAGGAACGGCTGTTTTACTCTGGTCCTCAGAATGATGCTAGTTGCTCTCCCGAGTGATTTCGAATCTGTGTACTAAATGCTACCCTGCATAAAAGCTCTACATAGCTATCTCCTACTTGATAGTTATAACGCTTCCTTAAATATTCAGAAGTTTTTTGTTTCCATTACTAATCCGATTCTGTAAATGGTAGAGGAGTCCACGATGCTAAATGGAAATTTACTCGAGCGTCATAGAGACCTTTTGGATTGAGAAGAAAAAGGGGGTAGCGGCTATAGAGTTTCAAAAATGTTAAATCAGCTTTATCAATTAATTTTTATTACTTCGGGTTGTGAAAATCCTTAGATTATATTTTTCATTATCCTCGAATTACTTATTTCCTGCAAAATAAAATTAGCCACGCTCGGGAATGTAGAGGCCTCCCCTTACTTTATGTAATTCTCTTGTTACTTGAGTATTGAGTGTATATTCATACACTTTTTAGCATATAATTAACTCACTCTACCTTAATCAGATGAGCTCAAGAATTTCAGATGAATATTTTATTTCTGTATCAACCTTATTTATGGGGTACATATTTGGTTGAGGTACTCAAGCGGGTGGAGACCTTGTACCCGGTATACTCGTATAAAACCGCCGCGCTGGAGTAAATACCGAAAACCCCGCTTGGGCTTCGCTACTAAAATGAGTAGGTATTCGTAATGATATCGTCGTATTGACTAAACACACTATACTTCCTCATAATTATTATGAACAATGTCTACTAAGACAAACCCTAAAATTGCGAAAAAACAGCTACTTTTTATTCGGTATTCCAAAGTATCCCAACGATGGTTTTGTACGCAGTTACTTACTTTTACGTAGTATTTAATTAATTTAACACCTTGTGAATGCTATTCATATCCGTGCGTATATAATGTTTCGATTTAGCTTAATATACTGTCTGCGGAACTCAGTGGATGTTAGTAGAGCATCGACCCAAGGCTAGCAAGCGATTTGCATGGTTGCATTGTGTAGCTATTATCCCACCAGATTACCACACAGCTCGCGAGTGTCGCCGCTTGTTTATTATTTACACGTCGGTAATCATGACGAAGGCTGAACGAATCATCTATGCTTACACTACGTCATAAATTAAGTTATTACTAAATGTTGTGGGCACCAAGTGGTCGAAATTCGGCCTTTAAGCAAAATTAGATAAAATATTTTTCATCCCACCAGCTCAGAAAGAGTACTTTTGCTCCTCGATATCAGGGCGCAAAAGTCGTTTTTACCCTCTAGTTTAACCTCTTAGTCTAGGTTAAAGTAAATTTGAATTTAGAACATCGTGTGTACTGAGGTTTTGAATTCAAAACATAATTCAACCTATTTATTTCTACCTCCTTGGTGCCGAATGCATCATACATTTTTTTTATAATATGTTAAAAACTCAGACTCGGAACCTCCTTGGTGTACTTACTTTTTTTTAATTTGTTTAGCGCGAAAACATTAAAAAATTTGCATTTAGTAATTTCCTCGGTGAGGTGGAATGAAAAGTTACGTGTTGCACTCGAGTGCAAAGATTTTTCACCTTGTGCTCTTTTGATTCCCTTGCTACGCTCAGGATTCTAATTTTGAATCACGAGCGCAGCGAGTGATTCAATTTTAGAATCCTTCGCTTGCTCGGTCATCAAAATTGAGCACACGGTTAAAAATCAACTTTGCACTCGTGTATAATAAATAACTATTGTCCACCATTTAGTGGAGGCGGCCGTCTTGAATCGATACTAACCAAACATAGCTAAAAAAGCCCCGCACGAAAACTAACCTTCAAATAAATAAAACCGCATCAAAACTAACAAATCCAAGTTCTCCTATTTGCTTTGCGTGTACCAACCTACCAACCAACCAACCTACCACATGTAAAAATAACACTAGATGGGATGGGAGCTGAATAAACATTAATATGTCCTTTATTACTCATCGGTACGGTGAACTTCTATAGCTATTGCTACCTCTATCTAGTTATTTCTACACAAAACTGAACATGTTTGTATTTATATCCCTTTGTGTGCACGAGAATCATTAGGGTTAGTCAAAGGCACGCAGAGTAAGCGCACGCAAGATGGCAACTCTTATTATTAAATACTAAGGTTACATTTTACAAGTTGTACAGATTTAAGTGGTAAGTTTTAGTAAGACAATGACTCTCGCAGCTTGGAATGGGTGAATTACATTAATCGTTACTAGGTAGTCATGCAATAAAGCCTAGCCAAGATACATAGTATTGAAAATACGAGGGTCAAACTGAAAGTTCTTAGAAAATCAAAAACTGATTACATTAGCCAGTTATTAGTTTTATTATATCTTTTCAAAATATTGTCCATTCACGTCAATACACCGCTGCATGCGATGGAACCACTGGGAAAAGCACTTTGCCCACTCGTCCTTAGGGGTCTCTTCAATGGCATCGCGATACGCAGCCACCGCTTCTTCAGCATTCATAAACCGCTTTCCTTTAAGTTTTTCTTTAATTTTTGAAAATAAATAAAAATCACAAGGCGCGAGGTCGGGGCTATACGGCGGGTGACCCAGTAATTCAACGTTTGATGTCGCCAAATAGTCGATCGTTCGCTTGGCGGTGTGCGATGAGGCGTTGTCGTGGTGAAGGAGGATCCTACTGCGAGGTCGTTTCTCTCGAACTTTTTCCAAGACAAGTGGCAAACAATTGGTAGTGTACCATTCTGCAGAAACTGTTTTTGATCCTCTAACACAATTGTTGCGAAATGACCTATCCTTCCAAAGAACGAGGCCACCAGTTTTTCCCCGCACTTCGATCTCTCTTCACTTTAGTTGGCAACTTCTCGAAAGGAAACACCCACTGAGCAGATTGTCTTTTGGTTTCAGGATCATAACAGTAAATCCAGCTTTCGTCACCTGTTAGTATGTCGAACACAGCATTTGAGTCACCTCCGTTAAATCTTTCAATCATTTTACGGCACCAATCCACACGATGGAGTTTTTGAGCCTCAGTCAAATTATGAGGTATCCACCGGGCGCAAAGCTTCCTGACCGCTAAATGTTCGTGTAGGATTTTGTGCACTTGACTCATACCGATGCCTAAGCTTGTCCGAATCTGCTGATAGGTCACTCTTTTGTCAGTCTCTATCATACGCCGCACAACACAGATGTTATCTTCAGTCGTCGCCGTAGAAGGCCGTCCCTCACGTAAATCATCAGTGAGATTAGTGCGACCACGTTTAAACTCATTAAACCAGTTGTAAACAGTCGCACGAGATGGGGCTTCATCGTGAAAGGCCAATCGTAGTCTATCATAACTTTCTTGTTGACTTAAATGACATCGAAAGTCATAAAAAATCATTACACGAAAGTTTTCTCGTGTTAAATTCATGTTGACGTGACACAGACAATTTTCAATTTGCCGCCAAATTGTAAAACAAATGACAAATGAATGAAGTATATACTCAGTAATATTGGCAAAGAGTTCTATTTTCAAATTATAGAATTATTTTTTTATTATATTGTTTATAAGTGGCCAGTTCTAAGAACTTTCAGTTTGACCCAAAAAATCAACAGATAAAGAAACATTTTAACAATATACTCGTACTATATAACGACACTTGGGTGATTAAAACGAATCTAACGATATCTTTATTGTTCCAGCCGTTTATTCGGAAGTTATTTGGGAATAAAGAAATTTACAAACATACAAGATACGCGCGAAAAGGTTAATCCTTCTTTCAGTCGGTAAAAATAACAGTTTTGTATATCAGTAACGAATGAACTCAAAAACTGCTAGACCGATATCAAAAATTGTTTGATCATTTGAATCCTACAATAGCCCTGCGTAAAGTAGAATATACAGCTAATATATCGCTCTAGATTAGTCGTTCAACCGTAAGTTATTCAAGATACATTACTTTAAAATAGGGGCCTATGGCCTACCAAGTGGCTGTGTATGTCAGAAATAATCTCGAATCGTACAACACGCGAGGAGAGAGACATTCTCGCAACATACATACGCAATGCCGACAAGCTGGATGCTATATATACCACACTTTAAAGTGCTGGCTTATCGATCAAACTTTTTATAGTAAACAACTTTAACACTTTACTTTAACTTTAAACTTTTTACAGCGAAGTTTTAGAGTTTGTAAAGTTTCTACTTATAAAAGTGTAAAAAAATGACATAGGTAGTAAGTATTGTATTAAACATAATTATTATTCTCGCATAATGCTTGACAGTTTTCTGTATGATAATTATTATAATTCATCGAACTAATTATTTTAAACTTTGAAAACGTATACAAATTGAATGCTCTTTCTTTTGTTTTAATTTTTTATTAATTGACGTGTAAATTGTACATTTATCAATAAATAACTTTGACATTGACTATTCGATGAAACTTATACTTAGTTGCTGACTTGGCCCTTTGAATTATCGTACTAATGTTAATGCTAAGGTAAAACCAAATTTATTTGTCATACCTACCTGATCATGCTTCTGGAAAGGTCTTAGTAGACTACATGCGGATTACATAATCACAAACAAACCCTTCAAATATATACTTATATTATTTAACTTCTAACAGTTTAAAAGCAATCACCCTGATACATATAAACCTAATAGTTAAATATATAATAGTAAAATAAAGGAATGTTAATATCAGTAATTTTCCCATTTTAAATCAAGCTTCGTGCATTTTACCTGATACTGTGTTTTAAACTTATATTATTGAACTTTTTGCACTTTGTTCATAAAACAGTCTCTCAATTATTTTATACTGAGTAACATTCATTCTTATACTGAGTAACATTCATTCTTATTGCTCTTTGATTGCATAACTCTTTCGGATTTAATTAAAAATAAAACATCTTGATATTTTTCATTTGAATTAACTGTAAGGAAAATAAAAAACCCTAAAGCTTTTTACAGGCAGTTGGCTCAATGATAAATATCGTAAATCAAGGAAGTCGAGGCGTTTTCATTTAAATGCAGATTGAATATACTCCATACAAAAGTTGAATTAATATTTCTGACTCAGTTATGGATAATATATATTGAATTAAATCAATAAGTAATATACATACATATATTATAATAAATGTTGGTGGACAATTCACACACAACACCATCTGACCTCAAACTAAGCAAAGCTATATGGTGGCCAGATAAAATGTAAAGATACAAACATTTATACAAGTTAGTAATGATTTACCTACCATGTCATTTACGAATATTCATGACCACGCATAAGGAATTAATCTATTTATTACATTTATGTAGGGATATTTGATTCTAATTTAATATGCGCTTCGAAAAAATATCAAATATTGGCTTAAAGAAAGTTGTGAAACACTTGTCACCTTAAAGATCTGTGGTATGGATGTACTTTTGAATAATAAGTAGTTTACCCCTAAATCCTTAAAGTCCTTATACCAAACGACACCACTGAGCGGACCTAGTAATGAATGAAGGAAACCTTGGTATAGAGTCTATTGTTACCTAATCTCTATTCGCAGCGTGCTCTAATTTATTTATTTACGACGCGGTAAGGAGGTGTCTACGAGAGCTACGGTATTACGTGTACGTAGCGTTTAGCAACGATGCGTAATCCTCGTACTAGATAATAGACCGAATCCTATTATTTTAATGAAACCCAAGTCGAAACACACGGTGCGGTGAGTTATGAGCTTAAAAATCTCTCCTTGCAAGAGAAGGCTCCGAGTCCCAGCAGTGGGAACATTTAGTTTTTTTTTTTTTTTGTTTATTTCATAACCACAATAACTGTTACATGTATTAATGAATTCGCCCTTTAAACCTGTACAAGGTTTGTCTAGGACTACATACATAACATCCATACGCTTTTATTCATGCATGTACCTAACTCCATCTACGTTAGTTCATTAGACATTATTTATATCAGCTTCAAACGTAATGCAATTATTTATTTTACATAAATACACGGGTAACTCACGTATAATGTAGTCAGTCCAGTCCGACTCAAGTTTCGATCGCGTCCGGCGATCTTTTTCAAGGAGAGTGCGCGCGCGGGTTCGCAGCTCGTTTAGCACAGTTACCCGTTACACAGTTACACAGAGTTACCCGTGTATTTATGTAAAATGTGTAATAACCACGTTAGTTTTCATACTAAAAGTAATGCAATTAGTTCTGGGGAACATTTTTTTTTAGTATAGAGTGACAAGACTAGCAGGACATGTGCCTGATGGTAAGCAACATGCTGGCCCATAACAGTACAGTGACACGCAGCTATTGGAACATGAAGAGTCCAACTCAATACCTACCACCGCACTGCGCTCGTCATCTGGACATATAAGGTGTTTTATCTCTTCGCCCAGTAATTTCTCTGGAAACATTGCCCTTCAAACCGGAACCAGTAATGTTTGCACATTTATATGTACCTCACTCGAATATTTAAATGCGTATGGCGAAGTGCTAACTATGGCCATTGTGGGAGGTTCATGATGCAGTCAATGGATAAAATCAATAAACACAGTTTCTCAGATGAGTCTATCACGATTCACCTCTGGGACACATTCGCCTACAAGCGCAGTTATATCAACAGGCGTAAGAGCCGGTTTTAACTTAAATGTTGACAGACGTACAAAACATACCCCACTTCATCCATTAGTTACCTACTTCGTTGCATTTGTTACAATTTTATTTGGCGCATCATGTCGACGCGACGTTTTATTGTAGTCGAACGAACGCTGATATCGGTAAAAATGCAATGACCTTTTCAAATAAAATTACTTTTTATTCATGTAGATGATAGTTTTACCAGATAACGTTTTTTTTTTGTTTGTTTAACAATGATAATCTCATGCTGTGTTAAACGACGATGCAGATGATAATGATGGACATGCATACATATTTATATTGATTTTACCACAAATTTCAAACATCCCGATTACCGTTACTAACTACCTGGTACAAAGATGCCCATTACGATGGTAGTATTGTCCCGGTGAAGGAACAAAATATACATTTTAGAATATGTTTTTTTTTTATTATAGGTAATTGCGATTTAGTATGTTAACAACGACCGTGGTTACAAGAAGATCCAGTAATAAAATGCATATTATCCTGTAAATAGGTAATTCAATTCCACAACGTTCCAGTCAATTATATATGTTCAACCTTGCACTGTCGATAAGTTGCGAAAGAAACGACAATTATTACAACATATACCATTAGGTATATTAACACCTCATTATTAGTAGCCATTATAATCATTAAGCACTCGTTTCTTAGCCATTCGCGTGATTAGATTTTACATTCTGTTTTAATCTTAAAATGTTTTTCGTTTCTTAGTTCCCGAGATCAAAGCCGATTCCAACATAAATCCTATAATTATAGAGTCGTTATCAATCTATGTTATAGATGTAGTATTTTTGTCCAACTTATCACAAACCATTCCGAATGCTTAGTTGACGAGTAGCGTGACCAAAATGTTAGCGTTTATTTGGCTCGAGCTCGCTATAATCATTGCCATTCAGCATGCTAATATTGAAATGCGGGACACACTTTTGACTATTGGTTGAGTTGATGATTTTAATCTCGTCTTAATCCACATCGGTCTCTGAACAATCCAAATGTGCTTAGTCTAAGTAATTAAAGGTGAGTAGTTTTCAGATCAGTTCAGTTTTCATAATAATTTTGCTAGTGTTGTAAATGAAAGCTCTGTTCGTTTTAAAATAAATCAAACATTTTATAGTCGCTATCTTTGTGTGTAGCTTTCATGAAACCTGTGCTGTCAAATAATTTTAACTCTACATTGCATTGAACTGTATTGATTTGTCACTCTACGCATCTGTCAAGTCAATTATTCTATGTAAATGTAACTCCTATAAAACCTAACATAACTCCTATTAAGAATTACAAAATTTTACCGACTTCAAAAAAGAAGAAGATTCTCAATGTTTTGGTTTTTTTTATGTTACCAATAGCTCCGCTAATTGTGAATCGGAATTGATTTTTTTTTGTTTGGTAGTAAATAATATAAATTTTATCGAAATCGGTGCGGCGGTTTTAGATATACATATCAACATAAAACTAAAACTCGCTTTCATTTATCTGGGCAACGTAGTCATAGGTTCATATAAAATTTGTTAGTGTCTGAATTTAATTTTAAAATTGAAAGTCGTATTTTTTTTTGTATTTGAGGACAAAAATAAAATTATTGTCTTTGTAAATTTCTCTTACAAGCTGTTATTTTACTGGTAATGGTTGAGTATCTGTCATATATTGTATATATATGACAGATACTAAAAAAACTTCTTGAAACTGAATTATGTATCAGTAATCCTCAACTGGTTATTCCGAAAAATTTCCACCGCACGCTACACGCTAACGTCTGTGGAAACTAAACCACAGGTTTAGTGCTAGAAAGCGTATTAGTTACTTTGTGCTTGTCTATGATTGTTCATCATGATCAGTGACTGTGAAACTTGTTTTTATAACACATTTTAATATAAATGTATCACAATCGGTATTTTATTTTAAATTACCTGTTTAATGCGTGTTTACTTCAAAACAAACAATAAAAATGTGCATGTGTTACGTGTTATGAATCTCTTTAATCAGATCTTTATTTCGTTGTACCCGTACGAGTATTTTTTGCATTTATTTGGTGTACAGTAATTTTACTTAATTCCATACTCTACCTACATTTTAGAACCCGAACTCAAATTGTGACCGAACATCATGCATTGTAAACAGGTGCTGAGGCTGTAAACAAATAAGCAATTCTATTGTTTATCATAAAAAGTGTGTTAACACGGAAGATACAGAAAATTAAATTGCGTCACTACGAGGAAGCAGTCAAATTACCAAGATACGTCCAAGTTACTATAGAGGGAAGTAAGCTTAATTACCGAAATGTACCTACGAGGAAAATTATTTATAAACTAGAATACTCAAAAATTATGTATAAATAACTTTTACCTGTACAGGGCAATGCACTGATTTCACTTGAATTTCAAAAGAAAAGTTTTTTCTTCAAAGAGTTTAATATAAACATTATTAGTTACTTATATCTTATCTTAATATATATAAATCTCCTGTCACGAAGTTTGTCCACGATGGACTCCTAAACTACTTAGCCGATTTTAATCAAATTTGGACACCGTGTGTATATTGATCCAACTTAAAAGATTTGATAGTTTTTATTTCGATTAATGGGCTTTATGTGACAATATCCGAGCGAAACTGGAACGAGCCGCTAGTATTATAATAAGGCATTAATGACTTATTAGCATTCTTGTAGCATCTTCACGTGGTTCAATTTATAACTATTTTGAATTTTGTGCAGCAATTCCTTCTATTGGTAACCTAATTATTATTAAAATACGTTAGTACTGTAACGTTTTATCGGTAACAAACGATAAGTCTTACTGTTTATAAGCAAACTTTTTGACTTAATGGTACAGTGCAGTGCTAGGTAATGATTTGGACTCTGCATTTCCCAATACCTGCTTGACCCTGCTGTTATGGACAGGCGTGTTGCTTACCATCAGGCACATGCCCTGCGGATCCCGCCACTCTATACTACAAAAAATCTACCTAAATACTACAAAAAGCATTTTGATTTCGTTAAAATATGTATCCTCCTATCCACGTGGAACCTGAACTCTAGTCGTAAAGCCTTTCTGTTTGTCACAAACAAACGTCACAACTTACGAGTACGAGTTACGAGTTTTTGTAATTGTACAAATATTCACGTAATAAATAAATTATTACAATAAATAAGCACATAAATGTATTTAAAAAAACAAAAAATAGATGTAGTCCAAGTTGAATTGCTGACACGACAAAAAGAAGAAGAAGCACATATTTTGTAATTGTTACTTACTTAGGATGCCCATATTCAAAGATAACCTACCAGTTTTGTAAAATTCGGTCTGAATTTTGATGCACGGGACTAGAGACACATGAGAAGCTGATACGACCAAAAACAGGACCAAGTTTTGAGTATTTTATAAGCTTGAGGAAGAATAAACGGACGCAAATCTAAGAGCTTTCCTACGCATTAAAAGCAAGTCCCAGTACCGACTACATACAATCTTGTACTCAAAATATGTAAATCTTGAATCTCCACAGACACATCCTATGAACTTACAAGTACGCACAGCTCCGTATACACCCGACCAGCTCATATACGGAACGTTGCCTTAGCCTTCGACTGGAACAAGTTCGTTACATCCTTGTTTACTTGAACCCGGCAAGTCAGCGATGCTGCTTTAAGCACTTACTTATTTACCTATCAATGTATTAAGTACCTACACAAAACCAATATTTTTGTCTTATCATTTTGGCGAAATACTTACTATGAATTACTAAGCTAATAGTATTTAGAAACAATTTGTGGGGAGAATAAATAGATCTCTACTTAAGATATTTTTTTAGTTTTAAGCTTGCTAAATTTGAGAATCTTAGCAACCAATTCCAAGATCGACTCTCAGCATTGTACATCAGTCAGCATTGTTAATATTGTAGTCGTCGGAGCTACTAAACGCAGTTATAACAATTTGGAGTGTATCTAATAAAATTAATATGATTGAGACTAGGAAAGTGGAGGATAGGCTTTCGTCCAGCTTTAAGCTGGGTCGAGATTCATGGCCTCAATGAATCTAGACCAAAATGACACGAGACCCAGGAAAATAATAATAATTACGAGCAATATATAGAAATTTATAAATATTCTGTGTGTGATTAGGAGAAGATTCTTAAATCACTAAAAGTGCTAAAGCCGCATAATTTCCAAATCAAACTCGTTAAATTTTGTAACCGGTTATGCATTTCGTATGATGAAAGGTCAGCGTCTGCGTCTCGTGTCTAGTTTCTTTTTTCTCTTTATGTGAATATCGTATATCACCATCAAGGCTCAAACGTGATAATACTGAAATTAACGTAGAATTTTTGCTGGTCAAACACTACAACATATAAAATTTTGCAATCAGTTATTTATGTTATTTAATTATTTATCATTATTATTCATTAACCCTGTACCGTAAATGGGTACAGTCGGTTAACTGGCTGTGTCTTTGTTTATGACGTCAAGTCCTCAATCACTCAAACACTTCAGTCACGAAAAGTACATCGTATCATCCCATCGCATAATTAATAACGCTAACAACAGTTAGGTAGAATAAGGATTGTGAAAATATGTTCAAATCTCGATCTAAAAGAAGGACAAGGTAACATGACGCGGGCGCAGGCAACACGTTATAATGTAATAATAGTTTTGGAGAAAAAATGGGTTTCGTTGATATTATTTATGTGTTATATTGTTTTTGCAATCTGTATGCAAAATAACCGCTAGGGAGTGAAGGTTCTCGAATGGCGACCACGAATCGGCAGATGCAGTGTAGGACGGCCCCCACACGATGGACCGATGATATTGTCTCGGTCGCGGGAAGTCGGTGGATGGAGGCGGCACAAGACCGGTCATTGTGATGATGCAAAATATATTATTCCATCAGTAAATTTACAGCCGCAGCTAATTCTACGAACCACGTATCTCTTAATTACCTCAAAAAAAACACCATAAGCTCGAGTGCATGCAATCTAGTACTATTTCAGGCAGATCAATGAATAAACTACTTATTACCTTCCATAACATACTCTTAAAATAAAGAGGAGACTATGATAAGAACAGCGGCGCCCCTACGTTTTAAGTTCCCATTTTTTTCATTTTCCTGCAATATAAAGTAGCTTCTAGCCTAAAGTAAATCTACCTCTATATTCTAATTTTGGTTTAATTTGAACTCAAACCATGCAAACGTTCCAACGTGATTGAACAACAAACATTCATACTATCGCATTTATAATATTAGTAGAAGTAGGATTAAAGAAGATAAGTTATTAAAGTTCATATTTACTAATTATACCATTTAGATACCTACCGAAAGACGTAAATAACACATTTTTTACAGTAACCGCAAATATGATGACGTTAGCAGTGAGAATCTCAATTGCATTTTATTACCTACCTACATTAATAATTGCAAAGTAATGCCATAAAAATCGTGTTGTACTTGTGTTGTAATATGTTTATTTGTATATATAAGTTTATACTTAAATTTTAATAGTGGACTCTTGGCAGAGTCTGCCTGGGGAAGTGCCGTACCATTACCAGTTATTCTACCGTCAAATAGTAATATGCAAACATTACTGTGTTCCGGTGTAAAGGGCAATGTTTCCAGATAAATTACAGGGCCTAGAGATAATAACATCTTAGATCACGGGTCACGAGCGCAGTGCTATGTAATGATTTGGATTCGTCACTCTATACTAAAAAAAAATCTATAGATCCTATCTTAGTGCTAATACGAGAGTCAGTTTTTATTCCCTACTATTTTTTTAACAACTGTTTTACATGAAATATACTCCTTCATCAGAATAAGCTACCCTCTTTATTTTCTCTCTATGACTCTCACTATGACTCTGAACCTTCAAAATCAAAGAGTTTGTAACATAGACAACCGATATCCGTAGTTTGTATCATCCACCAAGCTGGCCAATTGAAGATTTACGACTTCATGTTTGTATTAAAATATTGAATTATTGACGCGACAAAGATGTACCTAACTAGCAGCACCCCGCAGTTTTACCCGCGTATTTCTTGTTCCTGTTTTTTCGGGATAAAGCCTATATGTTATTCTTGACTATAATCTACCTGTGTTCCAAATTTCAGACCGATCCGTTCGTATGTTACGACGTGATTGAGCAACAAACATCCAAATGTCCAAACATCAACATTCAAAATTTTTGTAAGATTATAGTAGGATTAGAAAGAAAAAGTATTTTCCATATTGTATGTAACTACGAAGTTTACTTAATAGTATCGAATAGAAGTTGTACATAAGTTACGTGATATACCTTGAGTTTCTTTTTCGTACCTACTACGCATTTCTGATGACCACACAGTGAATAACTAAATTTGTTAGTCCTGATGACGCATTGGATCAATATGAATATAGCTCGGTCCGGTAAATACCAGACATCTAACAGAATTTAGCACCTTCTTGGATCAATGAATGGTTCCTCCACACGGTCGTGAAACGTGATTTGATTAACATTGGAATGCTGCATACACGCCATACGCAGAACTTCATAACTTTGAGAAAATGACACCTGGCGCGCTGGTGATACATCATACGTCAATACAATGTCCTTATCGATTACAAATTCTCAATCCAGGGTTAACTTGTTCTTTTCGAAACTGTTCTGATTTATTTTGTTTACAAAATTATATTATATTTTGAAAATTGAAATGTGGTCGCGTCGGAAGCTTTCAAATTTCTTAATCTTATACCTTTAAACGACCAATTCTTGTAGGTATGTATATAGAATCTGAATCTCTGAAACGGCTCGAACGATTTTCATGAAATTATGTATATACAGGGGGTTTCGGGGACGATAAATCGATCTAGCCAGGTTTTGACGTGACAACGTCTTATAAATTGGTTTGCCGGGTGACACTTCAAGAAACTGCGTTACGCTCCGCTCACGTTATGCGCTCACAACGAGAGCGAGTGAGAGGCACGCGTCCCTTCCACTCGGGCATGGTTAGCCCGCCTAAGAGCGAGAGAGACAGACATAAAAAGTGAAAGGCACGCGTCCCTTCCGTAAAATTATTTTACCACTCAAAGTCGTTGTCACGTAAAACTTTCGCCCGTATACCGACTTTACAGGCAACCAATTTTTATTTAAAAAAAACGGCGTTTTTTTTAAATAAATGAAAAACTGTTACTTAAAGATTAGAAATGCGACGGTAAATTTCGCGACGTCGCGCTACAGTATATTACAGCTCAGTCGGGAAGATGGGCGATCACAATATGAAAGGTCCAGGTTCGAATCTAGCCGGCCGCCTTTCTTTTTTCAAGTAAATTTTTTTTTGGACGAAATCAGGAAGTATTTAAGTAACCGAGCAAAGGTCACCCAGGTACTAACTGTAATCACGTACCTACCTACCTACTGCGTTACTGCAGTCTTTCAATGGGGCGTTTTCAAGACGTTAAAAGACCTGTCAAATACAGTTCCCAATTTCACTGTAGGTGGCGCCACTGTTTTATTTTGTTAGAGAAATTTCACAAAAACCAACAGTGGTGTCATTCTTGGCAATATTTAGAACTATCTTTGACAAGTCTTTTTGCGTCTGGAAAACGCCTCATTCACCAAAATCGATTGTCATCTCCACTACGGTTTCAATCTGAGCCACTACGGTAATCGCCATATTTGTTTTTTGTTTTCTTGTGGGGCCGCGACTGTCACATGATGCCGGCATTTGTATGTCAACGAACGAGTAGGCAATGTACTTATTAGACGCAATCTACCGCGGAGTTGAATGTACACATACCGGTTCGCATCACTTTTATTTAAAGTCCCCGGACGCTTTCACTTGTACTTCATTTGCATGAACATCTATATTTGTGGTGTCTTATTTTTCTTATCACTATAAATAGGCGATAGACTAACTACCATGTATTTTTTCAAAGATTTTTGAGGTATGTTTATGAGAGGGTTACTAAGTTATTTGCAGGGTTCGTACCTACTCTGGGTACTCTGCAAGTTACGAACACCAAGAAACAATTTTGAAAAAGTTTCAAGACGTTATTATTGATCGAAATTCAAAATAGAAAGATTTTTGAAACAATAGAAAAACGGAGTAGTTTTCTTATTGTGGTCTGTCAATATTACCTTTCGTGCAAAACTAGGAATCGAAAAAATAAATTACAAGAAAATTAAAAAAAAAACACTCGTAGCCGAACGTTCTTACCTACTCGTATTTCTGTACGAAACTTCGATGTTTAAAAAGACTGTAAAGTCTGAGTAATTCTATATTGCTATACCTACTACTTTAGAATGAGAGAAAATATTTCACGGAAACAATACCTAAATCCTGTAGGTACTATGGAAATGCCCATTGCAGTGCAGTGCAGTCAGAAATTGCATCTGAAATGAAGCGACACTCAGTAAGTATTGGGTACCTAATTCGTTAATACGGTCGATTTAATTCTGAGTATAAACATCCGAATAGAAAGGATTTCCTGGCCTTAAAACCTTTTAGAAACAGAAACTGGTTACTAAAATTAACCGGGACATAGGCTGGCATATTTTGTCGTTTCACGATTAAAGACGTCAAGACGTTATGCACTGAAACATAGGTACCCCGTACATAGATTCCGTACATATATTCTGAGTCGTGTAAATAAAAACCTCCGAGGTCAGACGTGTCTTGACACAAAAACCTGGTGAGCTTTAACACGGTTCTATTTTTTTGTGTTTTAATCATGATCATCGCAATTCCAAAGCACTTGAAGTCAACCGGTTGTGATTGTGATCACTACAATATATTAGAAATTATTTAGCTGTTGCTAGTCATTTGGAGGTATTTTTAACAGAGTTCAACGGGACGAGGTTATCATTTCGATCGGTGTCTTTTTTGATATCTGTACATCGATTAGGTACCCCGAGATTACTGATCCGAATTCCGTGATTCTATATTTGTTTGATGCTTCATAAAAATGATTGTAGCACCAATAACAGTTTTATATTATTAATTTATTTTTCGCTTTTAAGTGCCTATTTGTGGTTTTGATGTCGGTTTTTAATATGTTTATTTTTTAAGTTTCTAGAGCTAGTGACAATGCCTTACCGACACCTAATCTGCATGTGGATTTTTTGTCCGAAAAGCTAGACAATCGACAATCGACTCCGAGTTACTGGGAATATTCTAGTGGAACTGAGTGCAACCTATTCGATAGCGTTGCCATTCAAATACTTTTACCAATTATATCGATTTAAAACTATCGATTGACACAGAATCAAGGAAGATGGCATGAGAAAAGAGAGGCTTATATCCAGCAGTGGGATAGAAAAAGTGTGGATGATGATGATGGTGATGATGAAAGCAATAGGTACCTACATATCTTAATAAATACAATCCATTGAGAATATTTCAATATGAAGTCGGTTCATTTTATTCTGGGCAAGCCCCGAACATTATGTATCATTATTTACAAGTTCAAATGTCGTTTATAATTTAATCGTAATGCAGATTATAATGATAATTAAGACCCTACGACTACAGCGACTGCTGCACCAGCCAAACCAGATCGAGTCCGACAGAAACCAACCGTCATAGGTCTGCCGATATATGTTTTCGTATACATTGGCCACTTCGCATGTGCCAGTCTGATATCAGAGCTAGACGTGCTGTGCTATTATACTTCTAGATATACATAAATAATAGACATAAATATACACAGTTAACCAAGGGCGGATCTAGCTTTGGGTCCAGGGGGGTGGTCACATGGTTCCAGGGGGGCTCCAGAACACTTAGTCGTGGTCAAGTATCAACACTATGCGATAAGTACATGCATGTTTTTTAATCAGTGGTTCTCTTAGGCACTGGACCCAGCCCAGGGGGTCCCCCCCTCGGATCGGCGCTTGTAGATAACATCAGCAGGTCGGTGTCGCAAACTCATAAGATTTTCCTCAATCACAAAGTGCTCAAACGTGGGTCAGAGTAGTTTAACTCATGTATCTATAGGCAAATTGTATATAAAATTTATCTAAACAATTAACAACACTTATCCAAATTCCTAGCACATATATGGTAACAATAAAGCGAGTAAATCTCTCACGATCGAATCAGCTTGTTTTACAAACAGTGTCACGACTAGAATGTCGATTCTTATGCGAGGAAGGTACCGCCGGTCGTCTGGCGACACCTAGTCCCCTGCACGACTTTTAATCGCGCATACTTTACGAAAAGACTCTAAAGAAAGAAGAAAATTTCACCAACTTATAAAACGAAACGCATCAATTGCACTATCAAGAATGCTCCAAACTCTTATTTAAGGTTTTATTGAGTTTCGCTCCGGCGCAATTCATATAGGTACAATTCAATTTAATTGATATTCAAGTACGGTAGGAAGCGAAGTAATGAACCTAAGTATTTCAAAGCATTCGAGAAATGTGTGCCTACAATTTACAAGTCAAAACGATGATATCATAAATACTTTAACAATTTGTTTGGTTGATTTTTATAGATACTTAAGTAGCTTCTTGGGCATTGAAGTGGATCTGAGGTCAAAACACTAAATGTTTAATAATTTAACTGTGATCTTGTCTTCCTATATGTTAATCTGAACTTGGCCTTTATTGTATTGTGCATGGTTACAATGTGATTTTTTTCTAGACCACGTCATTGGCTGCGACACAGAACATCTGAAAAAATATTTTGTATTCAATTGTATTGCGCAAACATATATAAATATCAATGTTATTGTTATAAGTCCGCTAACTTCTAGACTTCTTTGTACATATTTTAAACATTACTTTTTAGTTAAAAGAACTATGCCTATAGCTAGTCCAGCTACCGTGTCGACAAACATTAAAACAAATGATAATAAACTTGGAAGCATACACTTGTTATCTATCAACTTAGCAGATGAATCCTACTATAAATGCGATTTTTTTTATGTTTTTTTGCTCAATCATGTAGGACCATCTGAACGGATCGGGCAAAAATTTGGAACACAGTTATACTATTAAGTATGTGTTCAAAATTTCAACCAGATTATTTTAGCCGTTCCGACGTGATTGAGCTACAAACTTCTAACCATCAAAATTTTCGCATGTATAATAATAATAATACGATAATAATATGGGAAAATGCAGTAGGTATTCAAATTACAAAAAGCAAAGATTTCACGTTGACTTAGAGTCGTAGATGTTTTGCAGATTATACCATGAATATTGTAATAAACAAACAAAGAACATTGTCATTCTATTTGTATATATCTATTTCAACAAGTTCAGTACTGACAATCACGTAAATAAATCTTTTAAAGTATGGCATACTAGCGGCCCGCCCCGGCTTCGCACGGGTACATACACACACACATACACCCTTTTTTTGTATCGGGTTTAAAAAAAAGTAAAATTATAAAGGAAGTTTGAATTTTTTTATGAATTTTATTTATTAATGTTTTTTTGTATTTTAAAATTTTATACATATATAATATTATTTACAAAACAAAAGCCATTAGTTTTAGTGAGTCAGAGCTTCCTTGTATACGATATTTGAAGTAAGTAGTTTTATTTTGTGGCAGCAAAATAAATTGATTTTCAGGAGCTCCGACACGTGATAAGCCAACATACAGTTGGCCATGAGTGAAACATTCTTTTCGTAGGTCGATCCCTAATAATTCGAAGGTTTGGCCCTGGGACTTGTTAATAGATAACGCGAAAGATGATTTCACCGGAAACTGAAGTCGTTTAAAAGAGATTAGCAGATCAGTTGGAATCATCGGTATCCTCGGTATATGAGCTAGTTAACCAGCTGCTGGGCCAGTGATAAAATTTTGTTCAGCAAGCCGCTGCGAACGCTCGATACTTGACTCTCTAGCACGCGATTGCGACGCGTATTCTCTCCGACTTGCAAGGCGATTTTCAGTTTCTGATGAAGATTCCTCATTACGCCGTATTTTTATTGCCCTCGCCTGGGAACTATGTTTAGAAAGTTGAGATCTTGATCTTTTTGGCATTTTTGGGCATTATAAAATGAAAAACAGAAGGAAATAAATAATTAAACAGGTTTTTACTAAACTTTTGCTTATTGAACTATATGAAGTACTAAAAGCTGTTTGAATAATTAAAATATAATATTTATTATCAGGTAAGTAGTAGGTACTTATTGAAAGAAAATTAAAAATATGGGCTTAGAAAACTACCTTTTACTATATTTTTGCTGAAATTTTGAACAGGAATACCCATAAAATACTACTATAAGCAGTTTGAATAGTTACATTAAAATATAATATTATATACTTATTTACCTACGAAACGAATTCAAAATTTTTTCAAGCTAAAATCATACGATCACGCACACGACCGCTGCGTAGGGAGCCGATCGCGAGGGGATCCACTTGGCCCTTTAGTCTATAGCTTAGCAGTCCATAAAGCCATTGTGGAACTGAAATCGCCTCTAAACATGTGGTACTTGGATGATGGCACCATCGGTGGTAGGCCTGACATTGTGGACCAAGACCTTCAAAGGCTCATTCCCCATCTCAGGAAGCTGGGTCTGGAGGTGAATCCGGTTAAGTGTGAGTTGTTTCCCTGTAGCACTGAAGCTAACATACACTTCCGTCACTTTGATTCTAGGCTTCCTGGCCTTAGAGAACTAACAACTTCCACTTTCAACCTTTTGGGTTCTCTAATTTTTCTTGAGGCGGTTCCCGAGGCCATATCTGTTCGAAAACAGCTTCTACTTATTGCTCGAGAGCTCTATCTGCTCATGTTGCAATGGTGCTGCTACGTATGTGTTTTACCATGCCGAGGATGACATACCTATTGCGTACTGCTCCAACTTGGCTTTGCCCGGAAGAAGTGTTCGCTTTTGACAGCACACTGAGGGATGTGGTGGAGTCTATCCTTAATGGGTCACTTTCGGAGCTACAATGGCGTCAAGCAGCCCTTCCTATTCGGCACGGGGGACTCGGGTTTCGTCGTGTAAACGATGTTGGTTTGCCGGCTTTTCTAGCATCAGCGCACGGGGTTGCGGACCTCGTCACTATCATCCTATCTAGTGGCGACGGGGCGAGCATACCTTTTGTGCCTGAGGCGATGTCAGCCTGGTCTGCACTCAATGATGGAGCGTCAAAACCTATTACCCCGCACGTTCAGCGAATATGGGATGAAGTAGGAGCTAAGAGGATTGTCAAAGAGATGATTGGTACAGTAACTGGCGCTGATTTAGCGAGACTCCTTGCTGTGTCGCAAACAGAATCCGGAGCATGGTTGCAAGCCCTTTCTTCGCCTAATCTTGGACCTTGATAGACGACGACTCGCTGCGGGTGGCCGTGGCTTTGCGATTGGGCAGTAAGGTGTGTGAGCCCCATAAATGCACCTGCGGCTCTGTTGTGGAGTCTGATGGCTATCACGCACTTAGTTGTCGTCGTTGCTCAGGTAGGTTTCCGCGTCACCATGCTCTTAACGACATAGTACGTAGAGCTTTGATTTCAGCTGGCGTTCCTTGTGTTGTGGAGCCGCCAGGTTTGATTAGAACTGATGGGAGGCGCCCGGATGGTTTAACTCTAGTGCCATGGAAAAACGGCAAGTGCCTAGTCTGGGATGCCACTTGCGTTAGCACTGTCGCAGCCACGCATTTGAGTCGAACCATCCACTCGCCGGCAGCAGCTGC
The DNA here is from genome assembly GCA_017562165.1 of Ectropis grisescens. NCBI lineage: Eukaryota > Metazoa > Arthropoda > Insecta > Lepidoptera > Geometridae > Ectropis > Ectropis grisescens. Next base: position 20,254,789 of record CM029781.1, on the reverse strand, counting down.
GGAGGAAGCAGCCTGTAAAAAGCACCAAAAGTACGCGACGATGGAACCGAAGTATTATTTCGTACCAGCTGTGGAAACCATGGGCAGTTGGGGAGCCGAGGCTAAAACCCTGGTGAAAGACATTGGTCGCCTAATTCGCGGTAAAGGTGGTGCCTCCCGGTCTGGTTCGTTTCTGGTGCAAAGGATTTCTATCGCAATTCAGCGTGGTAATGCCGCCAGCATTTTGGGCGCCTTTGCGCCAGGAACGGTGCAGGGCGGGCTATGTGATAGCTTGTAATACAGAATTTAAATGTCATCGTTACTTTATTTTTGTGAGTTTATGATTCTTCTAACTACAATTTAAATAGATTAGTTATAGAAAATTAAGTTTTTTGTTGATTAAGTAAAGCCGTCTTGAATATAAAGTAATTTATTTTGATAAGGATTAATACCAAGGTACAAATGAAGAGCCTTTTCAAGAGGCGGCATATATAAATTAATATTTTAGAATAAAAACCTGCTTACTGTGACATAATAACTATAATATTTAGACATATGCTGTCGCGACACTTTTTGTAGATAATGATGAGTTCTGCAAAGTCGTAGTAAATGATTTTGTTCTATCAATAGTTTTCGCAGCGCACGCGACGTAAGGAATTTTCAGGGTCTTTTTACACCTTATGTTACATTATTGGAGTTTTAGTAAGGATTCCTAATTTTTTTTAAAATATAATATAGCCTATGTTACTCGAGGATAATGTAGCTTTCCAAAGGTGAAAGAATTTTTGAAATCGGTCCAGTAGTTTCGGAGCCTATTCATTACAAATAAACAAACAAACAAATCTTTCCTCTTTATAATATTAGTATAGATGAACAATTTTTTGTTAGGACACACCTACATATATTTCTTTAGATGCTTTAGAGTGTGAACAAGCACAGACAATGCAAGTACAAGTTATATTATTAATAATAATCAATCTAAGGATGAATCTGTATTTTAAATTATGTTTTGTTTTATATATATTATTATTATTCTTTACAGAAAATGGTTAGAAGAAATAGCGTTGGCAAACAGACAAGGCAGAAAACCGTCGCTACTGCGAGCGATGACAAAAGCATTCTGGATGAGCTACATGCCTTCTGGAATCATGTTCCTCATTCAAGCCCTCTTTCTCAAGTGAGTAATTGCTTTAATATCTTTATTGACGTGACCACGCGATAACGACATTACACTATTGCATCCGATACTCGACCAGTGAAGCATTTATCACAGGTTACCTATATTGTAAATCCTGATATTAGCGTTTGTAGATACTTGCTCTGATCAACCAAAAATCACAAGATATGAAAATAGATTTTTCCGGTGTCACTTCTACAACTTCAGCCTTATTATTACTGTATTTTGGTTATTATTTGCACACATTGATTAATAATTTTGAAATACAAACACTAATAAACACCAGATGAGATGTCGATCAATTCCAAGACTGTAATCGATTAGATGAATATTACGTGAATACTCAAAGATATAGTGGTCATATTGCGCGTGTCTTTTATCTACAGACAAATTGGTCTAGTAATAATGTAATAGTATAATTTAGTTTATAATAAATAGAGATTGAAGACTGTGTATTGGTGTCTCTTTTCACACGTCTAATTCATTCTTTTTATTATACTATCATCTCTATTGAGAAGGTCTTATCTATGAGATGATCTACAATTTTTTCTTTCCTGTTGATTTATTTTCCTATCGACACATGAGTGCGCAAACACTCTGACAGCTGATTTATGCGCGATTTTTTGGAGCTTTAATTGTATAATGGAGGCGGTATCCTAGAACAAGCATCCCACTTTATGTTTCTACAGCTGGGACACAAGTACCTCACAATGAGAAAGTCCTGGACAAGACACCAAATTTGCCAAGTTCGGGTTGGTGCATGACACGTCCGTAAAATATGCGTCTGTATAAATATAAAATTATATATAAAAGTATATATGTATAAAATTAGTGTACAAAAGTCACGCTATATTCAATGGTCGCTCGACATATACATCGCACATAGATACGCTGTCTCGGCACATTTAGGAACTCGGCATCTTTTGAAGTTTTGTTTGGCAAAGGTGGACCAACAAAAAATTGTTTATTTGTTTTATATTGTTCCGTTTTATATGGTTCCGTAACTAAATGGCAAAATACGGGACCCTTATAGATTTGTTATGTCTGTCTGCCCTTCCGTATGCCACAGCCACTTCTCTCTGAAATTATAAGAACTATACTATTGAATCTTGGTAAGTAGATGTATTCTGTGAAACGCATTAAGATTTTTTTTTTAAATTGAAACAAAAATCCATCAAAACCATACGTGTATCTATTGGATTGGATAAGTCTTTCTGAATAGTTTGCGCGACAGACTCTTCCAAAGTGGTAAAATGTGTGCCACCCAACCCCACACTGTTACTTCTAAAAAAAAAATATGATGTATAAATTACCACGTAAACTTTCAACGAATGTTGGTTTTAATGAGATCTAGTAAGTAGTTTTATTTTAATACGTCATAAATTCACTACTGTTAAAACACTGATTAAAGTAACAACGAACTACAAGAACTTTTATATTACATTACTTGCTGCTACGGAGGCCTTCATGGGCGAGTCCGATTCGCACTTGACCACTTTTTTTTACGCTAAGCGTTTGGTGACCGCGAAACATACCTGTAAGCATAAAAAGTGAGGTCTATTCGTGAGCTAAACTGCTGGGCACTGATTTCTTGGTTTCTCTAGGCCACCACGACTTAGGCTGTATTCTTGATTTATTTTAACTCAATAACTACTGTATTAGGCATATCATGTTCATAATTAGATTCAGAAGATTTTTCGAATAATATTCTGAATATTAATCTGATAAAATCGTTTTTGACACCATACACTATTACTTTTTATTTACATGTTATCTACGACCTCCTTACCTATTTAAATTACGACAATATCTTAAATAATTACCGAGTACGTAATTCGGTCCAAACCTGGACCGCAATGTATGCAATTAAAAACCTCTTATTTACCAGACCTTTCCAACCAGTCGCACTGAGCATGATGCTGGCGTATTGGGAGCCTGGTACGGACATGACTTACGAACAGGCTGTGTACTGCGCCACCGCTGTCATCATGATGTCGCTCGCCATCGCGTTCCTGAATCACCATGGTGCCTACTCCACGCAGCAGTTTGGGATGAAAGTCAGGATTGCTGCCTGCTCGCTAATCTATAGAAAGGTGAGAAATTCATAGCTTGTAAAAGAAAATGTACAGAAAAGTCAACCAATAGAAGAGAGATGGTAAATATTGCGTTCTTACTGTATCGTTCTTGCCAACTCGAAGGTGGGTACAGATACGTAAAGCTTGATTTGAGCTGTATAAAATGTAGCACTGACCACTGTGTAGTAGCAGAAATATTTTTCGGAAGCTTCGAAACAACAACAGGCAAGAATATCTGCGCTTGCAGCGTTCTTCAATTTTTTTTAACTTTAATAGGTTTACACTTGACCGCCATCTCGCCTGATGTTAAACGATGATGCGGTCTACCTAGAAGACAGCGTCGACGATCTTATCACAAAAGTGAAGTCAAATCTCTTCGTTCGTGTCTTTGGAACATCGATCATGAAACGATGTCGCTTTTACGAGCTGCGAGCATGCCGATAGAAAAAGGGCAAGGTGGTATTAGATCGTGCAAATCAGTTGCACACTCTCCGAAGTATACCAATAAGTATGACATGCGACTGTCATTACCAGTATAAAATGTATTTAAACTTACGTCACGTCTCGGTGAAGTTTCAGTTCTCATGTCCCATCGTGTTACTTATAATTTCCGGGTTAGTCAGCTCTCATTTGGCCGTTCACCGGTGACCTTCCTTCATTGACGTCGATCCACATATTCCGTGCCGCTTACAGGCAATTGAATCCTCTACGACCTATTATGCAATTTTACCAAAAAGCATAGCACAATTGTATCATCCACCTCATTGGTACATCTAAATTGATCTTTTCATTAAACCGTGTAACATAATGAGCAAGTTGAGTAGCCGATGGCAAACCATACTTTATTTTCATCGTAATCCTAATCCTGATTAAAAAAGAAAGAGGCTTGATTTTTTTTAAATTCAGGTATCGTTATCGAAAACTAAATAAGTTACTCAATAAAATTCATAAACCTCATAACTACATATTTTAAACATATCGGGTGAAGGATTTAAAGTGCCAACGGTTTGAGCATCTGTTTGGCAAAGTGTTGTACACATTTTCGGTTCAAAGTAGAATTTTGAAAATGTGTACAACTTCAGTTACTGGAAGAGAGGCGTTCTGTTAAAAGTTTTTTTTTGTGACCAGGTAATGCGCATGAGTTCTGGTGCACTTGCGCAAACCACAGCCGGGCAGGTGGTGAACCTCCTCTCAAACGATGTGAACAGATTTGACTACGCGTTCATCTACTCCCATTTCATCTGGCTGCTCCCGCTCCAAGTGGTCGTCGTCTGCTACCTCATCTACATCAAGATTGGATACGCCGCCATCATCGGCGTCGTTGGCGTGTGTTGCAAACTATACCTGTGCAATGTAAGTTAATCAAATGCCTTACATGGATCATAATATTATGATAGTTTAAAAAACTAATGCTGAGATACCTAATCGAATTGAACGTTTCAGCTTACATGAGCAAATTGGCAGCAAGGTTACGGATGAAAACCGCGTGTAAAACCGACGAACGCGTGCGCATCATGGACGAAATCATCTGCGGAATGCAGGTATGTGATCTAATAAGTCACGGGCTCGAGTTTGTTTACGTTAACATTGAAACACTGCACTAAATTCGTACAATACAGTTTGTTGGATATGAATCAGCATTTTTGCATTGTCTGCCATGTTATTGTTTTAAACCTACTAGTAGGTAATCATTAGTTAATGATACCTATAATGAATGGACGAAAAAGCCGCAAATTTTGGGGGTTTCCCATCTACATCTCTGGTTTCAAATGAAAGCTAACCACAGCATCCCGGATTCCGGTAGTTACAATCTGCTGCATGAAAGAGTTGTTTCTATCTGAGGCTCAAATTTCTGTCTCGTAACGTACGAAACAGTTCAATGCTACAGATTTTTTTTGTCCTATATATTTATAAGTATTTTATTCTTATGTAGGTAAATATGTTTAAGTAGAATATCTATTAATTCAATGTTTTGTTTTTGTTAGGAAGCTCCATTTCATATGCACACCCCGCACCCCGTCTTATAACATTCCACATTTCTTTTTTCCACTCTAAGGTTACCTGGAAGAGATCGTTGTTAGCGATAAGTCGCATAGCATACCGCCAATCTTCGTATTACCTTTAAGTGTATAAATTGTTTCAAGCTGATTTTATTTTTTATTGTTTTGTTAATTAAAATGTATCTACTCGTATTTATCAGATAAGCTAAAGCGATATTACATTGTCTTTATACTGAATGATTTATGTCGATGTTTATACTAATAAGTATTAAGGATTTATATTTTATAGGTATAATAGTACTTGCTTCGGTAGTACAAGTGAAAAAAGAGCTTATATAATGTATACTGTGCAACAATAAATATTTATTTAGAGTAATTTATCGCAGGTGATCAAAATGTACGCTTGGGAGAAGCCATTCGAGCAAGTTGTGGCGCTGGCTCGGAAGAACGAGATCAACTGCATCACATCGGCCTCGTACCTGCGCGGCGTGTACCTCAGCTTCATGGTGTTCACAGAGCGCCTAACCCTGTACATCACGCTACTATCCTACTCGCTGTTCGGGTTCCAAGTCACCGCTGACATCGTGAGTACCGTTCTAGAACTTACTAAGACTTTTTTAGCAATTAAACTAAGCTTAAACTAGAAATTCATCGAATATTGTAATGCCGCTACAATGTTGTAAGTGGCATAACAATATTCGATTAATTAAATTATTCGATTAATTAAAGTAGAGTTTAGGCTTAGTGAAGTTAGTTTTTATCGAAAATTCGAATACAAGGTTCTGACAAAATAGGTAGGTACATGGTGTCTCGATTTTATAGAAGTTTGTACCTATGTATATTGAACAATTTTACCATGCATTGTTTTTAACCCCGACCAAAAATAGGTGTTATAAGTTGGACGTCGATGTCTGTCAGTCTGTCTGTCTGTCTGTGTGTGTGGTTGTCTGTGGCACCATAGAACTCAAACGAATAAGCCGATTTCGATGCGGTTTTTTATTTGATGGTTAATTTCCGGCCGGATGTTCTTAGCTATGTTTGGTTAATATCGATTCAAGATGGCCACCTCCTCAAAATGGCGGACAAAATATTTCTTCACAACGTCCCTCAATATGGGTGTCAAATGAATGGACTTGACTAGTACAATACGGTGCACTATGACTAATTTCAAATATAACATGGCCACCACCACAAAATGGTTAAATACATTTATTTTTTCACAACATCCTCAATAAGGGTATCAAATGAAAGGGCTTCCGAAAAGGAAAGGAAAATTGCTTGAAAAGAAAATCCGAAGTAGTCGATAAATCAAAATTTTTAAATTTGTTCTTTTCGTGTTGCTTTATTACTTTACGTTCTATTTAATAGCAGCGTACACTGAAGTGAGGACTCTTGAGGTGCTGAATGCTATCAAAACAACAGATACGAGGGTCAAACTGAAAGTTCTTAGAACTGGCCACTTATAAACAATATAATAAAAAAATAATTCTATAATTTGAAAATAGAACTCTTTGCCAATATTACTGAGTATATACTTCATTCATTTGTCATTTGTTTTACGATTTGGCGGCAAATTGAAAATTGTCTGTGTCACGTCAACATGAATTTAACACGAGAAAATTTTCGTGCAATGATTTTTTATGACTTTCGATGTCATTTAAGTCAACAAGAAAGTTATGATAGACTACGATTGGCCTTTCATGATGAAGCCCCATCTCGTGCGACTGTTTACAACTGGTTTAATGAGTTTAAACGTGGTCGCACTAATCTCACTGATGATTTACGTGAGGGACGGCCTTCTACGGCGACGACTGAAGATAACATCTGTGTTGTGCGGCGTATGATAGAGACTGACAAAAGAGTGACCTATCAGCAGATTCGGACAAGCTTAGGCATCGGTATGAGTTAAGTGCACAAAATCCTACACGAACATTTAGCGGTCAGGAAGCTTTGCGCCCGGTGGATACCTCATAATTTGACTGAGGCTCAAAAACTCCATCGTGTGGATTGGTGCCGTAAAATGATTGAAAGATTTAACGGAGGTGACTCAAATGCTGTGTTCGACATACTAACAGGTGACGAAAGCTGGATTTACTGTTATGATCTTGAAACCAAAAGACAATCTGCTCAGTGGGTGTTTCCTTTCGAGGAGTTGTCAACTAAAGTGAAGAGATCGAAGTGCGGGGAAAAATGGTGGCCTCGTTTTTTGGAAGGATAGGTCATTTCGCAACAATTGTGTTAGAGGATCAAAAACAGTTTCTGCAGAATGGTACACTACCAATTGTTTGCCACTTGTCTTGGAAAAAGTTCGAGGGAAACGTACTCGCAGTAGAATCCTCCTTCACCACGACAACGCCTCATCGCACACCGCCAAGCGAACGATCGACTATTTGGCGACATCAAACGTTGAATTACTGGGTCACCCGCCGTATAGCCCCGACCTCGCGCCTTGTGATTTTTATTTATTTTCAAAATTTAAAGAAAACTTAAAGGAAAGCGGTTTATGAATGCTGAAGAAGCGGTGGCTGCGTATCGCGATGCCATTGAAGAGACCCCTAATGACGAGTGGGCAAAGTGCTTTTCCCAGTGGTTCCATCGCATGCAGCGGTGTATTGACGTGAATGGACAATATTTTGAAAAGATATAATAAAACTAATAACTGGCTAATGTAATCAGTTTTTGATTTTCTAAGAACTTTCAGTTTGACCCTCGTATTGTCATAATTTCACAACAACATTGCCTACTTTCGTTTTATTGCCATAACTGACATTTTTTTCAAACATTTGTATGATACATACGAGTACTACTGGGTCATCATCATCATCAGCCGCAAGACGTCCACTGCTGAACATAGGCCTCCCCCTAGATTTCCACAACGAATGGTCCTGCGCAACCTGCAACCAGCGGTTTCCAGCAACCTTTATAAGGTCATATGTCCATCTAGTGGGAAGCCGTCCAAAACTGCGTCTTCCGGTTCGTGGTCGCCACTCGAGAACCTTTCTTCCCCATCGGTTGTCAGTTCTGCGAGCGATGTGGCCTGCCCATTGCCACTTCAACTTGCTTACTCTTTGAGCAATGTCGGCCACGTTCGTTCTTTTGCGAATATCCTCATTACGGATTCTGTCACGCAAAGAGACTCCGAGCATAGCCCTCTCCATAGCTCGCTGTGTGACTTTGAGCTTCGTTATGAGGCCCACAGTTAAGGACCACGTCTCAGTTCCATAAGCCATCACTGGCAACACGCACTGGTTACAGACTTTCGTCTTTAGACATTGGGGTATACTCTCTCAAACTCAAACCTAAAGATGTGCCGAAGTTTCCCGAACGCTGCCCATCCGAGTTGGATCCTTCGCTGGACCTCTTTGTCGAAGTTGGATCTACCTAATTGGATCTTTTGACCCAGGTAGACAAACGTATTCGTCAACAACTTCGAGTGTGGTATTCCCAACAATAACTGGTACAGGTGAGACATGAACATTTGACATGACTTTCGTCTTGTCTACTACTGGGTGCTCACGTTGAAATATCGTGTCGTGTGTGTATATAGTATCGTGTTCAATTATTTTCGTCCTTCGATTGATATTAACAATAATGTGCTGTCCTATGATTTAACAGTTTTTGGGTACAAGACATAAACAGTAAGTTTTAGTAGGCCCCTGCGCCTTCTACACTATTCCATAGTTCGGTAGGCCGTAGGGGCCACTTGAGGGCATACGCGGTAGGTCTCTTTGAAAAAAATTGGCAGTCATAAGGAATGGGATAGAAATGAAAACTTACCTATAACTCAGAATTTGATAGCTCGCTTTGGAAACTGCCCGGGTGTAACCGGCAGGTGCTGCTAGTCTGGAAGAAATCTTCAAAGCATTATCATCTAAATAAGTCTTCTACGCATGGCCAAATAGGCTAGATATGTAAATGTGTAATGGTAGCAATCATGGTAACACGCCATGACCATCTAGAAATGCGTAAGCACTTCCATAATCCCGAGTCCACCCGAAGATTTCTTTCATTTATGAAAGTGACGCTTGAGCTCAATTCACAGCCCGCGTAAAATCTGTGTATGATGCGCCAAAAGAAGTTTTCACTTCAAAAAACAACATTTAACAAAAATTTCTTTTCCAGGTGTTCCCGCTGGCGCAGTTCTACAACACTCTGCAAGGAACGCTGTCCATCATCATGTCGAACGCGGTGTCGTTCCTCGCTGAGGCTCTCATCTCCGTGCAGCGCCTCGAAACATTCATGCTTTTGGGTAAGCTGTGCATGCATATGACATAGCTTACGATTTTCTATTCCGATGTTACAATTGAATTTAAATGTATGCTAATGGCATAAGCCAGCGATATATTCTCAGCATATCGAACAGTTTTCCTAGGATAAATTACGTGACAGCTGAATACGTCTCTTTAAAAATAATTTATTTTCGTTTTTTACTTGTCTAGCCCTTTTGGAATTAACTTAGCGTAGAGAAAGTTAAAAGACATTGCTACTTCAGTGCATAGGTACCGTGCTTTATCACCGACTAGAATTTTGTTGTCAAAGATTCAAAGACATTTGAAAATACCGCGATAACAGAAAATTATAACATTTTTTAGAAATTGGAACGTCGTGTTAAACAGCACATTGTTATCAAATACTAGCTCAAGTAGCAGCAATACCATTAAATCTTATGTTTACTATTTCCAAAAACCAATGAGTATTTCATCTGTAGAGATTTATTAAATATTTTTTTAATCATCATCAGTATTAACTACGTGATATTTACAGTGGTTATAATAGTGAACATAATTCTCGACAGTTTCACTGAGAATATTCCGAAATTAGTGTTACCGGTGTAGTGAACAACCGTGATAGCTTAAAACAATCAACTTTATAATCTGAACCTCTCAAACTGTGCAAAATATGAATAAGATTTCTTATTGTATTTTATTTTTTCAATGTGCTAAATTATGGTTGCCTTATTTTTATTGTTCTTGTTTGAATGCCTGACCTTTGATAGCGAGCAATAATTTAATGTCGTTCAAGTTTATTCTTTGTCTGTATTTAACTTATACCTACTGACCGTATATAGAGACCACGACCGCTGATTAGGAAAGAACCTTTAGCGAGAAATATTTCGCGGTCTTAGGTGTTAACTGAGTTGTTAAAAGGGAAGATCTCCTGCCTTCCGCACTATGGGCTAGTGCAGCGTATACGTAATGTATACGTAATACGTAGAGCATGTATGACGTTTAATTTTATTAAAAATCTGTTAATATTCCCATGAATGAGCACGTTGCGATTGATGTTATCATTTCACGCACAAACACAATAGCGCATTACTTCCTTGTTTCGTACTGTTTACGAGATTTTGACTAACGGAGACATAAAAAACCAGTTTATATTCTTACGGCACATCGGTTTAAGATTCGTTGCCTGAATAATGTCGACGGGACCTAGTTATTCTTGTATGAATGGAATAATTTAAGTAAAGATTCTATTTAAACTCTTCTATTTATATTTGAAATCGTACAGAAACTTAATTTTAATTTTATAATAAAAATGTAACCGTAGGATAAAAAAAAACTCAACTTACCTTTGCATGGCATGCGAAATAGAATCATCAAAGACCAAAATCTTCTCACACGATCATAAGAACCCAACATATCCAGATATGTTGGATTCTTGTACTTAAAATAAAACAAGTTTTATTTTAAATACGAGTATGTGATTAAAATATAACGTAAGTTTGTTTTTACTGATATAAATCGTTTGTTTGTAAATAAAAATATCACTTGAATTCAAATAACGAGGCATATTTCTTTATTTTAGACTATAATAGTCTAAAATAAAGAATTACATTAGATTACATCTTAGATCTCTGGGTGATGAGCGCAGTGCAGTGCTAGGTAATGATTTGGACTTTTCATGTTCCAATAGCTGCGTGTCACTGTGCTGTTATGTGGCAGGTGTGTTGCTTACCACCAGGCACATGTCCTGCTCGGCTCGTCACTCATTAGTTAAAAAAAAAGAGTTTTTTAGTCTAAAGTAAAATTATATAGTCTAAATTATATTATTTTAGATAGACTCGTAGATACTATGATATACGCAATGTCTAATAAAACAAAAGAGATGCTCCAGTTATTTCATTAGTTTTTATCATGCGTAAAACTATAGCTACCGAAGACTAACACAAGTAAAATATCCAGTCAGGCGAATGATTGATGTAATAAAACCAACAGAGTATAATATGTCTACCATTGGATCAAAAATAATAAAGCGAATGTTTGCATTTTCATCAGAACTAGTGTAACAAATAGAGTAGGTAAGTAAGTAGATGACATTTTTGTAAAATGTAACCTACACTACCTGATTCTTGCGTTTGCATCTGTTTTGGAAACTCTTACTCAAGGTACCTACTTATAAGTAAAAATTAATAAAGTAATTTTGGTGCTCATAGATGAAGTCTCACTGGAACTAGCGTCAAATGAAGCTTTATTCAAGAAAGCTTTATTCAAGTGAAAACATCTTTTTTCGTAAAGATTTTTTCGTAGGTAGATCGTGAGGGTGACACGTCACGCTCTGATGTGAAGGGCTCGATCAAGTTAACTCGGGACCGCAGAGTGTAAATACCCGAGCGAGAAAGAGACAGTCAGCTGCTCTTCACTGCTATATTTACTATTTTGATTTATATAGAATTAAAAATCATAAAAACTTTCGGATTAATCCTACTATCGATCCATAATAATACTTCATAATTCAGATTATTAAGTTTTCACTTGCGGTCTTAAGTACCTACACATTAAAAAAAAACGTGAATATCTTATGATGATGTTAAAACACCTCCTCCGCATGTTATTTCTTTAACTATGTCGTCAACTTATTGTCTCCAACTGTCTTATCATAGCGCTCACGAATTATTTCATAAATTTCGCAGATGAACGTGAAGACTTGCGCAGTGTGCCTGACGTAGACATTGCTAAGCTGGTCCAGAGCGTGGAGAGACAGAAAATGAAAAACCTCAGCGAAGTTGACTTGCGACCTAACACCTTCAAAAGGATCGACGAGGAAGGAATTTATAACCCCGGTACATTACAAATTGAGTTCGTTTTTTGACTGTCATCCACCTTGTCCATCGTTGTCCACCACTACCATCCACCACAACATAATCATAGTTGCCGAAAAATAGGTGCAGATACATCGGAACCAGATAAAATATTAGTATTTTATCATTATGATATTAGTATCACAATATAAAATAAAGTGGGATATTTTCAATCTTAATCCAAGATATGCCTGACTTACTAGATGTTACAATAATAATTAGTACCTGGGTGACAAAGCTTTGCTCGGTTACTTTGATACAAACTGATTTTCTCAAAAAAAAATTAACTTGAAAAAAGAAAGGCGGTTGGATTCGAACCGGGACCTACCATATTATGACCGCCCATCTTCCCGACTGAGCTAAAGTACTGTTGCACGATATTGCGAAATTTACCGTCGCATTCTAATCTTTATGTAACAGTTTTTCATTGTCTAAAAACGCACATAAAACGGCGTTTTTTTAAATAAAACCTGGCTAGATTGATTTGTTGTCCTCGAACCCCCCTGTATACATAATTTCATGAAAATCGTTCGAGCCGTTTCCGAGATTCAGATTCTATATATACCTACAAGAATTGCTCGTTTAAAGGTATAAGATATGAAATAAAGACTCTTTCCGCTCATAGTTGACCGAGGAAAGGCTCTATATACCTGAAGCTTGTAATTTTAATTCTTTGAATTTTATATCATCATATTTTTTTTTTTCTGTCCAAACCCATAAAACAATACAGCAGTTGTAAAGAATAGCTGGTGTATTACTCGTATTGGTTTTATTTTATTCAACTTGTGTTATTAAATAAGTTGACGTGTGTAATTGTATTATATGCCAATGTAAATATCTTTAAATGAAATAATTGAACTGAATGTGTATTTGTATTGTTCTATTTCTCATAAACACATTCATTATTTGCGCGATTTCTAAAAGAAATATGCATAAAGAAATCATACGTAAATAAAGCTTAAGAGACAAATGCAGTTAGTTATAGTGGTGGGACTCTTGGCAGAGTCCGCCTGAGGAAGTAGCACACCTTTGCCAGTTATTCAACCGCCAAGCAGTAAAGTGCAAACATTACTGTGTTCCGGTTTGAAGGGCAATATTTCCAGAGAAATCACAGGGTATAGAGATATAATAATAATAATATAATATCTTAGATCTCTGGGTGACAAGCGCCTTGTAGTGCTAGTTATTGATTTGGACTATTCATGATCCAATAGCAGCGTGTCACTGTGTTGTTATGTGGCAGGAATGTTGCTTACTATCAGGCACATACCCTGCTCGTCTCGTCACTCTATACCATAAAAAATATGATTGTCTCTCTTTCATCGTCCAGGGTTCGATCACAATGAGAAGAGCGTGATGAGCCAGCCCTTGATTCCACTGACAGCCAGCTCCGACACTGGTGTCCAGCTACAAGATGTGTGTGCCAACTGGACGGAAGACGGGCCTGTCACTCTGCGGAACCTCAACTTGACTGTACCGAAGGGCAAGCTCTGTGCTATCATCGGCGCTGTTGGATCGGGCAAGGTAACTACTAACTCATATCTACTGAGTATGCTTCGAAAAATAACGATCTAAAACCGGCCTAGAAAGTTATTATGACGTCTGTACGAAGTGTTCGACCTTCTCTATTTTAACCACTTCAAAAAAAGAGGAGGTTCTCAATTCGATTGTATGTTGTTTTGTATGTATGTTACGCGATAGCGCCGCCAATCTCTATTTATAAAAATGTTATGTTGGTTTGTGTACGCTTCAAAAACTCAAAAAGTTCTGCACTGATCGAGCTGAAATTTTACAATGATATGTAATCCGCATCAAGGATTGTTTTTATCTAATTTTTGCATTACAATGTGCTACAGCGAAGCGTGGAGGGTTCAGCTAGTTGTGAATAAATTTTAATGTTTTTTTTTGTTTCGTAGATCATACTTCAGAGGTGGTCCTATATAAATTCTATCGATTAGTGTGGTGGTTTTAGAAATATGAACATAAAACTAAAATTTGCTTTAAACTGTGTGTGTGGCTGGTTCGCCATCCCGCTAATGCTGCAGTATATTATCTAACTGCTTCACCAATTTCCATGTAGTCAATTCATAGCCCTTTTTAATTTTTACTAACCCCCCCCCCCCCACCTACTTTGAAAACAACCGGTTTGAATACAAAAACACGTTTGGTTGACGGTTATTCCACAAACTTACTTCCAGAACTGCTTCAGAAAGCAGAAGAGCTGGTAAGAGCGTGTTTTTCAATCAAATGGTTCCTTATGAAGGATATCACTCACCCACGATAACGTAAAGCCAGCGGGAGAAACTAATATAGGTCGGGCACATTACCGACTGACCTCGTCTCTTTTACTGTCCAGTGCTATTCGGGTGTGCCTTTCAATGTCGAAAACAACATTTATTTCAGAATTTTAGCAAGTTACTTTAACTTCACTATATAACAGTAAAAGAAAAAAAAACAATTTCTAAAAACTCTAAAGAGAGCAAATAGTGTGTTTTGTTTTAACTAAAGCTTGTGTAACGAAGTCGAAAGTGTCTTCAGGAGTACATTTTTGAGAAAGATTTTTGAACTTCTAATATATTCCAGAGCTCAGTACTTCAGCTGCTCCTCAACGAGCTGCGAGCGACCAGTGGCCGCATCTACCTCTCCGGGCCACTGTCATACGCGTGCCAAGAACCCTGGCTCTTCGTGGCCACCGTACGACAGAACATTTTATTCGGGTTGCCTTATAACCAGAAGAAGTATAAAGAGGTATGAAATGTAACGTTCCTAATAATTATTTTTGTATTAATTGATCTCATTAACTAACTGGTTCTGTGAGTCGGTGGATTCCACAATGAAAGCCCATGAATAGATGAAGAGCCACGGAAACAGCGTTATTTGAATAAATGGTTCTTCTTGAGCTGATGCCAATTCGATGTGAAATGATATTATTACATATACAACTTACTCATTCATGTTTCAGGTTGTTAGGGTGTGTGCGCTTCAGAAGGATTTCCAACAGTTTCCTCACGGCGACCAGACGCTGGTCGGCGAAAGAGGAGCTTCCCTCTCAGGGGGTCAGAGGGCACGCATCAATCTGGCGAGAGCAGTTTATAGACAAGTTAGTTGCATTCACTTATTATAATATGACTACTTTTTACCGTTGATTCTGAAAATTACTTCAATAATGATATTTTTTTACATCAATTTGCAATCCCACGCCAGGCCACGGGTCGTGGTTTCAATTCCCATCCAGTGCAAATATTTGTATGGTGAATACAAGTATTTGTTCTGCGTCTGGGTGTTTCTATGTACTTATACTTATATATCTGGTACAAGTTTTGATTAGTTTGTGGTCAAATGGTGTTGTACGCGTATGTGAAGTGTCAACCAATCCAAAAGGTGGTACAATCTGTACCACCTACCACCTAATCTAAGCTAAGCTAATCTACCACCTAATCTGAGTTAATCTAAGCTAATCTAGCTTATTTGCATTTCTTAACAGGCTGACATCTACCTCCTGGACGACCCGCTGTCGGCGGTGGACGCGCACGTGGGCAGGCAGCTGTTCGACGAGTGCATCAGCGGCTACCTGCGTCACACGACGCGCATACTGGTCACTCATCAGCTGCACTATCTGAAAGATGCCGACCTCATCATTATCATGTCCAATGTGAGCATTTATATACGACACATTGTCCGTTTGCAGACCGATTTACCTACCCTTCTTTTTCAACAACTAGAATCGACCCATGGTTTTACCCGCATAGTTCCCGTTTCCGTTGCTATTCAGGGATAAAAAAAAAAAGTTACAACGTGATTAAGAAACAAACATCGTCATTATTTATTAATTTATAAATCGAAAATGTTGATTCTCAGTTTGAATGCATCATTTCAACAATTAGGTTTGGAGAAAAATGGCAATATGTGCACAAACATCCTCTCGCCGCATATAGCGTCTCCGTTCCGCTGTGGCTACAACAAAATTAAAAATTTTGTTTAATCCCCGACTACCTCAGATTTGTTATCTGTACAAGATTCTACTAGTCAAGCCCTTTCGTTTGATACCCATATTGAGGTAGTAGTGAAAAAAATAATGTAATTCGCCATTTTGTGGTAGCGGCTATCTTGGATTTTTTTTTTTTAATGATACACATATTGAGGTAGGTTGTGAAGAAATATTTTGTCCGCCATTTTGTGGAGGCGGCCATTTTGAATCGATATTAACCAAACATAGCTAAGAACATCCGCACGGATATATTAACCTTCAAATAAAAAACCGCATCGAAATCGGCTCATCCGTTTGAGGTCTACGGTGCCACAGACAGACAGACAGACAGACAGACAGACAGACAGATAGGCAGGCAGACAGACAGACACATCGACGTCAAACTTATAACACCCCTTTTTTTGGTCGGGTGTTAAAAAATAAGAAAGAAAGTTAAGTAAGAAATGGCATATTTTTTTAAAACCGTAACATTACCTATAAGATTTTTTTATCAAGAATATGAAATATCCTACTTATTAAAATTGCGAAAGTTTGGATGTTTAGATATTTCTTGCTCAATCACGTCTAAACGTCTGAACGGATCGGGTGAAATTTTGAACCTTGTTAGATTACAGTCTGGAATAGTACATAGGCTACTTTTATCACGGGAAAACAACGGGAACGGGAACTGTGCGGGTAAAACCACAGGGCACTGCTAGCTATACATTAGTAAGAGTACTATGAAGAATCATAGTTGGATTACTTATATTTGGATGAACACATGAACATCATTTTTACTATTTCACAGGGCACTGTGGAAGCCAAGGGAACATACGAGGAACTTTTGACGTCGGGCAAAGATTTCGCCAAACTACTATCTTCGACACACGATGAAAATGAAAAGAAAAAGGATCTTGAGAAACCTCCACCAATGACGAGGCGAACATCCGCTAGAGTAAGTGTATTAAAGGCGTGGTAATAGACATTCCACGTAAAGTTTAAAATGTTGCATGATTATACTTCTAGAGAAAGTTCTCTCAACATTAAATTGGTCAGCGTAGCCGCTCAACTTTATCCGAAGGTCGAAGGGTTATTGCGTGATGATTTTTTCTGTATTAAACTAAGAAACATTTTTCCATCAAATTCACCAACACCATGAAAACATCGTGGAATTGACTGGCCTCGTGGCTTAGTAGGTAGTAACTCTACCTGCGAAGCCGAAGGTCGTGGGTTCGATTCCCACCCAGCGCAAATATTTGTGTGCTGAATTCCAACATTTAAATGTCTGGGTGTTTCTATGTATAATAATTATGTTATACCATATATATAAGAATTTACGCCATATTACAAGTTGTGCTTAGTTTGGGGTCAGATGGTGTTGTGTGTAAATTATCCACCAATACTTTTTTTAAACCATTTTTTTGTAAATCTGTCCAGTTGTCGACAACTCGTCGGCCATCAATCACGGAATCCATTGGAGGCTATGAGCTGCCCGCTCAAGAGATGGAAGAAGAGGAGCGGGAGACGGGCTCCATGAGTTGGCGCGTGTACAGCGCTTACCTCAGAGCCGGTGGACGTACGCCAAGGCTGCTCTTCATGGTGCTATTGCTAGTTGTGGGGCAGCTGTCCGCCACACTCTGTGATTACTGGGTCACATTCTGGTAAGAACCATAAACATTGTAACGGATAAGCAATAGTTAAAACTCCAGATCAGGTTACGCCCAAAACTTTGGCTCTTTGTAACTTTCAATTTTAACCGACCCCAAAGAAGGAGGAGGTTCTCAATTCGGTTGCACGTTTTTTTTAAGTGAAAACTTATTTTTGCGCGACACCAACTGCTTTTTCGTGGGCTGTGAATTGAATTCTAGAGTCACGCTCGGGAATAATAAGAAATCTTCGGGTAAATTCGAGACTATGGCCATTGCCCATCTAGAAATACGTCAGCGTTTCCCATTGGCTGCCGACATGCTGAAGCATTTTTAGATGGCAATGTTCATGGCCACGCCTTCCGGTTTCACCCGCGTAGTTTCCAAAGTAAGCTATCAAATTCTGAGTTACAAATTTTCGCTCTCATCGACAGTTCCTATGATTACCAATTAATTTATTTGTATGTAGGTACCTAAGTTACGCGGTAGCATAGAATAGATAGAATAGATAGATAGAAGAAAAAAAAAGGAGGGTAGTCAAATAGTAAACATTGTTTTTAAAATCAATCCCAGTTTTTTGCTTAAATTAAACATATAATTCATATTTTTTGAACTAAGTTGTTACAATATGGAAACGCTGGAAGCCTGCGAGTAAGTTGTGTATAAAAGCGTACTGTGTGTTGACATATTCCGCGAGTTTTTTACGTTTTAAATTTTCGTGATCACCTGTGCTCGTATAATCAAGTAAAATCTCAAACTCACCAAAGATCGATCTGTGCATTTCACTATCACTGCAATCCACGAGCCGACGAGCCGAAGTTAACATTGTCACACAATTATTTCGCGATTTGTTACTGCAGATTTTTATAAACAATGAATAACTCATGCGACGCCTGCCGCAGCGCGGGTGATACTAAAACAAGAATCAAGTGCACTAAATGCTCGTTACTATTTCATTTAGCGTGCGTTGCTATCTCGATATCGGAGGCGTCTGCTGATCTTCGAAGTATTTGGACTTGTCCTAATTGTCGTAGTCACGAGCCCAAAGGTGACCGATCTAACACACCCGTACGCCAACCAACCATGAAAATGACAAAACCTGTGACAGAGCGGCAAAAGAAAATTGCTGCAGCCGCCGCTGCGGTGACGTCGGGGCTCAGCTCCGTTTCAATCATCACACCCGTGGCTGCCATCGGGACCCTCTCTTCAAGTGCCGAAGTTCATTGTGGTGGCTCTTCGCCGGTGAGCGAGCAGCCTCCGACTGAAATAACCCAGCTGATAACAGAAGTTAGGCTTTTAAGAAAGGACATGCATGATTTCAAGCTACAAATTCAAGAAATGGTAACCGGCTGTTATCGAAGGATGGACGACATGGACAAGTCAATTTTTGCAGCAGCCAATAAGATTGCGGAGCTCGAGGCACGTCAAGCAGGGGGGGAGATTTTGATCGCACACGTCAGAAGATTAGAGGATACAATCGAGCGTCACGAGCAGGCCTCTTTAAGAAATGAGGTGGAGATTGCTGGTATACCGGAGACTGTGAACGAGAACGTGACCCACCTGGTCCAAGTGATTGGAACTAAGGTAGGAGAAAGCCTAAAGGAGAGTGACATTGACTGGGTGGATAGAGTTGGATCCAGACTTCATAAAAATGCTAAAGTCGCCAAAAACAGACACGAAGGCTTACAGTCTCGCCTCGTGGTAGTGCGTTTTGTAAGTCGCTCAAAACGTGACGCATTTCTAAAGGCCGTGAAAGTGCGACGCAACTTAACCTCTAGCGATATTCTCATAAATGCTCCAGCGAGTAATATCTACGTAAATGAACGTCTTACAAAAAAGCACAGACAGTTATTTCAGGAGGCTCGTAACAGATCGAAATCACTCAACATTCCTTTCTGCTGGACGAGCAAAGGGACGATTCTTATTAGGAAGGCAGAAGGGAAGCCTGCTGTTGCTATTCGTAGTCGGGAAGATCTGGACCGTCATCTGGACCTATGCAGAATCACCACACCAGCTGCACAAACAGGAGCTGCACCAACGTCGGCGCCGCTGTCACCTACGACATCTCCATAACAGCTCTTTCCTGAACTGCGAATATACTGATTGTGTTGTATATGTAGATACGAAAAGAGATGAATTTGACTTCTATAGCTTCTTAGTCTTACAAAAAGTATTATTCTTCTTATTATTTAAAATTTTGGCGTGGCTGTACTTAGCTATTGCAATTTGTCTTTGTAATGGCTACTCAGTCTCTGCCAATTCATCACACACCTCCAACATACTCACCACAAACACACACATGCACACATTAAGCTCAACTTGTTCCAGGATTGATTCATTTGTTTTTCTCAGTCTTAATTTCCGGTTGATTATTGTACTGACTGAATATTGCTGTGCTAGTTTTGGGCTGCTCATAATTAACACACTTAAAAAGCACTGTATCGGGATTCAATGTTCCAAAAAACTTGTCAAGTTTGGCTTTTTTTCAGACAGGGCAAGGCACGTACGTTTGATTTCACAATTGATGGAAGTCATGGAAAACTTAGATATCTCATTTAAGATACAGTGCCATGAATCAGAAAGCTTGGAACAATGTTGTAAGATTTTTTCAAATGACCATAACTTTAGAGTGTTAACCTTGAATATACGAAGCATTCGTAAAAATTTCGACTGTTTTACGGTGGCTCTTATGCGGTTAAATATGAAGATTGATGTTATAATTATGACCGAGTGCTGGTGGAACGCTAACATAATAATACCTCAAATGCCAGGATACAACGTTTACAATACCACCAATTACATAAATAAAAGTGGGGGCGTAGTAGCGTACGTAAGTGATACATGGTCAGCAACGGTGACTGAGCCACAAATGAGAGATTGTAATTGTTTAAAGATATCCATTGGTGACAAATTTCAGATCTTTGGAATTTACCGGTCCCCGTCATTTGCAGATGTCAACGACTTTTTGGTTTCTTTAAATGACGCGAATAAACTAAACAAAAAAGGGTCGTGCATTATATGGGCTGGCGATCTCAATCTCAATTTGCTAGAGGAGGGCCCGAGCGAGGCATGTACGGATTATCTGAGCGTGGCTGCGGAAAACCTTCTAATACCTGCTATTACCAAACCTACACGCGAAAATTCATGTTTAGATCACATTTTCATTAAACAGGGTTATGAAGCTGTCGGTGTCGTGTGCAACTCTGCAGTCACTGATCACAATTTGTGTGTCCTCGGTGTAGCTATCGATCGTAAACCTATCATCCGGGATAAGAGCGATCGCTTGAAAATTGATTACTCCGGCGTGATTAATGAACTGAAGGCCGAAAGTTGGAACTCTGTAATAAGTGAATCGAATGTGGAGGCGGCAGTTTGTAATTTTAACTCTATTATATCTGCCACTGTTTCTTTAAATAGTCGTCTTGTAGCTATACACCGCTCATTTCGAAATCTGAAGCCATGGATTACTCCTGGACTCATAAAATGTCAAAAACATCGCGATGCACTACACCTTAAAGCGAAAAAAGAGCCTGATAACCTAATATTGCAAGTTACCTATAGGAGATATCGCAATTTTTATGGAGAATTACTACACCGCGTCAAAACAACTTACGAAAAAACAAAAATAATCGAAAACAAAAATGATTCTAAAAAGCTATGGGAGACCATCAACACTATCTGCAATCGTACAACAGAAAAACGCTCTTCGTCTGAACTAACCTCTAGTTGTGAGGAACCTTTTGTATCACTAAATAGATGCAATAAGTTTTTCGCGAACATCGGCAAAGACCTAGCAAATAAAAAACTTAGTGAAATGGCTGTCACTGAGCACGACCTAGCTAAGTTGGTGAAGTCAAATAGGTCCCCTACAACTTCGTTCTTTATTACGCCTACAAACGTTTCAGAAGTTGACAAGATAATAACTGGTCTAAAAGCCGACAGTGCACCGGGTCTAGATGGGCATACAGCTACACTTATTAAGTACATAAAACATACTATTGTAGTCCCCCTGACTCATATCATCAACCTTAGTATCGAGAAGGGCTGTTTCCCGGATAGCTGGAAATCTGCGGTGGTGGTTCCCATTCATAAAGATGGTGCAAAAAATTTACCTAGCAATTATAGGCCCATATCGCTTCTGAGTATTTTTTCTAAATTACTTGAGAAGGTGGTCAATAGGAGACTTGTGGATTTCCTCGAGGCTAACAAGTTGTTGTCGGAAAGGCAATTTGGATTTAGACGCGGCAAAAGCACAGAAGACGCGGTCGTACTTCTCACGAATACTGTGTCTCTTGCAGTAGATCGTAAATTGCGCTGTTTGGGACTATTTCTCGATCTTACTAAGGCTTTTGACAGCTTGTCGATCCCAATATTAGTTAAAAAATTAGAATCATTCGGTATCCGAGGCGTAGCGCTAAACTGGTTTCAGAGTTACCTGACAAATCGTTCTCAGCAACTAAGAGTTGGGAATAACCTCAGTGATGAACTTGTGGTGAGCTTTGAGTCCCACAGGAAGCATCTTGGGTCCTACTCTCTTTCGATATACATGAATGACATTCTAGATATTAAATTACCTGGCGCAGACATCATCTGCTACGCCGATGACACTGTCGTGATATTCTCGGAAAGCACGTGGACCGGGGTCGCTGAGGTGGCTGAGAGGGGAATGAATCAGATCACGGGTTGGCTAAACAAAACCTCCTAACTCTTAACACCAAAAAACTAAATTTATGACATTTTCAATAACAAAAATCTATGCCGACCTTTGATATACAAATCGCTATAGATTCTAACCCTCTGCCAGCGCTGCATGTACTCCCTTCTGTTAAGACAACCTGTAGAGTAATTGAGAGGGTTGACAGGTTTCGGTACTTAGGGTAGACCTCGACGAATCGCTAACTTTTAGGTATCACATTATAAATTTGTCAAATAGAACCAGGAAACTTATTTACGTCATGAAAAGCCTAAGGAGCTCATGTGACCCAAAAATATTAGTCATGGTGTTTAACTCGCTCTGCCAATCGATTCTCTCATATTGTAACCTAGCTTGGGGGGGCGCGGCTAAATCTTTAATGATCAGACTTGAGAGAGCACAAAGAGCAGTATTGAAGGTGATGTTGAACAAGCATTTTAGATTCCCGACCATGACCCTGTACAAAGAAGCGGAGATGCTAACGGTGCGTCAGCTTTTCATAGGAAAGCTGTTCTTTATTTTGATAGGTCTGCCAGGCAGTCTGGTCACATTGCGACTCAGCTCAAGAAAAGGGTATTCAAGATACCAAACACAAAAGTGAATACCGTTTTGCAGACCGACACCCTCACACGCTTCTTCCACTAATTTATACTAGAGTTATAAATGTATCCCAAAACTACTCACAGATAATTTGCATACAATGAAAAGGAAACTAAAAACTTGGCTACATACTTTAGATTACAGGAATACCGAAAATTTAATCAACTCCCAAATGAATCTTCCTACTCAAGGTTGCGTTTAAATTCCCCAGACAAATCACTCACATTCACATTCACTAACATTCACTCTACTCATCCAAACTAACAGACACAACACACACACGCGCACACTATTACTCACAAAAGTGCATACCTACGATAATTTTTAATTTTTAAAATCTAACTATATCCTTATTTTTATCCCGATACAACATTACAAACCAAATTATCGTCATTATTAGTTTTTGTCTATTTGTTCTGTTTTGTATAGATTACCCCAATGTAACTTGAGCTCTGAAATGTCTGATAAAGGTACCCACGACACGGGCCCAGAGCCTAGTGTGGGGCCATTGTATAAATCCTTAAATGTAATCTGTTTTTGTACAAATAAAGTGTTTAAAGTGTAGATAGTATAGATAGATGCCGATAGCGTCGCCAATTGTGAATTTTGATGGTTAATTTTTCTTTTTGTTTGGTAGATCGTAGTTAATATGTGTTTTCTTATCAATTTTATCAAAATCGGTGTGGTAAATTTTGAAATATGATCAAAATATCCTTATTTTTATTATTTATTAAAGAACCTCCTCTTTTTTTAAGCCGGTTAAAACTTATTTGAATTCGACAATTCTGGATCAAAATATCCAAAATTCGATTCTCGCCGTTTGAGAATTAAATTTGGAAGTTCACACCTTTAAATTTTTTCCTAGGACAAACGAAGTGACCAGGCTCAAAGAGAAAGAAAACAACAGCACCACTACCAACTACAACGACAGACTGCCAGCGACCGGGAACAGTTCATTCAACTTCGCCAGCTACTTCTCAGGGATCGATATGAGGCCAGGTAATTTTCTTTAGTAAAGTGACTTCTTTAGTAAAGGGTCGTCCTCCAAACCGATGGAAGGACGACCTCGGAGCGTTTAAAAATGATTGGACGATAGCAGCTCGGGATCGGATAAAGATAAAGTGGAGGGAATTGACGGAGACCTTTGCCCAGCTGTGGTACAATTGAGGTTAAATAAAAAAAACGTTTATAAAAAAGGTACATTCGTTATCATTTACATTCCAAAAACCCAAATATTAGTCCATAGAGTTACATAGTCATAAATTTTCATTACATAAATAGATAAATTTCTACTCGTATTTGTTGCAATTATTTCGGTATTTTCTTTAATGTTGGATTAAATAACAAAAATAGAAGACTTTTGCTGTCCGTGTGGGTCTTCCCCAAGAGAAACAATCTGGAAATGTTCAACTAAAGTGAGAATCAGCTTCTTCTAGGTAAACCTGCTCCATCTTAAACCGCACTTTCGTGTCACATCGCATGGCGGTCATCCGCAAAACTATCTCGTTATAAAAAAAACGTTTAGCCACTGTGTGTTAGTTAAATGTTTTTTTATATCGAACGTGTTTTAAATATGTTTTGTCAATTCGAAAATAACTCTAAGCTTCTTCGTGTCTCAAGTCTCGGGATCTACTCGGGATTTCTCTCTCTGCTACACGATGGACCCGGCACCCGCACGGTGAATCCATGGAATGCTAAGAATATCTTCTCTATTCATCTAAAATCAATTAACTCATAATCTAAATAGCTAACTAAGAGTTGTTCTTTCAGACATGGACATCCACGCATACATAGGTCCTCTGGACACCTCTCAGTACTTGTATGTGTACTCTGCTCTCATCGTGTGCTGCATCTTCTTCATCACGGCGCGAGCGTTTATGTTCTTCAAAGTGTGCATGACGGCCTCGCGAAACCTCCACAACGACATGTTCCACTCCATGCTGAGAGGCGTTATGAGGTTCTTCGATACCAACTCTTCTGGTGAGCTATGACCCTATATTGTCATCTTAGTTTTTATCAAATAGGTTTCAATGGCTATGAATTTTATTTGAAATGGTTTGTAATCCATCTAGCTAGGTTCGATCGTATAGTATTCGTATCACAAGTTCGAAATAACGGTACATGCTCGACTGAATAATCGAATGAAGCGATTTTATAACTGACTCCATATTTAAATAAAAACAATTAAATTTTGGAATGTTGCCTGAAGGGATTTTACACAAGTTTTATAATATTTTTATTACTTAGGTAATTTTACTCGGAATTTTGTTACAGAGTGATACTTAGATGAGGTAAAAAAAATGCAGTAATGTGTAATTTTTTGTATGAAAATATTATTGTAAACATAGTCATACAATTTTCCAGTTGGAAAATTATGCCCTAATGTTTATTTAAAATTTCTTTTTTTTAGGACGAATCTTAAACAGGTTTTCCAAAGATATCGGTGCGCTAGACGAGCTACTTCCCCGGTTCCTATTGGAGTGTATACAGATCTACCTGGTGATGTTCAGTATCCTCGCGCTGAACGCAGCCGCCCTCATCTGGACGTTACTCCCTACGACTATCATCCTACTGCTATTCTACACCATACTCCAGATCTATCTCAAATCTGCCCAGTCTATCAAACGATTGGAAGGCACAAGTGAGGATAAGTTTTGTTTTTCATGAAATGTAGTTATATTTTTTTATGTTTTTTCATTTTGGGTATCTATCGATGTTTTGTTTATTAATTTAACAACAGACTTCGAAAAAGGATAGGCGATTAGACTGTATTTTATAGTTGCCGACAAACAAGTTGACCCAATTGAAGTTAGCAAGGGGAAAGTTCGCGCATGTGCACTTCCACCAAATAAACCTTAAAAACGTTTGTGCGAAGCCATGCGCAGCTAACTTCATTGGGTCAACTTGTTTGCCGGCCACTATGCTACTTTGTAGGTACGTTCTTCGTTATCTTCATTTGGGATCGATGAATTGGTAATAGGTAGATATATTTATATCCAGTAGTACGTAACTAATGTAGGTAATCCTTACAATTTCAAAATGTTGAGTGTTTGTTAAAAATATCAGCAGAAAGTGAAAGTGTTGAGTGAAGTTACTTTAAAGTTTCTATGAAATGTAAATAGATTCCTATGCTTGTTTACTGTCTTTAAATTTTTAAATATCTTATAGATAACGATGTGTCAAATTTGTTAATTTTCCGCAATTACATGTAAAGATCGAACAAATTAATGATACATTATATTTATTTATTATTGTTTATTCAGCCCGGAGTCCCGTCTTCTCACACATGTCGGCCACACTGAATGGAATAAGCACAATCCGCTCGGCTGGAGCTCAACAAAGACTGATCAAAGACTTCGACAGATACCAAGTGAGTATGATAACGACAGAAAATGTGTGTAAAATTTCGCAATTTGCACGTACATTCAAAACTGCTCATGACTACGATAAAGTATAATGTTTATAATGTATCTACAGGACTTAATCACGATTTAATTCATTGTTTAAATACCTCGACGTTTCGGCAGCGTTACAACCGCCGCGGTCACGAGAAGAAGAGTCTTCTCGTGACCACGGCGGTTGTAACGATACATTATAAACATTATACTTTATCGTAGTCATGAGCAGTCTATGTTTTGAATTATGTGTTCAAATCGCGAAAGTTTAAAAACAATACGATAAAGTATTCAGTAAGATATTATGTAGGCATTACATAACGCATAATAAAATTTATTAATATACTCGTACCTTCAAAAAGTCTGTGTTACGTTGTTTTTTTCTTTGCATTTTCTTTCTCTCTGTTTTGACAGCTATCGGGTGCTGCTTTTAGGGATTGCTTTTGGTATGTGGTAATCACAGAAACAACATTAAATTTGTACAATTATGGTCGGATGTTTTAGTTCCAACATTCTAACTATGATTCGTCTGTGGCAGGACATTCACACGTCGACGTGGAGCAGCTACCTGGCCAGCGGCGTGACGCTTGGGTTCTGGCTTGATTTCATCTGCGTGATCTACCTGGCCATCGTCATCGTGGCCTTTCTCGTCATCGACAGCAGTCAGTACCTCATAACTATAACTACCTACTAATACATAGATACAGCATACTATTTAGGTCAGCACCGCGCAGATTCTTTAGGCTGTTTTTCCATCAGAGATGTGCTACGCAGATAAGTTGTGCACAGATCTATTGCGACACACAGACGTGATGTGGCAGACTCCACACCATAGCACAGTTTTTTTTAAAGCAAAGTTCTAAGCAGAATTAAACCACTCCTGCTATAAGTTTTTGTTTCAGGTTTAGTCGTAATTTCAACGTTCTAGTTTTGTATATGACGATCAGTCTAAGCTCACTCTGACATATGTATATTGTTACAGGAACGATATTCAGCGGGAACGTGGGCCTGGCCATCTCTCAGACTTTGATCCTGACAGGCATGCTGCAGTTTGGCGTGCGGCAGACGGCCGAGGTCATCTCACAGATGACGAGCGTTGAACGTATTTTGCAATACACGCACATAGAACGTGAGCCACAGTGGGAGAAAGGAGGTACTTTCATATGTCTACAGTGTGTTTAAATAAAAACCATATCATATGTATATTACCATAAGAAATCTGAGACAAATTATTCTAGATAGGTATTCAAAGTAGGAAATAGACTGACACACCGACCAAAAAGTGCTCAGTATCAGATCTATATTTATTATTTTGAACATACCTTAATTAATTACTAACTTGGCACATAATCACGCTCGGCATTACTTTACCCGGTAATTATACTATAAATCATTAGCATCATCAGGTCATTAGCAGATTAGCACAACAAATACTAGCAAAGAGCGTGCATGATACGGGCGGATCTTACGAAAAGTATTATTCCCCATGACTCCTATAATCGTGTGTCGTAAGTCGTGGGCTTAGAACACGTTGGGTGGCACAACACGAATACTTACCTTTCCGAACCTCCTCACGAATATCATAGGGCCGCACTCTAATCGTTGGTAGCACATATCTATCCATTTGGAAGTTTTTTAATATATATAGGTAAGGAAAATGCAACACAATCTAGTGACCAGAACCTGAGGCAGTAACTTGTACCCAAAAATGTACTTAATCGTTGTGACCACAGATTTCTAAAACAAAAGGCAGATGGAACGTGCGGAACACAGATCCTTAGGTCCGGAAAGCAAATATCAAATGCCAAAGCAAATACAAACTCCTGTCAGTACGAAACTGACTTCCGTCTCGTACGGGAGTCCCGTGTGATTTTATGTTTTGTTTAAGATTATGCCGTCTTGTGTCATCAAACATTGCAAACATTGTTCCCAAAATTAAAAAAAGGAAATTTCATAGGAAAGTTAGAATATTTTACTGGTATTTATATAATTTAGACGATTTTATTTCGATTGATGAATAGAAACACAACACCTCAACGAAAATAGGTCAGTGTTGCTATACTAAATTGAAATTATTTTCCCTGAAGTTAAGGTAAAATATATATTCTAATTTTGTTTTGAAGATACTCGTAGACCAAATGAATGATGAACATTGTATAATTCAATTTTAAGCCCTATTTTTATAATCGTTATTTTTTTTATTTAATGTAAATCGATGCCAAGAACAAAACCTCGCCGTTACTAGGGTTAATAAAAATACTAATAGTGTTGATGAAAACTATAGTTATGAAACGAATGGATAAAAACAAATCCTCGCCGTTATAAAACGTCTCGTCTATGACCTGTGGATTCTAACTTGATCTGTGCAGTGCTGTTAGCATAGCATATATATTTTCAATAATACGAACATATTTCTTTCTTACTCCTTGTTGAATTAGAGCCTCCCAGAGCAGATTGTGTTTGATTGAGTCGAAAGCTTTATTGTAGTCGACAAATGCAATGTATAGGTCTTTCCCATACTCATGAGATTTTTCTATTAACTGTTTTAATACATGCATATGATCAATAGTTGAAAACCCTGCTCTAAAACCAGCTTGTTCAATGGGCTGTTCTTCATCTATAGTCCTTGATATTCTATTTAGGATCAGCTTTGAAAAAAATTTGTAAATGTTTGACATGAGGCTAATAGGTCTATAATTTTCAATTACGTTTCTGTCTCCTTTTTTGTGGAGCAAGTTATTAACAAGAAATCCTTGCATTATATATTATCGGTGTAATAATAAATTATTTTAAAATAATGTTTTATGCGTTTATTATACGTGAAAATTTCCAAAGCTTAAGACAACAATAGTGGGACTTTTTCTTTAAGACTGGGAACATTACACGCACACCAACGTGAGTAATTTGACAACGTCGGTGAGAGCTGTCACGCATACATAACTAATGACTGGCCTCATAGTGTCGTTCACGAAGGTTTCATCTGTTTAGAAATCTGTGGTTGTGACCTTGTCAACGTACCAACTACAAGCCCATCTCGTTAACGTTAAAAGTATGCTCTACCAGACTGTGGAACGTATCCTAAACCACATGTATCATACGTGGATGTCCTCAAATCGAGACTAAATGGATTTCTTCTGCAAAATTGTACTCTTATCGTCTATGATAAGAGTACAATTTTATTTTAATTACATTTCATAGACAGCATCATCGCTTATTATTAGGCGAGACGGTGGACTATCGTATACCTACATATTATTGAAAAAAACTATTAGTGTATTTCAGCGGAATCATTTTGGCTCATATTAAACATACCTAATATGGAATTCATATTCTTTTTCAGAGCGGGAGACACCGAAAGGCTGGCCTGCTCAAGGTCGTATCGAGTTCCGTAACTGCTATATGAAATACACACCAGAAGACTTGCCCGTACTCAAGAACCTAAACCTGATCATTGAAAGTGGTTGGAAGGTATTATATAGCATTATTTAACCGTAGGAAATAGATCGCAAAAGAAAAATTCTAATCGATATTATAAAAAAATTATTGCCTTACATATTTCATACAGATGTGTAATACAGGCCGCAAAAACAAGTCTAGGATAGTGTAGTGTCTGATTGTTAAATCCTACTAATACCTATTATAAATTTAATGTAAAAGTATGTATCGATGTTTGTTACTCTTTCAAGCAAAAACGACTAAAGGGATTTGGATGATATATGTACCTATACATACCTGACTGATCGACGCTATCAAAATGAATGTCATAAATATATTTGCTAAAATCACTATAGATACATATATATATCACTATAAATCACTATATTATAAGTAGATAGTTAAAATAAAGAGATCATTATGTCAAATTTAGCAAAAACAACATAGCGGTCCATTTTTATCTATTCTGCGAAAACGGCTAAACTTAGATACTGTTCATTTTTCTTCCAGGTTGGCATAGTGGGCAGAACGGGAGCCGGTAAATCGTCCTTAATATCATCTCTCTTCAGGCTGGCCATTGTGGAGGGAGAGGTCCTCATCGACGATATCAATACTGGATACTTGGCCCTGCAGGTATTTTAGCTGATGCTCTATACTACCACAAATTGTATGAACTGGTTCAAGCTTTATTAGTTTTCACAATACAAAATAAGAATGACTCATCAAATTAGCCAACCAAAAGAGAAGGGTGGGACTTAAGTGAAGTGAATGATGATTCATTCTCCTATACCTGCCGGCCAGAGTGATACAACGACACACTACACTAGATTCCCTTTAATGGTTTACTGATCTGAGTAGAATAGTTGCGGTGACTGAATGACGCCACCTCTTATTATTATTTCGAATGTGGTGATGAAGATTGAGATTAGAGGGTAGGAAAAAGGAACTAAAGTGTTTCCTGTATAATTCCCACAATAATGGCCAAAACACATATAGATACTTCGTTTGTGATATTAGATTATTATGCTTTTTTGTATGCAAAAAGGATTTTTTCCGGGCAAAAAAAGGGTTACTCTAGGACTTTGGGATTTATTTATTTCCTTGTTATATAATGACAGAGCTAATTCATTATTAACATTTGTTAGTACCATCCTTCCATCATAGAATGTAAAACATCAACTGAATTTCTAACAACCTTTTCAACAACAAGACTGGTCCCCCCCATACGAAGAAGCCTTACTTAGTTTATTGCGAATTATGTGGGTTTGCGAGTATTCCTACTATAGGTAACATATTGTAATTAATTTTCCAGGAGCTGAGGTCGCAAATTTCTATAATCCCGCAAGAGCCTGTGCTGTTTTCAGCGACAGTTCGGTACAACCTGGACCCCTTCAACACATACGATGACGATCAACTCTGGAATGCTCTAGAAGCGGTAAGTGTAATTGAATGGCAAAGTTGGTTTCTTTATCTGAATAAAATGACAACAATCAAGCGAACAAGACGCCTCCCTTAATTAAGCGGTGGGCACCTACATACTCATAGAGTGATTCTACAATACTGTATTAAACTATACGAGGATTTGGTATAAAAGTAATCAAAAAACGATAATTCATCATTGAAATCTGTCACTAGTTTAAGAAGCCCTAGAAGTCTAGTGTTACAAATTATATGCGATATTTTATTTGTAAACTAGCTGCGCCCTGCATAGTAATAATATTAACCTGAGTAACTTCTTATAACATCGGCTATCTGCCAATGAAAGTCTCATTAAAATCGGCCAAGCCATTTCAGACATTAGCTGAAACAAATAGACAGATAATTTATTTTATGTTGTTATAGATACCTAATTACCACATTTACTTTCATATTTTAAGGAGTTAGTGATGAAAAACAGTTAATTTGGAACAAACATTGCAATTTGATTTACTATAGACCATGCAACAATGCATCTTTAGGCGAAGTATGTAAAAAAAATATGAAAAATATCATAATATCATGATAATTTGTGAAATAGCAAAGATGCCAAACATCCTAGAATTTACATTAGGTACCTAAATTATTAATTTATATAGGACACTCATATGACTCATAGGCATAATTATCCGCCCACCTTGTATTTCTCATAGTTTGCAGAAATCCTTAATTTTAAAGCAAATTTAACGGCAGTAACCTACGTTGAAAGCTATCAAAATGAAGATTAAGCAATAACAAATGAAGACAAGTATTTAAAGTGGTTTAAAACATATTATAAATAATCCCACAAAAACAATTTTGTTGAAAAGATCGAAGTGACGAAAAATATATAAACCCCACCTACATTTTTCGTTAATTATGTATGTGAGAATAGTATAACATTTTCAACCTTTAGCCACAATACCTTATTGTGGCTAAGTTAACTAAAAGTAAAACTCTATCGCAGGTTGACTTAAAGGCCGCGGTCCCCGCCCTGGACTTCAAGGTTTCGGAGGGCGGCAGCAACTTCTCCCTCGGGCAGCGGCAGCTGGTCTGCCTCGCGCGCGCCATCCTGCGCGGCAACCGCATCCTCGTACTCGACGAGGCCACCGCTAATGTCGACCCCAAGTACGGACACTTTCATTACTCTTTTACTACTAGAACTCTTTGCAGAGTCCGCCTAACTAAGTAACAGACCTTTGCCAGTTATTCTACCGCCAAACAGTAATGTGGAAACATCGTTGTATTCCGGTTTGAAAAGCAAAATTTCCAGTTAAATTACAGGGCAGCGATAAATCTTATATCTCTGGGTGACGAGCGCATTGTAGTGTTAGGTAAAGATTTGCACTCTTCGTGGTTCAATAGTTGCGTGCCACTGGGCAGGCATGTTGCTTACAATCAGGCACATGTCCCGCTCGTCTCTACTATACTCGTCTCCTGCTCGTCTCGACTATAAAATAAACTCTTCAACCTCTCCTATGACACATTACCTACCTATCTTCTTCCTTTGCGGACTTGTAAGTACCTACATACCTACTGATATATTTTGTCACTTCGTGAAGATGTCCATTTTTTTTTGTTTATCACCACGACCAGTTTAGAAACAGTAAGAGCTCTCAATGTGTTTGGCAGTGTTTTCCGAGTACCCGGGTGATCCATGTTCCATAACTTAGCTAGAAAAGGATTGTAAATTTTCTAAACTGGTCGATCAAGGTTCTTCAAAAAGAAGTCTTCGCTTATCCCTTTATGTATTGTCTTTTAACTTTAACTGTTGCTGGTGACACCGAGCGAATCATTAGCTTCTCATTTATGTATGAAGAAATATCCGTGACAATAATCTGTTATATTTCTAGAACGGACGAATTCATTCAAAGAACAATCCGAACGCGGTTTGCTGAGTGCACGGTACTGACGGTCGCTCACCGGCTGAACACCATCATGGACTCGGACCGCGTCATGGTGATGGAAGCCGGCCGCCTGGTGGAGTTCGACCACCCGCACAAATTGCTCACTAACCCTGACGGATACTTCTCCAAGATGGTCGCCGAAACCAGCGATAAAATGTGCGCCCAACTTCGACAGATCGCCAAAAATACCTATCTCAATAACGGTGGAGTCATATAGCCCCACTATTCACTAGGATAAGTAATAATGTGTTTGAATAATGCATTGGTACTTATCTTATTTATTTATATGGATAAACATTCCTCTAATTTAGATCTTTATATGAGTTGTAATTGTAAAAAAACGGATTTTCAGAATTTACCTACATAGTTCAGAAAACAAATAGGTAAGGCGTCGGCGACCTCATCAACGACAACTAGTAATTTTAGTAAAAACACTTCTGATTCGTCGCCTTTATCTGTATTAATTATGAAAAATTATAAGTTAGACCATAGGTACCTATGTTGATCAGCATTTGTCGTTGTCGATTGTGTAATATTATTATTTAGTTCATAGTTATAGGCTTGTAGTGTTTGTGCGCAAGGAATTGTTAACGTATCCAGTTTTGAGAGATTGAACTTTTTGCTCCGTAATAGACAATTAAGTACCTACCTTCCTAGAACAAGTACTATGAATAACCTGTTTGTATAAAGGATAGATACAAAATTCGACAAACATTTTAATTAGATACCTAATGTATGTATCGTAGGGTAGTCTGAGACTTATCTATTGATTCTCCAAAGGCAAAGTCTTCAACATCGCCTTAAAAATTGATAGCTTAACGGTTTTTTATCGGATACACTTCGGAGACTGTATGTGCAACTGATTTGCATGATCTAATATCACCTTGCTCTTTTTCTATCGGACTTCGGGTAGCTCGAAAAAGCGGCATCGATGCATGGTTGACGTTCCAAAGACACGTACGAAGAAGTTTGACTCTACTTTTATTATAAGAACGTCTAGGCTGTGGAATGCGTTGCCTGAGTCAGTTTTTCCCGATGGTTATAACCTTGGTGTCTTCAAATTGAAAGTGAATCGGTTTCTTCTAGGTAAACACGCTCCATCGTAGGCCGCATAGTCGCTTAACATCAGGCGAGATGGCGGTCTAGTGTAAACCTACTCATACAAAAGTTTTAACATAATTCATATCTACCTACCTACAATAGTTTTACTCTGGATAATTTGCCTACATCTGTTTACAATATTTGTCATGTCCGATTATTTTAGGTCATCGTAAGTGTGGCTAGGTATAGTATAAGTTAGTAATTTGTAATGGCTTTAGCTCAAATGAAATGTATTAATGAGGAGGAGGTATACCTACCTGCAAGTGCAACGAGTCCCAAAATGTGAAGAGTAGGTATTGATTTATTTGTTTTGTAAAAAGCTAACCGAGATGGAGACTACGCCAACCACATTAAAACTAAAATCACACCTATAAATTTCATTAGCATTAAACTAAATATTAACTACCTAATAAATCTACCCATGACAGTTACGATGACGAGATGAAGAAACTACATAAACGCACAATAATTTTATGTGATTTACGTAATTTTCCGCTATTATTATTCGTTCAGTGTTGACAATAACATTAAAATTAATAAAGCTGTATGTATTTTTAATAATGTATGGGTTCTGTGGTTTGACGGCAGATAACGCTGCCACAATCGACATTTTCATAATACTTTATCTTGTTAGGACAAACCTACTGTGCGGAGAATGAACTGTGTTATTTATTTGACTAAAATAATTAATTATAAGCCAAGTATTAGTAATAAGCTTATGACATAAGCTGATAAGTAAAATTATCAAATGTTTTCATAATTTATCATCAATCATCACCATTATAAATGCCATAGAGGTCATCCTCAAACAAAACAAGTATAAATAAATATTACTAAATTTTTCGGAGTTGTTTTACTTTAGATTTATCTCTCTCTCTCTCTCTATCTATTGTACCACACCTACAAGGTGTTTGAACATATTTCGGTGTTTTTAACCGCTAACACCAACTAACAGTGGGCCTTAAACTGATTCTAGAGCATGCCGGCAGATTTATCTGCCGCGTACGATACTATCAACATCAGTAAACTCTTGTCGAAAGTATCAAATACTATGAATGACCAGACCTTTATTAAATTACTAAGGGAGGTGGTCACCGTCGAAGATTTCAAGTTCATCTGGACAACAAGACACTAGTTGGTGACGACCCTAAAAACCGGTTTACCACAGGGTAGCGTCTTTTTTCTTGTCCACACCTATCTTGTTCAATATCTTCACCAATGACCAGATTAACCTTCCAAATTCCGAATGTTTTTCTACACTGATGACCTTGCCTAAACTTTTCCATCGGCATCCTTCGAGGACGTCGAAAATCATCCCACAGAAGATCTGGAAGTGGAGGATCCTATGACGAGAATGGTCCAAGACAAAGTTGTTAAACTGGACATTGATATTCAAACCACACTGCCAAAATATTAAACTAAGTCAAGCCAGAAATCACCTTCTCTCTCGACATTCCTCTCCCTCTGTTTCAACCCATGCTCACTGAATACCTGGCCTAGCACTGTGTTTTTCTGCTAGTGAATCAGCATGTCCAGTATAGCAACGAAAAAAAAAAGTAGATGCTGCCCTAAATGACACCTGTAGGAAAATAATGCCTACGCTGCTGCCTATAACCCACGTCACGTGGGTTGTATGCCAGAGTCACGTCTCACGACTCACTATAGCATAGCACCAAGAGTTACCAGACGTATCACCTGTTCCTGTTCTGAAAATGACACAAGAAACCGAGATGAGACACCCTCATCTCAAAATTAGGCGGCACCGAAAATTTGTTGGAACGAGATCTAGTAAGTAATTGCTACGGAACCATTCATGTTCGAGTCCAACTCTCACTTGGTTGCATTTTTCTTAATTCAAAGGGATTAATAGTAAAAATAAAGAAATAATTATTTCTGAATTATACAGTTTTTGTTTATTCAAAGGAATGGGTAAATGGAACAATGTAACAGAAATCGATTTCTTCTCCAATAAAATCAATAGTAAGTACATAAAATACATGATCACATTAACATGCAGCTTTCCACACACAGTAGGATGTGTTGTATGTGAAACACTTTTGGATCCAAATTAGGTGAGAAAAACACAGAGAATATGACATTAGCCAGGTCGAGCTAGACAAATCGTCAATGTGATCAAAGAGAATAAAAAATCATAGAAGTATTTAATAACACCAAACAAACAATTAAATACATTTATGGAATTATTATTTCTTTTGAGTGAATTTCCCGGACAGTTTATGGGACAGGCAAATAAACTTTATTACAATAAAATTACCACTATCACTGACTTTAAATAAGTGAAAACCACACTAATAACAAATTATGCTCCTTGAGATTTATCTAATTTCACATAATTTATATTTTAACACAATCTACTTATATCCACACATAATTCAGCAGTACACAGGAATAGTTCTAAAGAATATAAAGTTTTCTTTCCAAATATGAAATAATGATGTTTTCAAATCAAATTATGATTCACAATAACATGAAACAAATAAAATCAAAGAAATATGTATTACACCACTATTTAAATTTATTTAAAGCTTTTTAAACAAGTACCAGATCACACAAAAAGTTTTCCAAAATGAATTAATTACAGACTGAACCTTTAATTTTAAATATGATTATTAAAACATTTTTTTTTTTCATGCAGTACTAAGCAAATGCTATCATCAACTAGTAGGTACTTGTTCAAATGAGTTCCTTAAAAATAAACTAGGTTAATACTACCCCTATGACGCTACTTTTTTTGTATAAAAGCACAAATATTGTCCATAATTTTATATTAAATCTAAGTGATGTTTTGGGCTATATCATGTTCTTGTTTGAATGTTTACTGTATATCTGGAAGATCTTCCTCCTCACTAGAGCTGGACTCATCCTTTTCATTTTCATCTCCAAAATCATTAATCTTGTTAGGGAACATATCCATATCATCAAAGTCTTCTGCCCCACTCTCGTCCTCATCCTGCCAGCGCTCGAAGTCGACTTTAAGCCAGTGGTGTTTTTTCTTGTCACTTGTTAATGTGGGCCAGAAGATTCATCAGTCTTTTCTTTAGCTAAAACTACTTCAATTAACCTCCCTTTGTTAACGTATGCACATTTTTCAGGCTCTATTTCACCAAATAGAGGTATGGTAACCTCATGTTGTTTTTTGTCAGGGGCACATATCCCATTAAAGTAAACGGATTTCTTTTCAAACTTAATGTCGGGTTTCTCGCATTCCACATTGAATGTCAAAAATATTCGGGCGCTTCTCTGTGCCCATGAAACGGAAGGCGGCGTGATAACCAGATTTGATGTCATTGTATTTCTGAAACAAATATCAAATAAGTTTGGAGGCTTGATTCTTAAATATAATTGGAGACAAATATAGAAATTTCAATAACTTACAATGAAATAGTTTGTGAGAAAATCTTATAATATTTTATTTCTAGTTCTTGCAATCGATTCCTTTTTTCATTCACTGCGGCTTCGGAACTATCACAGTGTCAAAGTGTCACAGGTCACAGGACCACTTTAGTCTCTCAACTTCAAACTCCAAACTCTAATCGCAAACGTCATGAGTCATGAATCATGAATGATAAAATTGCTAAAATGTTTTTTTTATTTATTCTTGACCATGGATACTATTCTTTCAGCTGAGTCAATTCATACGTAGGCAGCGTTGCCAGTGGCAGATGTGTTAATTTCTAGAGTCCAAGCAACATTCCCCAAATTCGGAGAAAAAAAATCTAAATTTAATATAAATCCAAGAAGGACATATAAGGGAAAATTACTCAGTAGTTCAAAAATAGAAAGCCCGTTTTGACATTAAGAAATCACCAAGATTGTAATACGGAACGAAACTTAAATAAACAATAATTAATTACTTTAAGATGTTCTTAAAATTTAAATCCATTTATGGGCGCCTCAAATAATATTACA
The DNA here is from genome assembly GCA_017562165.1 of Ectropis grisescens. Lineage (NCBI taxonomy): Eukaryota > Metazoa > Arthropoda > Insecta > Lepidoptera > Geometridae > Ectropis > Ectropis grisescens. The sequence continues at coordinate 20,216,348 of CM029781.1, read as the reverse complement.
GAATCGCGCTTGGAAGTAAAAGGTTTAATAGGGTGAGCTCAGGAGCGTGGAACCGCCGAGTGTACCCGAACGAGAAAAATACAGTCCGCTCTTTACTGCTGTGTCTTCAATAGTTATTTCTTATTTTAGTCATTATAAAACCATTGTATAATTTGTAAAATACGAAAATGTAAATGTTTAACAACATTATATTGTGACAATACTAGTATGGCTTAACAGGAAAAGTACCTGGGTGGCCGAGCTTTGCTCGGTTATTTAGATACATACAGATTTTCTCAAAAAAAGAACTTGAAAAAAGAAAGGTGGCAGGCTGGATTCGAACCTGGACCTACCATGTTATGACCGCCCAACTTCCCGACTGAGACGCGCGACGTCGCGAAATTTACCGTCGCAATCTAATGTTTATGTAACAGTTTTTCATTGTCTAAAGAACAAAATTAAAAAATTTGACTAACCCCCGACTACCTTAGCTTTGTTATCTGTACAACATTCTACTAGTCAAGCCCTTTCATTTGATACCCATATTAAGGGAATTGTGAAAAAGAAATGTAATTCGTCATTTTGTGGTGGCGGCCATCTTGGATTTGAAATTTATTATAGCGTATAGTACTCTACTAGTCAAGCCCTTTCATTTGATACCCATATTGAGGTAGGTTGTGAAGAAATATTTTGTCCGCCATTTTGTGGAGGCGGCCATTTTGAATCGATATTAACCAAACATAGCTAAGAACACCCGCACGGATATTAACTTTCAAATAACAAAACCGCATTGAAATCGGCCCATCCGTTTGAGCTCTACGGTGCCACAGACAGACACACACACAGACAGACAGACAGACAGACAGACATCGACGTCAAACTTATAACACCCCTTTTTTTTGGTCGGGGTTAAAATGCGCATAAAAGGGCGTTTTTTAAAAATAAATCCTGGCTAGATCGATTTATCGTCCCCGAAACCCTCTGTGTATGTCGCAGCCGGATCGTATAATCCGCTGTATTACATTACGGCTAGCCGTATTGAAAACCAGGGCCGTTTTGTAAAGCGGCGGTTTGATGATTAGCCAAATTGAAAGCGGCTGATTGAAAAACAGCCGGAATGTATTCGACGCCATACGTCATTCAAAACGGCTAGCCGTAATGTAATAAAGCGAAAGATTAGCCGCCGCTTTGACAATTTTTAGTTCCGATTCTTAACACTCATGGCGCTGTCTGACATAACAACAACATGGCGTTGAAAACAGTACGTGTGTTGCCAAATTGCTAAGGTGACTGTGGATTCTGGTGTTCGGCGGAATCTTACACAATATTATTGGGTTGGTTTACCACTAATAACTGGTAATCGGACCGGGTAGGTTAGGAAGGACCCAGATCCGACTAGGAGCACCCCGACTCCACCTAGCCTTGTCGCTACTACCCCTAGAGTGTATATAAAAAATGCGGGAGCCAGAAACTCAAGGGAGGTCCTGAGTGGAGCGAGGCATGCGAGGCCGAGCGCAACGAAGGGGGCCTCCCCCCTTCGTTGCGCTCGGCGTCGTTGGCGAGCGAAGCGACTCGGCGACCTCCGTAGTGGAGCGTAGGCCGAGTATGGAGAAGCGACACTCAGGGCTGACCGCAGAGCTTCTGGCGGGAGCCCACCCGGAGTCAAATCTGAATGATGACCCTTGTCTAAGCGCACCATATTTTTTTAGGTGTACCATCACCAATATCAAGTTAGGGGCTGTCAAGTTTTATCTGAGAGGTATGATGTTTAAAAAAAAAAAGTGTAAGAAATATGGCAAGAGATAATCCTGTCAGCTTTTTATGATTAATACAATTAATTTTCATTGTTTATTTTGTAAGTATGGTCTCCCTACAATTTAAGCAGTAGTACAATGCGGCTAAGCGTTGGCCGCCGTATTGAAGAACGTATCGCAAAGACAATGCGGCTAATCGTCAAACCGCCGCTTTACAAAACGGCCCTGGTTTTCAAAACGGCTAGCCGTAATGTAATACAGCGGATTATACGATCCGGCTGCGACATATACATAACCGAAACCGTTTCCGAGATTCAGATTCTATATAGCTATAAAATGGTGGGTTCGATTCCCAGCTAGTGCAAATATTTGTGTGATGAATTCAAATGTTTGTACTGTGTCTGGGTGTTTATATTTATAATAAATATGTATTTAAAACTATATAAGTATTATAACAGCTATCTGGCCGCCATAGTACAAGCTATGCTTAGTTTGGGGTCAGATGGTGCTGTGTGTGAACTGTCCACCAATTTATTTATATATACATACCTACAAGAATTGCTCGCAGGTATAAGATTTCAAGTGCATGTTTCTCATACTAGAACCTGTAGTAGAGGTGAGACGTATTTTTATTAGAACTTGTGCTGCCAACTTAAGGGATTTCTCGTCATAGCTAGCGGATTTGGGTACGTTGAGAACGGGAAAATAACTTTCTAACCGCTTACGGGATATTTAACGGAAATAAAAACTTCATGTGTTCATCCATAAATGGCTATTGTGTATAATATTAACGAATTATTTGATATGATGACAACAAGGTCGATCAAAGACTTCTTTTGCAGTCCAGACATATACTTTTCTCTGTTTATTAGCGGCACTTACCTCTGCTAGCTGCTAAGCAGTGAAGCCAGACCACGCGATTTTTAACTCGCACCTTTAGGCTCACACCCGTAAGCCGCAGCTCAAAAAAATGCGAAATTTAATGTTTATTTTTTTTACTGATGTTTGACGTAAATTCATAACTAACTTGGAAAATTTAAAACAATTTGGTTAGCAACACTGACCTCTAGTGGTTTTGTTTGCGGCTGAAGTACTATAGCACCACAGACTAAGTAGTACACTTATATCACAGATTAGAATATTTATACAAGAATAGATTAAAAAAAATAGGTAAACAATGAGGCGTTTTCCGACGAGATAAAAATATTGGTTACAAAAAGCGACGATAGGAGGCGCTTGAAAATTTTAGATTGCGATGTCAATGTCAAAAGCCACTGAACCACATAGTGAGGGACTACTGGGACTGGACTGACTGAACCTAGCTCGCATATCTGTGTCGAACTAGTTCGCTCCTATATTTCGTTCGTTCGGTCTTTTTCAGATATTTTAGAGGACAATATTGCAATTTTTAATTCATACTGCGCTCCAATATTTAACTATTTCATGTTATGTAAAATACTAAAATTTCATGTGAATTGAGAAAAATTCCGGCAGGTCTCGTCGGGAGAATGGCAACTGCCGATTGATATCCTATCGTTTCGAAGATAATAATATGTGCGTAATGCCGCTAACTTAAAACGGTTAAGGAAAACTTCGTGAGGAAACCGACATGTACCTAGAATTCTTCGAGGTCATGACTGTGTCATCAGTGTGGATTGGTACACTGCGACAACGTGGTGGATTATGGTTATGACTCCCTTTTTTGCAAAAGAAGTCCCCGAGTCCCAGCAGTGGGAACAATTAGTGGGCTGCTTATGCTTTTGCTACCTGATCATAGATGTCTACGGTTGTTTTTATTTGCTATTGTTGTTGTGTTGTTAGTTGCTATTCCTTAATAACATCTGTAAAATCGGAAACGCTTTGTGTACATGCATTAAATTCAAGAGAACTATAAATTGTCTGATTTAAAAATTTCACCAATCTCAATATACGGATATTGTCAAAACCTTAGATTTGGATAGAAATGTTAAGTAATGTTAGACGTAACATAAGCGCCATCTATCATTTCTTTGTTTTTATCTCTACTAAATGTCTAGACAATCTATATGTGGTAGAAGTGATACTTTAGAAATGCTTAACTTTCTTTTACTGTCGCTTTTCGTTTCATTGATTTGCAAATCACAACGATGCTTAAGAAATGTTCACTACAAAATACGAAGTCTAATAAAATCGTTGAATACGTAACATACAATTCGGGGAAGAGCGAACTAAATCAATCAGTTGACCATGCGGCATTACTGAACAATAGTGGATCGCCGAAAAATAACGGTCACGGAACAAGATAATCGATGAGCTAATTCGCATAGTTCACTAAAACTTAAGGAGTGGTTCTTTATACTCGTCGTTTGGTAACTAAGGTCCCAACACTATTATTTTTTTATTTATTCTTGGCCATGGATAAATTGGATACTAGTCCTTCAGCCGTGGATAAATATTTTCGTATCAGTGCTGCCATTGATATGTTTTAATCTTCCTTTATTTATTGAAAATCGAATGTGATCAGTAACGAGTTTTTATTCCATTGTCAATTTAATTGACTATTTTTAGTCCCAATATTTTAACACTAAAAAAGAAAAAAAAGATTTTAGAATAAAAAAAATTCTTCGAGTATTTAGGGTTTATAGAAGGTAAACAAACCAAACACATCAGCTGAGCTGAGAAAATTATAATTTATCTAAAATAAGTGATGTGTTTGGGAAACCTCCAATATTTTTAGTTATCGCAAAAAATTTAGATTTACACTTTTTCCCTGAACATTGGGAGGGGCTATTAAAGTAATACACAAGCATAGTAATTACACTTTTGAGAGTCTATGGCACAGACAAATCTTTTGAAATTCCACTACTGCCATCTAGTGCGTACTTTGGAACTATTTTTGTCTCGTCGGAAAACGGCTCATTAACAAGTTGAATATTGTTGGTAATGGTAAACAACAAAGAAGTTGGAAAATTAAGTAAACAAATTAGGTTGTAGTACAACCGTTGTACTTATTTGGTTTCTCTACTTAGTCTGTGCTTAATGCTTATTCTTATTTGTTAATTTTGAATTTGTGATAAACGTAGTAAAAAACTAATTCCTGGCATTTCCTGGTTTGTTAAAATGAATATAAATTGCTCCAGAACATCGAGCAGTCAACATAACTTGACCCAAACAAACAATATAAATCAAGACGTGTTTCTAGACCAGCCATGCATAGGGATTTTCCGATACTAGTAAATACGAGTAGGTACTCGATACTTTTGATTCGATACCAAGTATTTATTGTATCGAATCAATTTTGCGATACATAATCGGTATCGAAACAAAAATACCTGGTATCGAATCGAATCAGCAAAAAAAAAACGAAAACAATTAATTAAAAAAACCGAGAACGCATCATACAGAACTGAGAGAGCAGAAACACTAAACAGTCAGCTAATCAGGTTACCGAGTTTTCGGTATTCGTCGCGTGGCGGCGTGAGTGACGCGTTGTCTCGCGCTGGGCTAGCCGAATTCGTCCGACTTCAGCCGAGCCCACCCGAGCCGAAAGCGAGAGAACGCACCCGCAAATCATCTCGCCATTCCGCCATTGTGAAAGTGTTAAGTGATTGTTTACAAGTAATTTTATTAATTGTAATCATCAAAGTCATCGGTTTATTCAATGTTATCATGGCACCACCAAAATCTATAATATGGACACATTTACGAAAACAAACGAAACAATTGCAAAATGTAAACAGTGTTTTAAGTCTGTGAAGTATTGTGGGAATACGTCGAATTTATTCAAGCATTCTAAAACTCATGGAATTTCTGTGGACAAAGGCAAATTACAGAAAACAGAAAATAAAAGTCCAACGAAAGGTAGGATTCTAAACTTTTCTTTCTTTTGCGATTGCTTTCCTAAAATGTTAAATAAAAATCCTACCTACTCCTACCTATTTTAGTTGTATAAAAAATAGTTTTGCAGCAGTGGTACTGTGACTGTCTTGTCTATATATTAATAATATATGAATAATAATTGATGACCGATGATATTTCCTTTGTATAAATACGATTTAAACAATTTAAGGTTATGTGTTTGTTTTGTTAGTGTAATAGTGTTGTTAAATGGTTGTAGTGTTGGGGTTGGTATTATCGATACTTTGAAGATTATCGATCTACCAAGTATTAATTTTTGTTATTATGTTTCAGTTCAAAAAATACAACAGTATTGGCCAGCTCAAAGCATTTTATGGAAGATGATCAACCCCAAGCATCAACATCGAAAATTTCAGAAGATCGTGATGATTGTTCTAGTGTAACCACATTAACAAGTATGGACTCGGAGACTGCAAGGGAGCTATGTCTGAGCAATTCAATAAAGTATGCGTTTGAACGAATTTCATCTAATAAAGGTAAATAAATAGATATTTAATAAAATATTAGCAAAATAATATTAATACATATAGTTTTAGTGTTAAAGAAAAAAAATATAAATATTTAATTGAATATTACATGTATTAAAATTGAGTTTTATTTTTAGCTGGTGGTACAGTAGTATACAGAATTGTTCAAGCATTGATATTTTTATCTGTCGAGATATGCGTCCATTTAATATAGTTGAAGGAGAAGGCTTTTACGACTTGTAAAAGAACTGGAGCCTACTTTTAAAGTTCCTGGCGCAAAGTATTTAAAGAAAATGACTACCGAAAAGTACGAAGCTTGTATAACTATTTGTAAGTCCAAATTATCCAAGATAGACAATTTCTGTTTAACGCTGGACATATGGACAGAGACAATGAATGAAGTAGGATTCATGGGCGTCACCATACATTTTGTAGATAATGGTCAAATGTGTATGTATTATCTTGCAACTCGTGCATTAAGAGAGCGACATACAGCTGAATACATATCGGAAAACCTGCTGGATATTTTGAAAATTTGGAATATTCCACTTACAAAAATTCGTGCTGCTGTATCAGATAATGCCAGTTCAATGTTGGCTGCCATACGAATGTCTTTAGGCGAAAAAAACATTTACCGTGTTTTGCCCATACTATTAACCTTGTAGTTGAAGAGGCACTAAAGTTGCCCAGTGTTAAATCAGCTGTTATAAAAGTACGAGAAATTGTTAATTGGATAAAAAATAGTGTTGTGCAGTCGGATAAGCTACGAAAATCCAAATGCGTAATAATGTTTCGGAAGGATCAGTTTTAAAACTTATTGCAGATGTAAGAACTAGGTGGAACTCCACTTTTTTATGTTAGAGCGATTTCTAAAGTTAAGAATAGTAATATCAGAAATTGTAATTGAGAGTGTAGTGGCTCCAAATTTGCCAAGTGCAGTGGAAATGGAAACCTTGAATGAGCTTACAACTGTATTAAAGCCTTTTGAATATGTAACAAGAGAATCATCGGGTCAAAAGTATGTAACAATCTCCAAAATTATACCAATGCTTAATTGCTTAACTACAGAACTGAATAGTATCACTCCAAACTCCGCTATCGTTAAAGAATGTAAGGATGTTTTATTGAGAGAGCTGAAAAGGAGGTATGGGATGATTGAATTAAACGATCATGCAGCCATTGCAACAATTCTAGACCCAAGGTTTAAAAATCTGCATTTCCAAGACCCCTCTGCATGCGGAAGAGCTATTCAAAAACTTAGAACCATGGTTGTCGGACAACTAAGTAGCCCAAGTGAGTCAGAAGATGATGTCTCATCTACTGCACCACCTGAATACGATTTTGGAAACATCATAAAGAATTAGCACATGGGCACAAGAAGAAAAAAAAAAAATCTCATCAGGGAGATGAAGTTTCTCTTTATTTATCAAATCCAGTAGTTTCTCTTAAAAGCAACCCATTTGCAGAATGGGATGACATGAAGTTTGTGTTTCCTTGTCTGTACAAGTATGCACAGCAATATTTAATTGTTGTTGCAACATCAGTTCCTAGCGAGTGCCTTTTTTCCAAAGCCGGTGCAACAATGACACAAACAAGGAACAGATTGTCTTCAAAATACCTTGAACAGTTACTGTTTTTGGGCAATCTTAATGCTGAAGAGTTTTTTGTTTAAATTATAATAAGCCTAATAAACATTTATAATAAATAAATAGTTTTTTTTCTTCTCAATTTTGTTTAAATTATTATCCTTCCACGTTCATTGATAGCACCCTCAAAATAATAAAACAAAATTAAAGTTCCAAAAAGTATCGATATCAGTAAGTATCGATACTTGAGGAGTACTTATTTTAGTAGTATCGAAAAAAGATTTGAGTATTATCGAAATGAGTAAGTATCGATACTTAGGTGGTATCGGAAAATCCCTAGCCATGCATAGTTGGATACATGAGTGTGGATGTTTCAAGAAATTATCATTCAGACATTTCTCAATTAAAGTTTGTTACTAATATACCCAAAGGCCGATTGTCCTGGAATCTCAACCATAACATTGAACGCGCTGTAAAACGCACTACTGATAATAGCGATGAGAAAATTGACCTACTCCTTAAATTCATGCTCGACCAAAAAAATAGATTTAATTTGCCAAAAGACACTTTCATCACATACAGATACACATTGATTAAAGTAATGTGCAGTGCATTTCACATGTATGAACCAATGTGTTAGAGCATGCCTGTATAACAATAATATTTATTTGGATGAAATGAAATCTGATCTAGAAATCCAAAGAAGGCAATCTCGTAGCGAACAAGAAAAAACGTTTTGTGCTTGGGGTTACAAATTTGAGCAATACTTGTCATCAGGTAGGTAGTAGACATTTTTATTTATTTCTTTCTTATTGTGATTGAACACACTTTTCAATATTCAAAGCAATGTATGAAATCAAATCATAAAGGTACCTAAGTACCTGCTAGATTCAATCAAAGTAAATTTTAACTGTTATTATTTATGTTGTCCATCTCTTCAGTCAATCTCTATTACTAATCTTTCACTTTTATCCTTTCCTCTGGTTCATTTGATTCATACAATTTCAAAGCTATCTATTTTCCAGTGCCAAAACAACTTAACATAAGTGACTGTTTTTAATTATAAATTTTAGGTTTACACTTGACCTCCATATCACCTGATATTAAGCAATGATGTGGTCTAACATGGATCATGCTTACCTACAATAAACCAATTCACAATCGATTTGAAAACGCCTAGATATTTTCCCTATGTAACCATCGGGATAAACCCATTAAGGCAACATATTACAGTCTAGACATTCTTATCATAAAAGTAGAGTCAAACCTTTTGATTCAGTCTTTTCAATGTCAATCATGAAAGAATGTTGCTTTTTCGAGTTACAAGCTGTTTGGTAAAAGGGCAAGGTCATGCAGATCAGTAGCACACTGCATGTTCATGTTTAAGCAAGTGCATAACACTGGACTGTTAATGAGTGTATTGTGTACCTGCCACCACATGTGCACCTTGCTTGTCCATTAAATTTAGCTGATATGCCTATATCTCAGTGTTGAAATAACAAATTATTGTCTTTTAAAAATTATCTGTTAAATTTTTTTTGTTTTTTACTATCCATTTGTCAAGTTTGTTCTTAAAAGAGTTTAACGACTTTGCCGACATAACATCCTCAGGCAACCTGTTCCAGTTGTAAACCACTCTGTTCCTGAGGATGTGATGTGCAGTGTTTGTCAGTGATGGCGCGAGGGACAACGGGGACTTATGACGCCGACTGTCTCTCTTATGCTCCTTTAATCTGTACAGGTTCCTAATGTGAGGGAGATTATAAAATCCATTCAGTATTTTAAATGTTTCGATCAAGTCTCCCCGCAACTTGCCTAGGTGTAAGACCCCACACTTCACAACATTTAGATTGACAACCCAGTCCATGGTCCAGAAGTGCACATGATCTAGATCCTCCTGAAGCCGCCTTGAAGCCCTGAACTAACCAGTGGGTTTGCAAAAAATATACCATCATCAGCAAAAAAGGCAGATTGACTTTTAATTGTTTCAATTAGATCAGTTACAAAAATCCCAAAAAGTTGGGGAGCAGTCACCGATCCTTGTGGCACACCACTGGACACATTCCTGCGATAGGGAATCTCCGACTCGAACTTGTAAAGTTCTTCCAGTTAAGTAATGCTCTATCCATTTCAGCAGCTTGCCACATATACCTTAACGGTCTAATTTCATTAGGAGATGCTGATGAGGGACTCTATCAAAAGCTCTCTGAAAATCTAAATAAATAATGTCCACTAGATTTCGTCCGTCCACTTCATTACTCAAATTATGGACACACTCTAGCAAGTTGGTGATAGTGGATCTTTTCTCAACAAGACTGTGCTGTTTGGTAGATATAATACAATGCCTATTAAGAAACTGTGTCAATTGCCTATTTATAATCTTTTCCATTATTTTAACTACAATACTAGTACACTAATACTGGGCACCACTCTTCAAATAGATGAGTGAGTAGCGCTTATAATAATGATTTTAGTTTATTTTTCGCTTTTGAGTGCTTATTTGTGGTTTTGAAGTTGGTTTAATTTTTTGTACGAAAATAGTTTATTTTACCCTTTTTAGTGTACAAGAGCAGAATAAAAAATTTTGATTAACCCCCGGCTACCTCGGATTTATTATTTACAACATTTGATCATTTGATACTTATATATATATTATTATTATATCTATATTAAATGAGTTGTGAAAAAAGAAATGTGTTTCGGCATTTTGTGGTAGCGGCCATCTTGGAATTGAAATTTGTCATAGTGCAAAGTATTCTACTAGTCAAGCCCTTTCGTTTGATACCCATATTGAGGTAGTAATGAAAAATATAGTATAATTCGCCATTTTGTGGTCGCGGCCATTTTGGATTTGAAATTTGTTATAGTGTATAGTATTTTACTAGTCAAGCTAGGCGGCCATCTGGAATCCACAGTAACCAAACATAGCTAAGAACATCCGCACGGATATTAAACTTTAAATAAAAAAACCGCATCGAAATCGGCCCATCTGTTTGAGCTCTACGGTAACAGAATAGATATTACTACAGAACCCTCACTTAGCGAAATTTTTTATATAAATAGCGACTCTTGCGGGGACGCAACAAAGTGCAATTCAGCTCGCATTAGCGCTCAATGCCTATCGCGATTTTCACCTAAACATTTGCGCTCTCTTCTAACGCGTAACTCTGTCGCTGTCTGGCGCGGATGATGCGCATAGAAAGGGTTGTCGACATATTATCTAATAAAAAAGTTAAATTTACCTTTCTTTATGTAGGTAGTCAGCATTGTAGCTCAGATTATATATTTTAGAACTTCGTAACGCGCAAGACAGCTAGAAGAGGCCGTAACATAGGGTTGGACACATTGAAATTAAAACAATAAAAGTATACTTTGACTGTTTTTATTCTACTTGATCTTCTAAATGTTGTTTGATAAATATGTAACATATTTTAATGTACCTACCTACACTTATACATACAACCAACTTCGATTACAAGCTATTTTATAATGTCCCGTACTTTTTGTACGGTTAGCAGAAAAATATAAAAAATAATGCTATTTTTTGTACAACTAGGAAAAAATGATAATTCTTTGTTTGTTTTTTGACTCGTGCATCCATATACAGCACAATATGCACGCGACGTCATTTTGCGCGGGAAACGTGTTGCGCGAGCGCTCAGACGTGCGTTCGACAACCGCCGGGCACTTGTTCCGTGCGAGGAACGGTCTAGCTGTAGGCTAAAACCGCGCGACCTTGAGCGAGTGAGGATGCACTGCTACGGTGCCACAGACAGACAGACATCAACGTCAAACTTATAACACCCCTGTTTTTGATCGGGGGTTAAAAACCTGTTTTTGATCGGGGGTTAAAAACAAGTTTTTATTAATCCATTCACACAATTTCGTATTGACAGGATCGAGTTTCATAACTTTTGTGAAATCTACAACTATGTCATCCAGAAAATTGTACGCAAATTTTAGTTTATGGTTCATATTTCAAAAACCACCCGACCGATTTCGATAAGATTTATATGGGACCATTCGGGAAGCTTACCCATCCGAACACGAAAAGAAATTTTAAAATCGGTGCAGAGGTTCTCGAGAAATCAGGTAACATACATAAAAAAAAAAAAAAAACATAGGGTCGAATTGATAACCTCCTCCTTTTTTTGGAAATCGGTTAAAAAAGTTGCGATGTTTGTCACGATTTCCTTCAAAACTGAGATTTAATTTCGCAAAATTGAACACTGTATGATATTTAAGCAACAAGGAATTAGATAAACACTGATACAGTCCTGCAAAACCAATTAAAAAATTTTCGTCAAAATGTAAAATACGACATTTCAACACTTGTTTCTTAAACTGAGGGTAGACAGAAAAATCTAGCTTATACAAAAGAAAAACCGGCCAGTAGTTCTTTCAGGCGTTGTCTATTTGACGGCGGACACTAGACACAGAAAATAATCCTACTAATATAATAAATGCGAAAGTTTAGATGTTTATTTTTGCTCAATGTCGGTGGTACCTTTTTATGTGGGGCAATGCATTGACGCACTCTCCACCGTGTAGGGACACGGCATGTGTGTCGGGCACAACATCACTTAAAGTGGTGCCCCTACCGACTGCCACAGGTTTATCCGGCATGCCAGTGGTTCAGAATCGCGGGTAACTCCTCGCACCCTCCGACAACTCTGACTCAACACCGTCGCCCTTGCGGACCCGCCTCAAGGGCGGACGGATCCACCGCATTGGCTCCAGTGACGCACCGCAAACCTAGGTGGGGACCTAGGGATAGGCCTCCCGAGGCCGGGCGGTTGGAGTGGGTAAAGGAAACTGGATGATGATCATGTGTGATTAACATTATGACGATGCAATATGACAACTTTTATGACATTATCTTATTTCTACTTTGTTTAATCTTTGATAGTAGGAGTCATCCTGTCATACATTATGTTACGATAAAATGCAAGTATGTAGTAGGAATCTTTGCTGAGTCCGCCTGGGAAGTACCATATTTGCCAGTTATTCTACCGTCAAGCAGTAATGTCCAAACATTACTGTGTTCCGGTTTGAATGGCAATGTTCCCAGTAAAATTAGAGGAAATAGATATAAACCACCATATATCTCTGGGGTAGTAGTAATTGTACTGCACTGCGCTCGTGCTAGGCAATGATTTGCACTCTGCTTGTTCCAATAGCTTCGTGTCACTGTGCTGTAATGTGGCAGGCAAGTTGCTAATCATTAGGCACATGTCCTGCTCGTCTTGTCATTCTACAGCTCTACACTATAAAAAAAACTATGTCACACTAATTTGTAATTTCGTATTGTTTTGGCCCCTTGTCATATTTGCCGCACACTATTGTCGTCACATAATTTGCATTTTTTACATCAATTCATTAAATGAATCAAAAAGTCGCGAAATTTTCTAGTGGACTACTCGTAACTCAAAAAAGCGATATCGTTTCATGATTGATGTTACAAAGTAACGAACGAAGAGGTTGACTCTACTTTTGTGAACATAAAAACATCTAGGGATCTTGGCTAAGGAATGCGCTGCCTGAGTGAGTTTTCCCGATGTTTATGATCTTGTAGAGATGGGCGTTGAATCAACGAACAGTTTATTTCAACTGTTTACTAAGCATGAACGGATAGACTAGTTTACAGTTCTCCGGTAAACTAGTCGAAGATAACTATATACAACCATTATTTTACTTAAGGCTATTCCGTTTATGGCGTAAACCAGTCGAAAATTTTACGGTTTCTTAGACTAGTTCACAGTCGACGGTAAACGGTCTCGTTTCGTCGACGGTTTTGGCGGTTTGGTAAACGGTTAGGAAAACGAAAGAGGTGGGTACCTCTATGATCTTGGTGTCTGCAAATCTCGAATGAATCGGTTTCTTCTAGTAGGTAAGCACGCTCCATCGTAGACCGCATCGTCGCTTAACATCAAGCGCGATGGCGGTCTAGTGTAGGTAAACATATAAAAGTTAAAAAATAAAAATGTAATTGCAGATCATCCAGCTCAGGGGCCAAATATTGACAAACCAGTTATCGAGAATGAAGAATTTTCACTCTTTTTCCGTTCTCAACTTGGAAACCACAAACTTTTCTATGGAGCACAAGTGGATGGACTACTTGCAACTAGCCCTATACCTCCTCCACCAGAAACTGATGTACAAGAAACTATTAATTACTTGAGACAGCATCAATACATTGAGCTAAAAACAAATAAGGAAATTCTCAACTCAAGACAAGAACGAAATCTCAGGTACTTACACTGGATATAAAGACAATTGGTCATTTTGGTTAACTAATGCTTCACAAAATTTTTTTGACTTCACTTTAAAACCAACTAACTAGGTACCTAATCGTATAATATTCATTGCAAAAACTTTACAATATAAATATCTTCATGTTCCAATAGCTGCGTGTCACTGTGCTGTTATGTGTCAGGCATGTTGCTTACCATCAGGCACATGTCCTGATCGTCTCGTCACTCTTTATTTAAAAAAAAAAAAAAAAAATTGTTTGCTTGTAAAGTCGGTATACGGGCGAAAGTTTTACGTGACAACGACTTTGAGTGGTAAAATAATTTTACGGAAGGGACGCGTGCCTTTCACTTTTTATGTCTGTCTCTCTCGCTCTTAGGCGGGCTAACCATGCCCGAGTGGAAGGGACGCGTGCCTCTCACTCGCTCTCGTTGTGAGCGCATAACGTGAGCGGAGCGTAACGCAGTTTCTTGAAGTGTCACCCGGCAAACCAATTTATGAAATGAAATGAAAATTTATTTTCGTTAACAAACGTTGCTTATCAATTTGATCAATGTCTTAAACAATATTTTCAGTCCAGATGGAGAAACATTGTCACCCAAGCTAGGAGTTAACCTGTGTGATGGCGTGGCAATACCCTCCGCCGGAAGAGTAGAAATTTGTGTTTTTGTTGCATTTCAGAAACACAATGATGACAAAATAAAATAAAAAATTAACAAGGATCTACATATTTTACAAATACCAACGCTACTTATTTCCTGTTTATAGATCAACAACAACATGTAAAGTAATCTATCTATTTGTGTGCGTGCATGTGTGTGTGTGTGAGTGAGAGAGAAGGGTGTGTGTGTGTGTGAGAGAGAGGGCGTATGTGAGTGCGTGTGTGGTGTGTGTGGGGGACGGTTGAGAGTTCTGACACCAATTCGTCTATCTACCATGAGTTTTTTAAAATATCCTCAGTTTCCTCATAGTTTTGCTGAAGCAACCAGTGTTTTATGATAGTTTTACAGTTATGGTAATTTAATTGATGGATCTTAATAATTTTATCCAGCTTGTTGTAGATATGAGCGGCACGTCCCATGCTTTGTCTTATTGCGAACGTAGTTTGACAACGTTGTATTTCCATTGTGTCTTTGTAAGTGGCAGAGCGTTCGGGACGAAGCGAATGCCGTTCCTAAATTTCTCATGTTTTCTAAAGGCTAATGTCAAACAGAGAATGTAAAGTTGTCGAACTGATAAGATTTTACAATGATTTAGACATGCACCACCCCAAACAGAAATACAGTATCCCAAAACTGACTGGCAAATTGCGAAATATACTGTTTTAATAAGATCTAGAGATGTTATTTGCCTAAGGTTTTTGAAGATCCATATAAGTTTTCTGAGGCGACATGATACTGAATCTATTTGAGGTGCCCAGGTCAATTGCTCATCAATAATTACACCAAGATACCTGATCGTTTTAACCCGATCAATGAACACGCAATTACAAGTGTTACTGGGGAATCCTGGCACCTGTGAGCTTGAATATTGAACAAATTTTCAAGAGGGTTGTGTTTTTTCAGAATGCTGAAGCACATAAATTTGCTTTTATTAGTACAGTTTAAGGTAAGAAGGTTACTGTCCAGCCAAGATATAACATCCCTAAAACCGAGTTCCGCAAAATCGAGTCTGTTCCCACGTATTACCTTCAAACGCCAGCGCAGTATCGTCGGCAAAAGCAAATATTTTGCCACGTTGAGGATTATATCGACAGAGGTCGTTTATAAAGATTAAAAATAGACTAGGGCCTAATATAGACCCTTGTGGAACCCCGTAGCTTACTATTTCATCGTCACTTGTAATTTCATCTATTGTTACCTGCTGAGTTCTATTTGACAGATAATCCTCAAACAGCTTCAGAGCGGTACCTCGAACTCCGACGAGTTCCATCTTCGACAACAGTAAAGGCAAATTCACACTATCAAAAGCTTTCGCTAGGTCTAGAAATATGGCTATGCATCTCTTCCTCTTATCTAGATTATTAACAATAAAATCAGACAAGCCAGAGACAGCTTGTTCAGTGGATTTGTTAGACCTAAAACCAAATTGAGACTCTGACAGAAGGTTTTCATGCTCTAGATAGTGTATAAGCCGGGAATTAATTATTTTTTCAAAAATTTTAGATAAGGATGGCAGTATAGAGATAGGCCTATAGTTGTTAACTTCATTTTCGGACCACTTTTGTGTATTGGATGAATGATTGAAATTTTGAATGGTTTCGGAAATTTTCCAGAAGACATGCAAAGGTTAATTAAGTATGTTAGGGAGAGACAATAATATTTTAGCCATTTTCAGGAAAGAATTCGATATATTATCCCAACCGGTTGCACAATCATTTTTAGTCCCATAATAAGCTTTTCAACTTCTTCTTGATCAGCTTCCAGTAGTACAAGTGATCGGGGATGTGAACGAGTTTTAATGTTGGTGCTACAGCTCCCTGCTGTATCAGATATCTTGTCCGCCAAGCTTTTGCCTACATTAACAAAGAAGCTGTTTATTTTGTTAACTGCATTATGAGGGTTATGATCAGACTTTACAAGATCGTCAGAAGAAGATTATACGATTTGGGACGGCAGGGTAATTTTTGTATTTCTTAGAAACCAAATCGGACCGGTCAGGTTACTTGGGACCCAGATCTGATTCATAGCACCCCGACTCCACTTAGTCTTGTCGCTACTACCCCTAGTGTTTATAAAAAATGCTGGAGCTTCTGGCGGGAGCCGACCAGGAGTCAAATCTCAATAGACCCTAATCGGACCGGTTGTCAAATCACCAAATCGGAATCGATGGTCTGAACGGATGAAATTTATCGGGTACTTTCAAAATATTTGTTCCATATTTAATTTTGGTAAATGTTAAATTGATTGAAATGAATGATTTATGAATTAAAAAATGTACAAAAAACAAAATGTATTTCGAAATACATATTGTCTAAGTGAAAGCTTTACCATAAATATAATTGGTTATAAACATGGACTTAAAAAAAAGTCGGACGTAATCTCGCTTAAACAAAAATATCACATACAGGCTGACACGCATAATTATATCAGAGGGTCATTACACGCGCTACATGTGTATATGTGTGCGTGTCAACCTATCAGTGACAACCTGACAACGCACACGTGCAAATGTGGCCGACTCTAGTGACACAGTTTTTGTTTTAGCGAGACTACGTCCGACTTTTTTATACGTCCATGTTTATAACCAATTATATTTATGGTAAAGCTTTCACTTAGACAATATGTATTTCGAAATACATATTTTTTTTGTACATTTTTTAATTCATAAATCATTCATTTCAATCAATTTAACATTTATCAAAATTAAATATGGAACAAATATTTTGAAAGTACCCGATAAATTTCATCCGTTCAGACCATCGATTCCGATTTGGTGATTTGACAACCGGTCCGATTAGGGTCTATTGAGATTTGACTCCTGGTCGGCTCCCGCCAGAAGCTCCAGCATTTTTTATAAACACTAGGGGTAGTAGCGACAAGACTAAGTGGAGTCGGGGTGCTATGAATAAGATCTGGGTCCCAAGTAACCTGACCGGTCCGATTTGGTTTCTAAGAAATACAAAAATTACCCTGCCGTCCCAAATCGTATAAGTTACCTATAATAACATAGAATCTTTGAAGATTTACCATAGGAGGACGCAAGACATGTATTTGGCTTGTTATCAAACTTTTTCACATTTTTTTTGTGGAGCGCGGGGTAACTTATATTTCATACATTTGTAAACTTGAACTCACACAAGAGCAACAAATCTCGGTTTGTAAAACACAAACTAAGACAAATGCTACACACCTAAACATGCACACATCTACGAAACGCTTTATAAAACGCGGTTGACCATTTTTTACAATAAAGCTCATTTGACATTCATGTGGGCACGAGAAGATTATGTTAGAACTAGGCTCGTTCCCTAAGAATAGTTGGTCTGTGCATAGAATAGATATCTAATACCTTTATTTATGTTTTGAAAATGTTTGAACAGTTTTATTTTATTTCAGGAGGTACAAAATGCTCACATGTTGGTGTCAGTGTTACTTGGCAAACTATAAGGGCTTATTGATGGGGTTCAGAAACGATGAAGGTATTGTGCAACGACTGAAGTGGTACGATACGGCGGAAATTGTAGAATATTGTCGGGTAAGGAAAATATCCTAATATCAAATGGTATTTCACTTTGATCGATTTGCTACAGTTTCACATACGGGCGCGAAGGCGCGAAACAATGAATGTTAGTAGCCAGAACCGAACATAAGTTTATCCAATGGAAGGGAGTTGATCCTAAGTAAGACGTCTAACTCAAAATCAGGGTGGGGTGGGTGATTGGTCTCCACAGACATCCCGTGTATTGAGCAAACCCGAGCGGCTAATTACTGCTGCCGCCATTGTCTCTTGCGGTATATGTAAATGGAGTGGCGGCAGGCCAAGTATTATATCTATATCATCATCCTCAACCCGTGGTCGTCTGGACTTTTAAGGTTTTCCAATGTTGCGCCACCAAATCCGGTCGTCGGCTCTCGGTATCCATCCGCTTCCCGCCACTCTCTTCAGTTCTATATACGAGTATAGTATAATATCTATATACCTACAACATATATCTTTTCTTTTGCAAACTGATTTAGCTGCGAAGATCATAGGCCCTAAGAGGCCAATAGTTTCTGGTTCAGTAGAAGTATACCACAACCTCTCAAGACGAAAGTCTATGATCAGTGTGTGTTGCCAGTGATCACATATGGCACTGAGACGTGGTCGCTAACTATTGGCATGATATGCAAGCTCAAAGTTGCGCAACGGGCAATGGCTCTCCATTCAAAATTCCGCAGTGAAATTCCGAGCATAGCTAGAGAGCTATGCTCGGAATTTCACTGCGTGACAAAATCCGAAACGAGGAAATCCGCATCGATCCAATCGAAGAACGAAGGTCACCGACATAGCTCTTAAAATTAGCAAGTTGAAGTGGCAATGGGCAGGCCATATAGCTCGCAGAACCGATAACCGTTGGGGAGTAAAGGTTCTCGAAGGGCGACCATGAACCGGCAGACGCACTGTAGGACGGCCCCCCATACGATGGACCGATGATATTGTCTCGGTCGCGAGAAGTCGGTGGATGGAGGCGGCACAAGATCGGTCATTGTGGAAATCATTGGGGGAGGCCTATGTCCTGCTGTGGACGTCTGCAGGCTGCAAATGAGAAGTAGCGATTCTGCCGTCTAGCTCTGGTGAGTGATACTCACATCCAACTCCTTACTATAACTACCACCGTGTGAATATGTTGCATGTATTATTGCTTTCTCAAGCAGTAGATATTTATTTGGGTAAGTTCCGCTGTAACCAGTACATAATTCTTTTAATTTAAATATGTCTGGCGTGCCTTGGCATTCGTCTGGGACAATTCTTGTTGCCTGATCTAGGATCTTAAAGGGACTTATGGGAACCCTGAGCTATTCCATAGATCTGTCGATTTGACTCTTATCGCTGCCGGTGTTGCCTCTTGCTGTTTAAGAAAATGGTGTGGGGACAGGCCAAGTATTATATCCAGTATATCAGGTAGCGTGGTCTTTACACATACGCCGATCAGTGATAATCCCAAACGCAGATTCTTGAAAACGAAGCCACGAGGCCAGTCAATGAGCCGTTTTCCGACGAGACAAAAATAGTTCTAACGCACGCACTAGATGGCGATAGTGTAGACTCAATAAACAATTTTTCTTCGTATAGATGATATATAGATGAATTCATATAGATGAGTGAGTAGCGGTTAGAATAATTACCTATATTAAATTATTTTTCGCTTTTGAGTGCCTATTTGTAGTGTTGAGTCGGTTAAATTTTTTGTTAAAAATAGTTTATTTTACCCTTTTTAGGGCTAAACAAGTTTTCATTAATGCATTTACACGATTTCGTATTGACAGGGTCGAATTTCATAACTTTGTGAAATCTACAAATATGTCATCCAGACAAAAATGTACGCAAATTTTAGTTTTATGTGTTTTGACACCTTATTCTAGATAGCAAACGTAACAACGCCGTATGGAGTAGGCATAAGTTTATGTAGCCCATTTTAAGTTTCGTATAGCTGGAGCTCGGGCCTTTCCATCGTCAATAAAATCAAGGTCACAATCTAGCATCTATCCATATATCCTAAATCTACCGGAGTGCCACCTGAGGGCAGACAAGAACCATTTTTTGGTGGCGGCTCTCTTGGATTTGAAATTTGTCATAGTGCATAGTATTCTACTACTCATGCCCTTTCATTTGATACCCATATTGAGGTAGGTTGGGAAGAAATATTTTGTCCGGTATTTTCTGGGCGGCGGCCATCTTGAATTGATATTAACCAAACATAGCTAAGAAGATTCGCACGGAAATTAACCTTCAAATAAAAAAACCGCATCGAAATCGGCCCGTCCGTTTGAGCTCTACGGTCACTACGGTGCCACAGACAGACAGTTTTTTTTTGGTCGGAGGTCGGAGGTTAAAAAGCCTTGCTTCCGATTATAGTGTCCAAACGAGGTGGAAGTATTTATTGTGCAGCTCGAGATAAACTTGATTCTATCTCGAAGGTCGATAGCGCGTGTTATTTTACTAGTAGCGCCATCTAGTTTGCTAGGGCTGTACTAATGGTTGGTAATCAACAAAGATGTAATCAAGTTTGTTGTATGGCAGCCCCCCTATATTTATATTGTTTTATTTTTAGTATTTGTTGCTATAGCCGCAATAGAAATACATAATCTGTGAAAGTTTCCACTGTCTAGCTATCACCGTATTACGGTGTTACGTACTGCCTCGTAACAGAAGGATGACGCAATCACTATGTCGTCGAGGTAAATTTTAGTTGTTTTTGTTCATATTTCGAAAACTATTTCCATAAAATTTATATGGGACCACCTCTGAACTATGATCTATCAAACATAACAAGAACCATCGAAATTGATTCACAATTGGCGGCGCTATCAAGTAACATACATACAAAATTTAAGTGTCCTCTCAAAGGTGCGAAGATACTTCAATGCTGAACAGTTGTTCACGTTATACAAAGCACAGATTCGCTCCTGTATGGAGTACTGGTCGCACCTTTGGGATGGATCGACTAAGTATCAGCTGGAGACTCTGGAATCGATTGAGAGACGCGCCAAAAGACTCGTAGGCAATGACACTCTTGTGCGTAAAAGACTTCAAAGTCTTGATCATCGCCGCAAAATTGCTAGCTTATCGGTATTTTATTGGATACACTTCGGAGAGTGTGCAACTGATCTGCATGATCTAATTCCACCTTGCCCTTTCTTCTATCGGACTTCTTGTTCCACAAAAGGGCGACATCGTTTCATGGTTGATGTTCCAAAACCACGAACAAAGCGATTTGACTACACGTTTGTGATAAGAACGTCTAGGTTGTGGAATGCGTTGCCTGAGTGGGTTTTCCCCGATGATTCACTCTCGATTTGAAGATCTTGGTATCTTCAAATCGAGAGTGAATCGGTTTCTTCTAGGTAAGCACGCTCCATCGTAGATCGCATCATCGCTTAACATCAGGCGAGATGGTGGTCAAGTGCGAACCTATTCTAGTTAAAAAAAACACCTTTTTTGAAGTCGGTTAAAAATATTTGTCTCTACCATAGACTCTCAAAACTGTAATTACTATGAAGCCCCCCCTCCCAATGTTCAGGGAAAAAGTGTAAATCTAAATTATTTGTGATAACTAAAAAATTTTGGAGGTTTCCCAAACACATCACTTATTTTAGTTAAATTATAATTTTATTCTCAGCTCAGTTGATGTGTTTGGTTTGTTTACCTATTTATAAACCCTAAATACTCGAAGAAAAATTTTCTTACTAAAACTTTTTTTTTAGTAGAAGAATTCAAATCTGTACCTGCAATGTTTCAGTCAGAGAAAATAAGACAAATATGTATGATTGCTTTTGGCTTTGCTCTGAGTTTTGAAAGAAGTAGATAAACCAGGCGCGGTCCCAGCCTCGAATTTTGGAGGGGGTCACCAGTACGCAGCCTCAGGTTTTGGGGGGGGTCACAAGTAGACATACAATAAATCGAGCAAAAAAATACTTTACTAGTAGTCCCCCAAGGTTTTACCCTCGTAGTTCCCGTTCTAGTTGTTTTCCCGCGATAAAAAATAGTCTATGTACTATTAGATATTTTTAATTTTCTTAGATTTTTTGTTCGACATATACGATTTTGGGGGGGGTCATGTCCCCCGTGACCCCCCCCTCGGACCGCGCATGAGATAAACCTCTCCATTTCGGAATGTGTGGTGTGTTCACATCACAGCTTAACAATAGCAAAACTGGCAAACGAAGGACTTATTCGGACATAGTTATCATGTGTCCTACCGTGGTACATAATTGTTAATGTTTAAAATTATCATAAAATTAAAAAATGAGACAAAAGTACCTATTTTCAACTATATAGCTGCCGTAGTAGTGAAGCTTTTATTAGTTTGGGGCTACAAAATTATGCTGCTGTATGAAAAACAATCGACCAATATTTAAATTTATTTATTTCTTTCTCTCTTGTTTCAGGGAGAATGGGATCCTCAGACTACATTAAATTTTCTAAATTACTTCTTAACATTTGTCAAGAACACCTTTCAAATGCATCACTATCCCGCCTCAGCCGGTCCCATAACACTAGACTTCCACATAGGAACCAATAGAACTATTAGTGTAACTCAGTGTAATGAGTATGATCTATTACCGGATTGGTACATAAATGCTTCATAATAACTTTTTTGGTTAAGTTACGAATACCGAAATGAAAAGAAAACATATGTGGACAAAAAATAACATAATGCAACAAATAAATAGCTGTTCATGATCATGAGTTGAATATAATACAAATGTGAAAAAACCATATGGTTGTAACTATAATGTTTGTAAAAAATGTAATGAAAATAATGTATGGTTTTGTGTAAAACACAAAATAACATGTATCTACAACAGATAACAAACATGAAAGATTACGGTGATGATGCGTCGGATAAAAAATCCATATAGGTACCTAACGCATTGAATAAAAAATGCGAATGATAAAAAAATCGAAATGATTACAAAATAATGCAATAGAAATGTTTATTATATTATTTTATGGATAAAATTGAAGAAAAGAAGGAAAAAGCATTTCCTATGAGGGGTATTGTTCGATTTGAAGCATTTTAAACAAAATGGCACTTTACAGAAATTGCAAATATATCAAATAAGAACTGAGACCTGATTGATTTTTCTTGAAGGCAAACGAGCAAACGACGCTACGTTTCCGGGAGCAGTGATTTTGATTTTATTTGCACAGACTAAGTAGAGAGATACCTACTCTTTTGTTTGTGATCATTGTGATGCACTAGGTCGAGGTCACAGATATCGAATATAAAAAAATCGATATCTTTGGTTGAGGCGGAGAGCTAAGTAAATTATTATGATGTCTCTGTAGATATTGATGACCGCCGAAGAATGCGAGAGTTGAGTATTGATACATTAAGGAGCCGTAAATAGAATAAATAGAGAATAATTTTATTGCATAAAGCCGTGTACGTTGATGGTGTTATAATGCGGACGTGCAACGTAATAATATTATATGTAGTTGTACTTCATAATTAAGTAAGTGTTATAATAGTTACCTAAATAAATAATAGCTAAGTGAGTATATACTTTTCTTATTATGTATGTAACACAAACATACTTGACATCACGTCAAATTTTATTTGATTTTTATTATTCACACGTCAATCGATTCCTCTTATTCCGGCGAGTGACACTAAAGACATGATACTAGTGTAAATTCAATATGGCGGCTACCGGGCGCCATATTGTCCAAATTAAAAAATGAATGTCAACAAACTATGTCAAGAGGGATATCGTTGAATACAAAGACAATTACCCATTTAACTGATCGTACGACTGTCCCTCCTTAACGTTTTATAAGCATAATTGCACTAAGTAGGTATACCTGTTGCGAGTTCGGTCAGTCAGGTTTTTGATTTCAACCGAAAGAGTGGTGGCAAAGAAACCGTAAACGTGGTTTTCTGCTCAGTGAAATGGTGCGGAAAGAATAGCAGGACATCCAGCTTTACAAAGGACGGTATATCATTTCACAAGTAAGTAAATTAATGCAATAATTAGAAAAACAACATCATCCATCTACAAAATTAAAACGATCATTCCATTTTTGATCATTGATGTCTTTCTTTGCATCCTGCTCTGTCCTTAAAAGTTTGCATAACTCTATTTCGTTTTGTCCGATCATTGATTGAGAGTAGTGCCGCGTGACACGAATATTCGGCTTATCACAGCGCGGATTTTTACCTCGTCCTGCGCCCTCACTGATGACTCACTTATGGATTTAAGCAAAATTCGTTTCATGGCCGATCAGCAGGCTATTTAATCTGTAGTTGAATAAGTATTTAAAAATATTTTTTAGCTTTCTTTCTTCTTTCTTTCTTGCTAATTTAGCTGACCGTTTAGGATGACATGTGTATCGATTTAAAGTTGCGTAACAACCATTCTCACATTTATTATAGGTTTTTAGGTAGCAGAAAATTTCGTATAACTAGCTGTACGTGTGAATATGGATGGACATATATACTAAAGTATCTAGTAAGTAATTGGACTACCTTTTTTCGTACGTGGAGGAAATGCATTGACGCATACCCTACCGCCCGGGGGACACGGCCGGGTTATGTTGCACTCTAAGTATACCATGTATGGATATGGTACCTTTATCTACTAAAATCTCAATGGGGTTTCAACTCTGCCGCTGATGGCGGGAACACGGAACCGCGCTCGGATTACTTCGTCTCGGTCGTCTATCTCCAACTTCAAACGATTTAGTACTCAACTTCAGTCGAAATAGTATAGGTACTTACACAAAACTATTCAAATTACATGCAGTAGAAAAACATACATATCATATCAGTAGAAACGAAAACATATTTGGTAAAAACCAAAAAATGCATATTAGATAGGTACACTTCAGTCGAAATAGTATAGGTACTTACACAAAACTATTCAAATAACATGCAGTAGAAAAACATACATATCATATCAGTAGAAACGAAAACATATTTGGTAAAAACCAAAAAATGCATATTAGGTACCTATGTTGAGCATAATAACATTCATAACTAAAAAGCATAAAATAAAGATTATTTAATTTAAAACTCAAAAAACCCCGATTTTGGGCACAAAAGGCGATCTTATCGCTAATAGCGATCTCTTCCAGATAACCTTTAATAATGCTTTATCGTTCTTACCTGCATATGGCGGGAGCGGGAGCATGCGCTGACGAACTTTCAGCTTTGTTAAAAAAAAAAGAAGGGTTCACGCTCAGACCAACACAGATTACCAGACCAACTATTCACTAGAGTTCACGGGTTCTTCCTCTATTATATTGAGTAGTTCAGGTTACCTATTTCTTGCATATAAACTACATTCTTACAAGTCATCACGACAAGATTCACAAAGTTGTCACAGTCACTTTCAGCGTTACTTCATTTACCTACTCAAACAAAAACAAAATTTATCTAAACAAGCAAAAATGTAATTCACAATTCCCGGCTACATACCTAATCCAAAATCAACAAGATAATCAAACAAACACTCATGCGAAAAACATCGAAAACAAAAAAAAATGTCGTGAGCCCAGTAAACCCACCAACAATGGGTAATTTGGAAGAAAAATCAGTCACATCTGATACAATGGCCTCGAAGAGGTCCAGCATGTCATTTAGTGGCAAATTTGATTTGACGGACCCGCAGACTCAGACGATAGTTCTCATGGGTCTATTGGCGGTGCTCGCGGTGTTGCTGTGGTTGGGGTACTCGCGAGGGTGCTTACGGCGGGCAGCCCCAGGCGCCGGCGCCGCTCCTGCTAGCACGACTCTTCTTTCCTAGTCGTCTCTCGACGTAAAATATGCAAATAGGTATAGCGTCCAACTACCAATCATGACTCATAATTGTTATGTAAGCATATCCTACTAATATTCTAAATGCCAATGTTTATTGCTCAATCACGTCGTAACGTATGAACAGATCGGGTTGAAATTCGGAACACAGATTATAGTCTGGATCTAGAGATTTTCTACGATAACATGGCCCGCCCCTCCAATTTACTGTTTTAATGTGTGTAGTCACATCCTTGCGAAAGAGTTTGTATGTAGTTGTAATTATTCGTCTGCAGTAGCAGTACGCACACATGCGTGGTGGTGTGTTGTATATACTTTTACAAATACTTTCAAAAGTTTTGAATTCTGGAGGGCGGGTCATGTTATCGTAGTAAATCTCTACCTAGGTATAGGCTACTTTTTGTCCCAGGAAAATAACGGGAACTACGCGAAAATCATACCCCCAGATTTCTACGACAACTATCACAGTACATTTAGCAATAGGATTCTGGATGTTTTGAGCTGTGACCAGTCTTCGAATATTATGCTCCTTGGTCTTGGTTGGTAACAGGACTGTCTTTGAACGCAACGTTTGCACTCGCTTGCGTGAATACTGAATAGGAAATATAACTACTTGCGTCGTATGTTGTATGATTAGTGCGTCGCGTCGGGAATACCAACTGACACGACTGTGATCACAGATCACATATACTCGTAGTTTAAAATTGTGCCTTCTAATTATTATTTCGCATCATCCATTCATCTGAATGAAAACAACCAGGCTTATGCCCGAGCGACACGAGGCTAGTTTTTCAAGCTAGGATAGTAAACTAGCAAGCTAGTACTTCTAGCTTCGTATAGACAAAACTAGCGGTGCGTAACGTTGTCTACACGAAGCTAGAACCACTAGCTTGCTATCCTAGCTTGAAAAACTAGCCTCATGTCGCTCGGGCATTAGGGAGTATTGCTAACTAAATCATTTTCAATTTCAGACGAAAGAAAAGACAATGCTTACTTTCGGAAAGAAGTTTTGTACAATGTTTCGTGAATCAAGATGATGAAATAATAATGTGTTACTAGAAATAAAAACGATCATTATATTAAAAAGTTTTTAATGATACGAATATGTAATACAAGAGCGAAACTGTCGCCTGTAGATAACTTAAGTCTAACGGAATCTAAAATATTACAAATGCGGCAGCTTCTCGTTTAAATCTGTAAAAGAAAAAAAAATGTATTTATTTATTAAATAACTTCAACATATACTTTCTATATCCCTATATAAAAAATAAGTACTTATTTACAACACAATATTAGGTAATTGTATTGCTTCCTTGCACCTTAATGGCAAACCTCTTTTTTTTTTTTTAGAAAATATATTTTGGTTCATCAAAATGGGTCTCAGTAAAATTTAAAAGAAATTCCAATACTCATTATCGTACCAAGTGAACAAAACGGATTGAACAGTGGGCCAACGGCAATACGTAGCGAGAACTCGTCTCTTCCCATCTGTTCTGTTGATAATACATAAGCAAATTATTTTAACCGACTTCCAAAAAAGGAGGAGGTTCTCAATTCAGTTGTATGTTTTTTAATTAATGATTTTGATGGTTCTTTTTGTTTGGTAGATCATAGTTCAGGGGTGATCCCATATAAATTTTATCGAAATCGGTGTAGCAGTTTTGAGAGTATGAACAAAAACAGCAAAAAATTACCTCGGTAACATTATATATCGTGGATAGATATGGTGAAATGCCTGAATTTAATTTTAAATTGAAATCGGTTTTTATCTTTTCAATAAAATAGATTATTGTTTCCACAGTTGGGATACAGGGTCTTCTCTCACAAAGAGAGTAAAAGCCATAATTCACAACGCTGGCCAAGTGCGGGTGGACGGATGACACAAGTTTTCGAAATATGTTTTTCTTGGAACACGCCGTTTTTAACCAGTGACGATGACAAACTCGTACTTCTATGGATGCACATGGAAAAATACTCGAGAGGTGCAGGCGGGATTCGAACCTCACGACTGTGAAATCAGTTATATTCCTTGTGAGAGAAGGCCTTGATAATTAGGGATTATAATAAATATTTTAATGGCCAGAGATAGTTTATACTAATATCACAGTATAAAGAATTACGAACAGTAGTTTATCCCTTTGATCTTGGGTAAAACGCCGATAATGTCTAGACACGGATAGGGTTGCCGCAAACAAAAATGCATATTACCAAAATAAAATTAAAACATACGGAAGACGTCAGCCCTGAGCCACGCTCCTGCAATACTAACATTTATAATGTAGGGAATGCAAGAGGCTTCACGCGTCTCACCCGCACGTCCCGCACGATTGCCGCATCTAGACGGCTTTATCGAACGACTGTATGATTTAATAGGCTCTGCTAATACTATAAATTTGAAGAGGTAATTTGTTTGAACGCGCTAATCTCAGGAACTACCGGACCGATTCAAAAAATGATTTCACTTATGATTATATTATGTACCACGGCCAAACCCGGAGCAGACCGCTAGTGTAATTTTTTTACCTTTTAAGCAGCAGTTTTTTTTCCTGCTCTTGGTTTTCCCAAGCCTCGTTCCCCAGTCATCATCAGCTTCTTTATTTTCTCCTGAAACAAATTGTTTTACATAATAAGCCAAATGATTTTCCAACATGAACCCTATCATCTATCAGCGGCTTTTCCTTTTTATTGGAAGCGACTTTTCTTTTTCATACAGCTAAAAGTTGGTACACATTAAGCGCTCAGCGTTGCGTTCGACGAGCTCGGTTTGTTATTATGTGAAGGAATTTCACAAGCTTAAATCGTTTTTTTCGAAACCCTAATCGTCATCGCGAGAAAACAATCACATAGCTGAAAATACTTACCACCTTCAACCTCGGCCCCACCTTCTACTTCATTTTCCCCTTCAACGTTTTCTGGAACAGGAAGAAATCTCTTTGTTAACTACAAAACACATTTATGTCAATCTCGTCTCTATTACACAAGAAACGAATTAAAAAAACGGATTAGATGAAAATAGAAACGCATTTTCAGTCATAGGAACTGCCGATAGAAGTGAAAACTTATCTACCGTCGAAGGCGGCAACTTTACCGCTTTTTTTGAAGTTATTAGTAATAAATATTTTTTATTTTAACATTCATAATAAGTACGGACAATATCGTTTACACGGTGACTTTGTGCTCATTTTACATAGGTTTTTAATCAGTTAACTCGTAAGATACAAGTTTTGTAGCCATTAATATTGAGATGGTAAAGTAGACATGTGTTTGGCAACTTTACCATGTCGTAAGATTTTGTAGAAAAGGTATAGATACCATAAACATTTTCTTTCACATAATATTGCGATTCATTCAATAACATTGTTTATTTTCAAACTAGAAGAAAAGTACTACGCGAAATGGCAATATCGGAGAAATGGTAAAGTTGCCTCGGTATGCTATATTTCCATACTAACTTTATAGAGGTTAGGGTTGTCGATAATGAAACATGTAGGAACTCAATTTAGTAACTTGTTTTTAATTATCTATTATTTGGTGTACATTATGAATCCTATTCAACAATGGTTTTTGCTTAAATTTAGTCTCCTACCTAGTACATACCTAGTACCTACATATATTTATAAGAAATAAACAGCATCGGCATCCTCCATTAGAACAAATGAATCTGGATCTTCTGATATCTGAAGCATTGCTATTGGTTTTACGATAACATTGTGCGGTACAGAGTCAATATCTTTTCGTAGTGGTTTTGTAAACTTTATACCGTCCTTTTGACGATTAGTCTTGTAGTATGATATCTTGTAACATTCTGACAATATATCAATTTCTATGATTTCGCCTATATAGTATTTCCATGTCTTCTTTTCGTAGTACCGCGCTAGCACAGTCTCCCCAATACACAGTTCTAATCTTTCGGTATTCATTTCTTCAACATAGGTCTCGTCTTTGGCATCGTCTTGTTTACTAGTAGTAGAATCATTGCAAAGGGGTTTATTTTCGTCTTTTGTTGTATCTTCATAGTGTGTTTTAACTTTACCTCCCTCGTTTGTGTGAGAGCATACGATCTTTTGCTCAGTTTCTTCCAGTGTTGTTTCATTGTCATTTATATTATATTCATCTTCAAAGTTATAGTCGGAAGAATCATCGAATTTTACAGAGCACTCTGAATCGCTAGTTTCAGATGCATTCTTTTTCTTTTTGTACAAATTGCTTTTTATATTAGTTTTATTTTTCTCTGGCTTTTTTGTCATGTTCTCCCCGTCATAAGCATCTAATTTTCTTTTTCTCTTATTTTTTATTGATTTTTCTTGCTTTGCTACGTCGACGTTAACTTTCTTTTTATTGATGTATTTTTTTGGTAGCAGAATGTTAGATAGTATTTTAATCTTTTTTCCATCGTTTAGACTCTTAGGTATATGATCTTTGGTATTTTTTTCTTTGTCTTTTTCTAACTGTTGTACTTGGTTTTCACTTTCTTCCGTTTTGTAATCACCTGTTAAGTCTACAATTGTAACGGATTTCCCTGGTAATACATTCATTTTTTTGTTACTCTTTCTTTTCATCGGATTTGGTCTTCTGTTCTCTTTTAAATAATCCAGAAGAGCGTCATCAACACCATAAGAATTCGATTCGGTGTATTCTGGTAATTTCCTCATAACTGGAAGTGGATCTACTGGATATATACCAGTTGCGCGAAATCCACTTACAATATTTTCTTTGCTTTTCAAATTAGAGTCCTCAATCAGTTTTTTCAGAAGCGGTGGGAAATGTGCCTTGTTTAGAGCTGATTGTTTTGGATTTTCTATTTTGTAATTTTTAAGTATTCTTCTCCAACATTTTTTTAGTGGTCCAAAAAATGCAACATCGAGTGGTTGGCTGAGGTGAGTTGAATTTGGCGGAAGCAAAACAAATCGAATGTTGTTTTGTTCGCACATCGTGACAACTTCAATGTTAAGGTGACTAGCGAGGTTATCTCCAATAATGACTTTTGGTCCTTCCAGCCTTTTTGCCCAAGGCACAACAATGGTCGTAAACCAATCCACAAATGTAGAGGTATCAAACCATCCACTTTTTGTCCTATTGTAACGGGCATTTTCTGGACCACCTTCAACCCACTGAGTCCACATGCATTCAGACTTATAGACAACATAGGGTGGTAGGATATTGCCATCTGCACATGCACAGAACATTATTGAAATGCATCCCTTTGTTGCTGACATTACTCTCTCCGGATATTTTACGCCTCTGCGGAATATACACTTATCTGATCCTGGGTCGTCGCTTACATTCGTTTCGTCGTAATTCAGAATGTTACTCGGTGGGACACCTTTAAGAGATTCTTCTAAATTTTTAAAATAGTCCTGGAATTCTGTGACTGTTTTTTCAGCTCGTGCTCTTTTTATGTTTTGGGTAGCTCTTGTCGTCAGTTTTTCGTTGTGTCTATCAATGAAGTTTCTAGCCCACCATTCCCCTGGGGGCTTACCATTGAACAGATTTTCTTTATTGTTTTTCTTTAAATACTCGTAAACTACTAATCTTAAATCTAGTGCCGTCAATGGAGATCCAAAGTCTGCAGCAGCAACGAGTACTTTTACAATATTTTCTTCTTCTTCATTGCTAAGTTTGAATCGAGGACCCGGTTTTGTAGTGTGTTCACCATTGATTTTTTTCTATAGTTCTACGAGGAATCCCGTATGTTTTTTCCGCATATGCAGATGTCATTTCTTTACTTTTAACCATTGATATAGCTAGTTCTAACATATCATTTGAATAGTTTTTATATGGTCTTGCACCAGGTCGCCTTCTGTTTCTTTTTTTTTTTGGCGTTGGGCATTGTGAAATCTGTAGGTAAAAATAATATGTAGAAAAATTAAAACTTTCGTATGAAACACTAATAGGTAGGTATATAAGTAGTATTTATTAACCGAACTAACATTTGAATAATGATCGCGTAACTAGCCGGATTGGGTAAATAAAAAAATAAGCTGCTCTCGAAATGGAAAAATGTAACATTTCGCTGATTAATAAATAATGATAAGTGCTGAACACGCGGTTGATACTAAACTTCATTAGTGTCACTTTTATTTATCCTCTCAAACATAAATACTAGGTACTTATATCAAAATTTATCATTTAGCTAGTCAGGTTTATTAAGTCGAAAACAAAAGAAGCATGTCAAACTTGAAACGATTTTTTACGATTTTTTTTGGCCGAAGGTTAAAAAAAATATTTGAATAAACATAGGTAAGACATTAAATATTTATTAATTAAAAATAAAGACCACTAATCTACACTACTAAAAGTCCCTTTTTTGTGAAGTCGGATAAAAAATTGTGACAACCCTAAGCAGTGGTAAAGATGCCATTTTGGGCGTTGTGGCAACTTTACCAAAGCCCAAAATTTAGTTTATAATACATTATTAAAACAATACACATTAATAGTAAATACCAACTATCATAGCATATTCCCAACTAGCTGAACCCGCTACTTCGTTCGCGTAAGCAGATGTTACTGACTTATACATTGGAAGTATCGTACGTCAAATATTTGGATAAGTAGTCATTGAAAAACCTTTGAGTTTGAGTGAATTTGTTTTTCCACACAAAAATTTTATTGAATTTTATCATCTTTATTTTTCTTTTTTTAAACAAAATCAAACATACTTAGTAAGGTTTCGTAGTATCGAACATAGCCGCAAGTGTTAAGTTTGTAGGATTTTTATAGGATACATTATGAAAAGTCTGAAGCTAATGTGCATGATCTGATACCTAGTTACCTATTTCTTTTTATCCGCAAGCTGTTTTCTAGCTGTTATCCGCGACTTCGCCGGCGTAAAATTTTGAACGATGCCTGTGTGGAATCAAAATAATTAAAATTTTGAGTTTTAATGATATTCAAGCAAGTTGAACCCGTAAATCTAAGCCAAGTCCTAGTGAAATGTTAATGTATAAATTTAATTGTAGGTAACACAGAAAAAAATCAAGAACGAAAGAATCCAAATTTGGCATCATAATCCTTTTAGCAGCAAAACTTATTAGTACAATTTAGAATACCAGTAACGCCACCTAGTGATGAAAGAAAAAATACATACCACAATAGCAAAACATCGATTTAAATGGCCTTTAGTGCTTTTAGATTTAAACTGGCATTAGCGCCGTCTAATGAGAATATTATGTTGCTTGTTATTTTGATTGTGAACGCAAATCACCTATATTATCTACGCCAAAACGGGTGCATATATTTTTCATTTTTGGCTTTTACCTTACCATCACATCAAGTTCCTGACGAAAATATATGCTTATATTAATATGGAGTTAAATGAAAATGTAGACTTATTAGCCCATGTGAAATTTTAGACTCTAAACTATATGTGTTTCGTATATCAACCCATATCGTTGTGCTGTTTTGACGTGATAGTTAATATTTGTTTCCTTAGGGCCCATGCTTGTTTTCAGGTTGATAGGTAATAAATACATAAATGTGGTATTTCAGACTATGAGTTATTTATGTTTCAATTTTCTACCAAATTTGCTTAGTCTTTCCGACGTCACAGTAACCTATAAGTAACCGATTTGCTATTTCTGAGTTCAAACTACGTGTGTTTCGAACTCCATCCAAATATGTTCAGCCGTTCCAACGTTGTCCTGTAAATATTATGAATGTCACTGTTTGGATGTTTGTTACGTAATACATTGAGTACTTATACATAGGCAATGTTTAGCCTATGTGTTCTTCCAGACTGTAATCTAATTCTATTTCAAATTTCAACCCGATTACTTGATACGTTCCGCCATGATTAAAGCGGCAATAGAAATACATCATCTGCGAAAATTTCAACTGTCTAGCTATCACCGTTCTTGAGAAACAGCCTGGTGACAGACGGACGGACGGACGGACGGATAGCGAAGTCTCAGTAATAGGGTCCCGTTTTTACCCTTTGTATACGGAACCCTAACAACGGTCTGCTTCGGTCACCGAAGCTTGTTGAGCACTACCTTTAATTTTAAACAGTATTTGGATTGAAATAATACGTTTTCTAATAAGTTACGGCTGGTCTAGTAAGTTACAGCTGACCTAGTCGGGAGAACGGCGACTGTCGATCCGGAGACCCAGGGTTCAAAACCACGCGCACCACTATCTTTTCAGAGTCATGTTCGTAATGCCGGTAATTAAAACGGTGAAGGAAAACACCGTGAAGAAACCGAAATCTACCTATAATCTAAGTTCTAAGTCATATGTCATCCACCAACCGACACTGGGCCAGCGTGGTGGTTTATAGCCTTGTCTCTCTCCTTGCGATAGAAGGCCATGACGCCCAGCAGTGGGAACATTTAATGGGTTGTTTATGCTGCTACTTATTATGCTGATATGTTTTCTCCAAAATACAAAAATCTACTTCAATTACAGGTAATTTAATTCTGTCATTCAACTAAATTTTATAAGAAGGTTTAACTATGTCGTACAAATAAATCTAAGCTGATTTTAGTTTTATGTTGATATTTGAAAAACTACCTCCCTGTTTTCGATATCTAAGATCACCTCTGAAGTATTTTCTACCAAAGAAAAAAGAATTATCAAAATCAACTAACAATTAGCAGAGTTATCGCGTAAAATAAAACCAAATAAAAACAACATGCAACCCGATTGAGAACATCCTCCTTGTTTGAAGTCGATTATAACCGAATGCTGTTTGTTTTTCCACACAAAAATATATTTTTGACAATTATTTTGTCATCCAAGACGACGTGACGCGATCACGTGGGCACTTTCTAGAATCTGGAATCTAGATATTCTGTGGATCGTCTGTGATACACAGAATACTTAGAAGTTAGTATGTACCGAACGCGCCGTGCGTGTCGTTATTATTTAATGTTTGTGTAATTTACGAACCAACACACCGATATTGTTCAAATTTTGACGGGACAATATAATAAATGTGTTCTTTCTAACAAAAAAAGAATTAATGAAATTAAACAACGCAAACATGAGTTACAGCCAAATACACATTCTGACTTTCACCCCCTCCCGCAAGAAAACCGATCAGAATTTGGGGATCAAAAGTAACCTACAGCAATGTCCTTAGTATAAACTAAAATCATGCCAAGTTTCAGCTGAATTGAATCAGTAGTTTCGGCGTGATGCGTGATCCCTATACAGAAAGACAGACAGACAGACAGACAGACAGACAGACAGACAGACATGAAAGAAAAAAAATGCAGTTTCGCCATCAGTATCGACAATGGAGTGCCCCAAAAAAAAAATTTTCAAAATATCTTCAATGTACAGAATTCGACCCGTTACAGTTTTATTATAAGTATAGATGAAATTATGTATATCATATTCAAATTTTACTCACCTTTGGCTACAGATATAGGCGATACAGTGTTAATTTTCCGATAAATCGAAGCGACGTTCTCTCAGCACTTTTACAAATGACGCCATATTGAGATAGATAACAATGTTACCATTATGAAATAACTTTAGTGTGGCCACCACTCATTTCAAAATATTACCAAACTATCTAAATCAACGCAAGTATTGTCGTTTTTGAAAAAAATACGAAAGAATGTCAAAATTCGGACGTGGTAAAGTTGACAAAGGATCGTCAAGTTGCCACCTCTGACGTACTAGATTACTTATCATTCCCGAGCGTGACGCTAGAATTCAATTCACAGCCTACGAAAAATCCGTCTGTAGCGCGCCAAAAGAAGTTTTCACTTCAAAAATTACAGAATTGAAACATAAAGAAAAAACTGATAATTAGTTTTACTCAGAATCCCCATTTTGACGTGACAGCGTCTTATAAATTGGTTTGCCGGGTGACACTTCAAGAAACTGCGTTACGCTCCGCTCACGTTATGCGCTCACAACGAGAGCGAGTGAGAGGCACGCGTCCCTTCCACTCGGGCATGGTTAGCCCGCCTAAGAGCGAGAGAGACAGACATAAAAAGTGAAAGGCACGCGTCCCTTCCGTAAAATTATTTTACCACTCAAAGTCGTTGTCACGTAAAACTTTCGCCCGTATACCGACTTTACAGGCAACCAATTTTTTTTTTTATTATTAAAAAAAATAGAATGGGCTTGCTTATATATAATGCTTATAGCTTGCTAATAGTATTAGAGTTTTGATAAAAGAAATAGAAAGAGTACCTTCGTCTTCATCACCTTTCTCTGCAACTATGTTTTCACCTGAGAATTTAAAAAATTAAATGACTTAGCCAATTTTGTAGCTGTAAATAACAATGCTGCACAGGTACGTATTACAAATTAACTATCCCAGTGGAAAAAAGACAATAAAATCTGGCACCTGATAGGAAGTAAATAAGGTACCTATATATTTTATACGTTTTTGAAATTGGATCAGTTACAATCTGAGCTTGCCTTTCCTTTAAAAACATTAGGTAATAATATTTCTTTGCAAATGAATGTATTCAAAATCATTTTTTATGTATAAAATAGTGACGAGACGAACAAGACAAGCCCCTGACGGTAAACAACATGCTTGCACTGTACCTTACTCATCATCGAGGAATTTAAGGTAATTTAACTTTTGTTTTCTTTGGAAATTCAATTTGTGTATATAACAATATTGTTATTCGTCAAGATTTCCCTAGATTTTTGCTAGTTTGGGAACGGGTGTCTATGGACGTCTGGACTAGTATTTTAATAGTGTCTTAATAATTAAAAAAAACAACTATTATGGTTCAGCGGACAGAGATCAAATTAAATTTGATGGCAAAAAGACACCAAAACCTTAGCATTTTTAACCATAAAGATAACTCACCTGCAGGTTTGCCACTCATCATCTTCAGAATATGTTGTTTTTCCTTGGTAAGGTGCCGTTTCCCATTCAGATGCATTGTCAACTGTTCGGAGCAAGTCACCGTGGTCTGCATAAAAAAAAACTATTTTATGAAGAAAAGACACTTTGTTAAAAAAAACATTTATAATTAATTTTTTCAGCTTAAGGCTGTGTTTCCACCAGAGATGTGCAAGGGAAATGTGTTGTGGGAGGATGTTTAGCTGTGCTGTGAAAATGTGTGGAAGTTTCTACCAAAGGTGTGCGAGGATAACGTGTGGTGCGACGATCCGTCTATGGACTGGCTGGTACAGTATTTCGCAAATCTCGCAACACATTCCTCGCTTGTTTTGTATGCGCAAAAATCTAGCTCCGCTGAGTCGTTTCCACCAGAGCTGTGCTGACCGAGGCGAGGTATTAGTTCTTTACAAACACATCCATCTTATAGCCATTTGTTTCTTGTTTATTTTTTTTCCAAAAATTAAAAAAAGATAAAAATGTTGGATATTTCATTGGTGTACCGTTACACCGATGAAATACCCACCTTTTTTTTATAAAAATATTTAAAAAATCTGTAATTTGCATGCATCAATGATATAATTCAGAATTCGACATAATGATTTATTAAACTCTAACATAATGCATAAAGGTGACAATATCTCAGAAGTGGAAATTACGCGATTTTTAGGACTTACTGTTGACAACAAATTGACTTGGAAACCCCATATAACAAATATTTGCAAAAGAATAAATCAATTTTCGTATGCCTTATTCCAACTTCGTAAAGTAGCTAATGAGCCAACGCTTCTAACAGCATATTATGGACATGCTGCATCTATCTTACGGTACGGGGTTATGTTTTGGGGTAACTCTACTAACCGTATGAAAATATTTAGAGCTCAAAAGCGTTGTGTTCGAGCAATTTGTGGCCTGAAAAACGTGACTCATGTAAAAAGAGTTTATTCGATTGAAGATGCTTACCCTACCGTCTCTGTTCATTTTGAAGTTGCATCTTTGTCAAGTCTAATCTAGACCTTTTTGAGATGTGGCCTGCAGGTAGTAGACGTGAGGGCAATCTCTATTGCCTGCCGTCTAGAACGACATTTCTAAATAAAAGTGTTTTTGTATGGCACCTATTATTTATAATAAAATACCAAAATCTATTAGATCTAAACAAAATGTAAATATCTTTAGAAATATGTTAAATAATCTGTTAATAGCAAAAGCTTACTATTCTGTAGACATGTTTTTAAATGACGATGAGCTGAATAAAATGAAATGAAAAATAATGTGGTAGAGAGATAAAATCAAAAACTAAGTTTTATTGACATATACCAGACGTAAAATTTTTGACATTGTATATGTTTTTGTTTGTTATCTCTGACATGTATGTATTGTGATTTATTGACTTTTATTTATTTTCTAATTTAAATGAAAAATGCTGTGGTAGAAAGCAATAATCAGAAAACTAAGTTTAATTGACATATACCGGACCTATATTTGACATTGTATTTTGTTTTTGTTTGTTATCTCTGACATGTACGTATTGTGATTTATTGATTTTCTAATTTGCTAATATAATATTATAATTTATTTTTTTCCTTCAAATCGATTACACATTTTATGATCGATTACATCACTGTTATTTTAATGAGATAGACACATTTTTGAAATTTGACGTATGACATATGAGTACCGCAATTCTATTTGTTTACTTGTTTTTGTATTTATTGTTTTGCTTTTTGTTTGGTATTTGCTATTTAATTAATACGTGATTGCGGTGATTGTTTTTGTGTATACTTAAATGATAATGATTGGTGGAATGTTTTTGTGTATACTAAATGTTGACTTGATGATAAATTAGCAAAAGGTAACTAATTTTAAATTTGTTACTTTTAAATTTGTAATACCATGTCTGTATGCCAAGTACGGCAGAAGCTAGAGATCCTAACTGTGTGCAAACCCAAATATCTGTAACTAACCTAGTCTTCACAGGCCAATAAAGAATTGTATCATTGTATCATTGTATCATATTGTATCATTGTATCAATTGTATCAATTATTCGCTTACTCCGAAAACCCACTGTCTCATTGGAACAGTGTGTTTAGTTACTTTCACAAAATTTACGAAAGTTAGTCATGTGTCTGATATTAGTTTTAAATTGAATGCGAGCAAACTGAAAAAAAATAATTCATTATACCTTGCAAATTTCGCAATAAAGCTCCGACGATACATTTTTTGTCCCCTTGGCAGCCTCGTCCTCAGCGCTTACAGCGGCGGCTTCGCCAACCGGCTTCAGGCAACGCTTCTCGCGGCGGACCAACTGCTCACTATTAATACAAATTACCAGTAAATACAATGCGAATGCGTCTATAAGTCATACCAATGAGATGTTTTCAGAAAAAAAAATACTTATGAACTAGGTAGTAGATGATAGAGAGAGATGATGATAGAGTATGTTTTTAAATTCAAATGTCAAAGTTTGGATGTTTTTGTTGCTCAATCACGTAGGAACTTCTGAACGGACAGGGTTGAAATTGGGAATACCGCGGGTCCGCGGGTGCTGATATTCTATATTAGTACAATTCTTAACCCCTGGGAGGAGAGGCATGTGACAAGTTTTCAGCTTGCCTCAAATACCTACTCACAATTTGGTTTCAGTTCTTTATAAATACTCACAAACGAGTTTGCATGTTAGACTGTAGCAGCAACGGGTTTTCGGTTTCTTGCGACCCTCGACGATCCTGAAAATTATTATAACTATTATTTTTTTGTGAAGTGAGAACTTATTCAGTCACATTGGAAATTTTTTGAGAAGGGAAAACGATTGAACTCGCGGCACTAATTATGACCGGTACAGACTCCGTATATAAATAAGACGTACGACTGTACGTATACTGTGTACGTACGTACAGAGTGTAACTTTTTTAGGGTTCCGTAGCCAAATGAAAATCTTAATGTGGTTCACAGAATACATCTACTTACCAAGTTTCAATAGTATAGTTCTTAAAGTTTCGGAGAAAAGTGGCTGTGACGGACAGACATGACGAATCTATAAGGGTCCCGTATTTTGCCATTTGGCTACGGAACTCTCAAAACCACCGACGCAATGTCGGAAAGCTGTCTCAAGCCATAAAATTAATGGAATTCGGTTTTCAAACTACTTCCTCGCCATTAAAAAAAATACTGCTGGACATTTCGTACACAACGCCATCTACTCCCAAACTAAGCAAGGCTTGTAATATGGAAGCCAGATAGCAGAAATAATACTTATATATTTTTTAAATCCATACTTATTATACTTACATAGAAAACACCCAGGCACAGTACAAATATTTGAATTCATCACACAAATATTTGCATTAGGTGGGGATCGAACCCACAACCCACGGCTTCACAGGCAGACTTACTACCAACTAAGCCACCAGGCCAGCCAAAAAATAAACGCATAACATTTAAGCTCTAACGCAGCGAGCAACATGGAAGGGAGTAGGCATACACAGCGTTTCCCCTATCTGTCAAAGTACAAGTCCGCATGGACCATGGAGTTTGATAATATACTGTGGCTGAGGGCGGGCTAGATTTGTGAATGGTGCTTTATTTTTTATGTGTTAGTGATTTGGCTGTGTGAGTATGATCGGCATTGGATCGGTACAGGTATGTTTCGTATATAATAGTGCGGCTTTGCGCTAGTGTGCAACTTTCCCCTCCCCCAAGAAATGACAGAAAGATTTGAACAATATTTTTTAGCTAAGGCTACTAAGGCTACTCCCTTTCGTGGTTGCGCGGAAGATCGAGTTGCTCGATGCTCTAACTGTACAATAACGGTTTTGCTGAGTAATTTAATATTTACACTTTTAATTTGAAGTT
Source organism: Ectropis grisescens (assembly GCA_017562165.1). Classification (NCBI taxonomy): domain Eukaryota; kingdom Metazoa; phylum Arthropoda; class Insecta; order Lepidoptera; family Geometridae; genus Ectropis; species Ectropis grisescens. Next base: position 20,175,782 of record CM029781.1, on the reverse strand, counting down.
CATACATTGCACTCCTGTATGTGGCATAAAGGCGTTGTACTTACTTACCTCAAGCAATAAAGGAAAATCAAGAACTTGGATGTTTCATTAAAGCACCCTATACCGACGAGATACGATCGGCGACAAACATTGGAGGTGATACCGTATCCTTCTAGCATCGATTGAGGACCACAGTCAACATCTCAACTCTCATCCTCCAAAAGACAACATTTCCCTTCCAGTTTCGGGAGTTATCTTACACAACTTAGCCACGGTAATATTATCTATACGGTAATTTAACTGGGCCGTTTCTTTGAAATTCATATCTACAGCTGCGGGCACGTAAAAGAGCGAAAGGCTTATGCGACGTACACGTCTCGGCTACCTTATGTCATGCACGTTAAGATAAAGATTACATTGGCAACGCACCCCGAGATCGAGGAGCGTTGGTATAACTCGCGTTTCGTCCGTTTATGTGTAGTTGGAGTACTGTATTATAATATTACCGTGACTTAGCCAAACATTCGTCGTTTTGGAGATGGAGAATATGAAATTAAGTAGAAAAATATAAAAAGGTTCTTACGATCGATGCGGTTTCCTTCATAGTGAGCATCTCCATGAGACTTGGACGTTATCTGGATGTCGCACAGCTCACAATACAAGTCACGAGACTTAAAAGGCGACTAAAACACATATGTTAATATTAGTAAAAACAGACTTAGAAACTGCACTATTATTTATTTATTGAATAATAGGCTAGCAGCATTAGCTTAGCTGATATGCCTATATCTCAGTGTTGAAATATCAAATTATAGGTAATTATATGTTAAAATTATACTATCTTTCACTATCCATTTGTCCAGTTTGTTCTTGAAAGAGTTCAACGACTTTGCTGAAATAACATCCTCAGGCAACCTGTTCTAGTTGTAATCCACTCTGTTGGTGAGGATGTGATGTGCAGTGATTGTCAGTGACACCTGGGACACCTGGGACTAGCGACGCCGACTATCTCTCTTATGCTCCTTTAATCTGTACAGGTTCCTTGTGTGAGAGAGGTTATAAAATCCATTCAGTATTTTAAATGTTTCAATCAAGTCTCTCCGCAACCGTCTCCCTTCCAATGTAGTGAGGCGTAGGGCTTTTAACCTGTACCGTGTAAGATTTACGTCGAAGGGCATATGACAAATTTGTCGCTTTTCTTAGCACTATTAAAAAGAGGTTACGAGACAAGACGTCACTCGTATTTCTTTTAGCTGTTTTTAAAAGAGTTTTCCAATAATCCATCATATCTGACATAACTATAAGAAAAATATATAATGCATATACAAAGCAACTACTTCTGAACCTGTAGACAGCAGCTTAGACACAAAAATAATTAATGTTTTTTTTTTCATGTAAAAATGTGGTGAAAAAGCCCTGACCATGGATGGCTTGATGGTCAAGGTAATTGATTCAACAACTCACCATAGATTTACAACAAAATTGGTATTGTGCCCGATATGGTAACTACGAAAATCAGCTGGTCAATATGATCTTTATTTTCGAAACAATATGTTTAACATGAACTCCCGTTATCAAAAATATCAAAATAAGTATCTTCTAGACAGTATGAATCACTAAACAAAACTATAAGTGATTTTAAATTTATTTTGTGAAGTATTGCTATACATAACCATCAGCGAATGTAAAGTCTGCAGGAAAAGAAGTAGCTAGTACAAAATCCGAAATAACAAGACCCTTACGTCCTTGCTGACGATGGGAAGACAATTGGTTACAATGCAAGTTTCATTTTGGCGACAACATTCACATAACTCTCACTGGCCCCATGCTGTCAACGGTCAAGTGCTGACAGCTGTGCAAGTGACATCATATATTATTTGCAACCTTATGTTATTTAATATCATTAACATCATCTAAGTCATGTACCCAATAAGAAATCCAAGTCTGTTAGGTACACAACTTTTTTTTCTTTCAAGGTATCTGTGGTTTGCCTGAGTTGATTTACATTCTATTATCTTTCGTGGATAGCTGTGGAAAATGAAATATTTCCAAGAATTTCCTCCAATCCATTTTATGTACTTACTGAAAACATATATATGTACTTAGTATGTAACACATGACATAACAATATTATGGATAAATAAATAAATCAAACTATTTCCCTAGGCGACTTCACTTTTGAGGATTACCTCTTCTTATATCTCCCTAGTTTGACTGCAGGAGTATATTTGCTTTCACATGTTGTGTTTGTGTTTCAAAGAGAATAGGAATTATGTGAACAGAAACAGTCGTCAAAATACCTAAAGAAACATTCCATTGCCAAATTGTCTATTTACCTCATTAGGTCCCTTATGGCCTTGAGTCTTCGAAAGCCATTTTTTCTGATTTTTCAAATGGTTTTTGGAAATATAATGCATCCGTGCTGTAAAAAAATAACATTATAATTAGTCTTAGACCGTCATGAGAAATGGGTGGTCACTGATATATCAGACCATTTTCATTTTTCTAAAATTCTAATTAGTGTTAGCCACTATTCTATAGTTTTCTGGGAATGATTTCTGGAATGGATAAGATGTCTTTATTTTTTTCATTGATTTCATGACTTGTGTAATTGAAAACATTGTATTTTATCAAACTAAATAAAGCAACAACTTATTATTACTGCCTAATCTTAAACATGTACATTAGGAAAATATGTGACTCCTCATGAAATTTAAAATTTCAATGTTTGGATGTTTGTTATACTACATATGTTTGTTGCTCAATCACTTCGGAAAGTCTGAACAGATGGGGTTAAAATTTGGAACACAGTTACATTATAATCTGGAAGAATACATAGGCAATTTTTTATCCTGGTAAAATAACAGGAACGCGAACTATGCGGGTAAAACCACAAGGCACAGCTGGTAGTGTAATTATATTGGGAGAAATTCGAATGAGCCATTTCCAGGTGAGAAAAAAAAATCCAAACTACAAACTAAATGGCAGTAGCAAGAGTTTTTAGTTGCAAAACCATCACAAGCATCGCAAAAACCAGTATTTACATTGTCTTTTTCATTGTTTGTAAAAATAAATTTCACATAAACAGATTATTCCACGACTCTGGTATATTGAAATGTGTGATACTAAATAATTATGTGTAAAAGTAAATGGAGAAACCAAAAGATAACTAGCCATACGAAAACAAAAATGTTTGTTTTACATTGTTGTCATGTTGTTGATGAATGTTATTTGTCTAACTACACTTCAATCATGGCAATCAACTTTGAAAAACCTCTGATTTTGAAAAAATATGTTCAAATAAGTTTTAAGTGATAGATGGGCACCATCTTTCATTATTTTTTTAATAATTTTTGTGTCTTGTCTGAAAACATATCATTGGAATTCATATACTTAGTTTACAGACAGCAATTGGTCTGAATGTCTGTTAGTGGTCTGTCTGTTAGTCGTGTTGGCCTGTTAGTGAGAGTTGCTGTACCAGTGATGCTCTAAGTCACTTGGGCGAGGGTGCTGCAGTTAAAAACCAGTTTCAAATGAATGCCTACAGGTTTTTAGTTATATATTCATGTTAATCATACCTCTTTTATGCTGTTGGATAAAATACATGTTATGACAGAGAATCCACTAAACATACTATGATGTTACTTTGTAATATTAAATTATTTGATCATACATTGGGCTTGTGTAGATTTTTAAGATAAATATAAATAGGAATAAAACTCACAAGTAGTATAAGAATCAAAGCTGAAGTCGCAGAGTCCACAGTGATCTGGTTGAATCAAGATCAGCAGATCATGAGGCAGATTTTCAAATTCTCCTTAGTGACACCACATCCTGAAACATGTATGTATTGAGTGTCTAATAATAGATATTGGTGGGCAATTCACACACAACACTATCTGACTCCAAACTACGCAAAGCTTGTGTGATGGCAGCCAGATAGCTGATATAATACTTTTATAGTTTTAAATACATACTTATTATACATAGAAACACCCAGACACAGTGCAAACATTTGAATTCATCACACAAATATTTGCACTGGGTGGGATCGAACCACGACCCTCGGCCGCGGGCAGGGCTACTACCAACTAAGCCACTAGGGCAGTAATACGTCTATAGATGATTTTGGGAGGCTCTTTCTTATACAATCTTGTGGTCATATTTGTAAATTATGACTTTGAACAGCCAACAGCCCCATAGACAATATAAGATTCATCTGATGCCCTAATTTGCTGAGGGCGATGAGTGCCAAATTCAATGCTTAATATTTACTCTTAAGGTTCTATTGAATAATATAGACTCTACTAGGGCTATGACTGTGGTATCTGTCCATCTATAATGTAACTTATTTCGAACTATTAAATGAGACAGATTAGAAAGTAAAAACTTAGCCTATTATTATTCATCATCTGATTTTTGATCAAACTTACTTTTTAAATACTGGATAGCTTTGTCCTGAATCCCTTTTCGAGGTGGACCACCAAATCCTGATCCTCGGCCCCACATAGGGGGTCTTGGGGGTCCCATTCCCATTGGATGAATTAGTGGAGGTGGCATTCGTGGTGGAGGTCCTGGCATCATGGGTCTCGGCCCAAATCCTCCACCTGGACCATATCCACCTCTATAGTCACCATATGCATCACCATAACGAGGTCGTCTGAAATTTAAAGTAACTAATGTGGTGAATTTGCAGTCCTTTAAGTTTTAATCAAACTCAAAGAGAGATATGTGTTACAATACTACTATTACTTCTAATCATATGAATCTTCAATAAATGTTAATAAAATGGAAAAGATCAATATTACAAGTTACAAAATAAGTATTAAGGTGAACTCAGCAAAGACCATCTATTGGTTAAGATCGCTCCAAAGGAATTACAAGAAAATCTGTTTCAAAAAAAAATTACATAAAGAAAAAATGATTTCATAACAATGTTTTGAAATTTAAGATATCATTCTATGGTATTGTATACCAATTTATTGCTTGTTCATGATTGTTATTTAGTTAATTTAACACTAAAATAAAAAATAAATAAAGCTTAACATCACTATGTTTCCTTTAATTTATGATGTAGCAGCTCCTCACCATTTCAATTCAAAATCATAATCCTTACAGTAGACCTATTTGATATCCTCCTATAAAGTATAAATTTATTGTTTATTCATTCTAGTAGCAAGAATAAATTTCTTGGTTATGTTTTGACTGCCATGGAAAAATAAAGTATCCAACACATACCTTCCATATACCTCAAATGACGATAAAAGGAAAACGTTTTCCAACAAGCCTAAGTTTTACTAAAAAGAAATAGACTTTTAGGGTATTATCTTGTAATTTTAAACTAAACATATTATAAACAAATTTGTTATTGAAGTTTTATAACAAAAAATTACTGTAAAAAAGCTGTTGTATTATTTTGTATTATTAGGCAAGACAATAGGTTTAGCACACCTAAATATCTGAAGTGTTTCTTACCAGACAAATGATGTATCTCGGGAAATTACCTATTTAAAACGCATTTGCCTGACAGTAAAGATGTACAAATTGAGTAATTACATAACCTGCCATTTGTATGCAATATCACTAATTATCTAAGAATAACCAGGTCAATTTGCCACTAGACAGTCTTATCCGACATGAGTGCAAAGTCTGTCATTTTTCTTATATTCTAAAACAGCCTTTCCCAAAATGGACAATCAATTATTATTAAATGGCCCCCTTATGGGCGCTGCAGGCTTAAAGGGAGGCGAAATCCAAAAAATCAGAAAAGAGGTGTTGTGTATATGCTAGGTGTCCATAATGTAGTACATACTGGGCTCAGATCTCAAGTTAACCTTGCAAGTTATAGTAGAATTAATCTTCTTTAATTTGCGCTTATTTAGCTCACAATAATTAATTTACTTTGAAGTTACAGTGGTGTAAGCACCTACTTATGTGAAAAAATGGGGTGCTAAAAATTATTTATTCTCAAAGTGGGCAGCAGACAAAATAAGTTTGGGAACCCCTGTTCTAAAACCTTGGTATTTCCTGAACTGATGAGTTTTATGGTTTATTTGACATACTAATTGCTATATCATCATCATCATCAGCCGCAAGACATCCACTGCTGAACATAGGCCTCCCCCCTAGATTTCCACAATGATCGGTCCTGCGCAACCTGCAACCAGCGGTTTCCAGCGACCTTTGTGAGGTCATCTGTCCATCTAGTGGGAGGCCGTCCAACACGGCGTCTTCCGGTTCGTGGTCGCCACTCGAGAACCTTTCTTCCCCATCGGTTGTCAGTTCTGCGAGCGATGTGGTCTGCCCATTGCCACATCGTTCTGCGAGCGATGTGGCCTGCCCATTGCCACTTTAGCTTGCTTACTCTTTGAGCTATGTCGGCCACTTTCGTTCTTTTGCGAATATCCTCATTACGGATTCTGTCGCGCAAAGAGACTCCGAGCATAGCTCTCTCCATAGCTCGCTGTGTGACTTTGAGCTTCGTTATGAGGCCCACTACATATAGGATTGCTATATCATTGAAACATAATTTTTATTTCCTAATTTTACCAAATTTCACTTTCGAGGGTGTAAAATAGCCAAAATGTGTCCCTTGAGCTAAATACCTATGTCGGTCTTCGCCGAGTTGACCTGAGTACTTACTGCTGTTACTACTTACTTGAAATTCCCTGGTCCCATGGGCGGATGAAACTCATTGCCATCAGCGAAGTTATCATCGTAACAATCGTCGTCAAAGTTTTGATTGTTGCGTCTTTGATACATATTATTGGGGCCTCTCATGAAAGACTTATGCATTTTATCGATTCTTTTGGTACAGTGTAAGCTGCAATAGGGGTAAGCAGATTTTTATGTTTTTTGGTTAAGATCTAGGTCTAGACAGAGGTAACCCACTTGTAACACTCTGGCCACAGTCACAGTGTATTCTTCAGCAGTCCGTGCGCTCGGGCCAGCCCGGAAAATAGCGGACAATGCAACGGGAACACGATTAATCACGAATTCGGTATGATAAATCCGACTCCGACTCTCCGACCACCGGCGCCGACGCCAAAGAGAAGGAATGTAAGTTTGTAAGATTGTATTGTAAGTTGTAACGTTGTAAGATAGGTAGGTACAACTACCTACTTGTTGTACTTCTACTACCACTACCTATGAGACTACGACCACAGAGAAAGGAGAAAGTAATCCACGGGGAAGTAATCACTCTACGACGCCATAGAGATGTAAGCACGAGTTTAGTAATGTCCTAATTAGAGGTGAGACGTATTTACGATATCAGGTTTCAAAACCAGGTTTTTAATTTGAAGTAGGGTGCCCTAGTACATATGAGCAAAAAAGACTTGCAAATATTCTAAAGTATGAGCCCGTCGAGCCTTAGTTGGATGCGTGGAGAACTTGAAGCGAAAACAAATGTATGAGAAAGCCAACCATAACTTCATAGTGATAAGAGGCACAATTGTTTGCGAATCAAAAAATACTTTGAAAGTATTTTAAATATATTTTAAATTTTATGACATGTCGCTAATGAAATACGGTTCAAAATTCTAACAAAACACTTTCAAAGTACGACACGGCTGGTAAATTGGTAACAGCGTGGGCTTGCGCCACAGAATAGTGGACAAAACAAATGTATAAGAAACCCAAACATAACTTCATAGTAATAAGTAGCACAATTGTTTGCGAATCAAAAAATACTTTGAAAGTATTTTTAATGTATTTTCAATTTTAGGACTTGTCCGTAATGAAATACGTTTCAAAATTCTAACAAAACACTTTCAAAGTACGACACGGCTGGTAAATTGGTAACAGCGTTTAACAGGGTTTGCGCCACAGAATAGTGGACAATAGACTCGCTCTCGAGCCTCGCCCGGCGCCACTTCCTGGAATAAGTGCAAGGGTTTTCAAGTATTTTCTATGAATGCCGATTGCATTGCACGTGCCATCCTTAAAATTCCTTTATATATTGCGGGGCATTCAACCTTATGTCTAGGACTGAAGGATTAATTTGTGTTTAAATGTTTTAGATACAATGAAACTGTAGACAATTGTATTATACGTATACAGATAAGTAAAATTTGAATTCATAAACATGGCTCCTAAGAAGAGACACGAACAAAACTCAAACAAAAAAGAATAAAAAATAAACAAAAAATAAAATATAAACAAAAACACAAAAAAAATTATGGTATTGTACATAAAACGAAATCATTTAACTACGCCTGCTAATATACTAAAACTATTCGTACTTTTAGCTTCGGGCATTATCTACCATAAAATATTTACAAAACAATTAGCAGACAGTCCTAAGCATGTTATTTTAAAAGTAGGAAGGAAAGACTTCGTTTCTTCAACATAAAAATAAAGTTGATAGCTGATAGTCAAATAACACGAATTTGCACCATAGTTTCTGTACAGTAGGATTCAAATTACTACGAATACTTTTAAGTATTTAAATACCTGATTTTCGAACCTGGTATTTTTCTGTACTCATACTTTGAAGCCCTGGTATTGAATAGTTAAAGTATATCTCATCTCTAGTTCTAATGTCATAAATTCATAAAAGTCATAATTAGAGGTGGGCGATTATGAGATAAAGTAATAGTTTACTAAAACTTAAGGTAAGGAGCGGTTTTTGTATTCGTCGTTTGTGCAAGTAATGTCCCAACACTATTTTTTTTATTCTTGGCCATGGATACTTGTCCTTCAGCCGCAGATAAATATCTTCATATCAGTACTGCCATTAATGTTTTTGAATATTCCTTTTACTTTTGCTTAGTTGGTCTCTCTGCATCGAGAATTTTAAAGATTTTAAATGAAAATCGAATGTGATTAGTACCGAATTTTTTCGAAACCGATCAACTTAATAGACTATTTTTATTCCTAATATTTTAACACTAAAATAGAAGAAAATTTGTTTTAGTATGAAATTTTTCTTCAAGTATTTAGGTTTTATAGAAGGTAAACATACCAAACACATCAGCTGAGCTGAGAGTCAAATTAAAATTTACTAACAGCACGCCCCGCCTTCGCAAGGGCATTATGGGAAATAAGAATAGAACAAAATTATTAGACTTACAAATTTTAACACACTCTTGGCAGACTTGCCATGCTTAGCGCATACGACCAAGTCTGCTTTTGAGCTTTTGACAAAACAAACAACCCAAATCATCTGTTTGGAAGTTATGATAGCGGAATAATCCACAGATAGATACATACCTATAGCGGATATGTATTATCCACTTATTACAGCCCTCTGTTTGTGTCGAGGCTTAGTAAAAGTAATACTTACTTTATTTTCTCCGAAAAAACTAAAACCCGTCTTAAATTTACATTAAATTCAGACACTCGAACAAATTTCATAAGAAAAGACAGATAAGGATAGTAAATTTTAGTTTTTTGTCGACACTTCAAAAACCTTAATACCGATTTCGATAAAAAAAATTAAGGGACCACTTCTAAACTAAGATCTACCAAACTTTCAAAAATAATTACAAAGATTTAATAATAATAATATAATGCTTTATTACACCCACAAAATGGTTACAAAGTATAGTCTTAACGTAATTGTACTTAAGAAACATACTTTAACTAAACATTACTTACAACTACGCTAAACTAGCTAAATGGTTACAAATATATCAAAGTGTAGTGTAAAGGGCGGCCTTATTGCTTATAGCAATTTCTTCCAGGCAACCTTTGTATGGATTGACTGCGACAGGAATCGTGAATACTGTAGGTGGTGTTAGTGTATAACTACTATACATAAAATAGGCTTAAATACTATATATATAGAAATATATAAAGAATATTAAAAATACACAATTATTTACATATTATTACAAATACATAAACATATCAGGTATTGGGTATAAATACATAAACACATACAACGTACCAATTAGCAATCAAGGACAGGTAAGAAAGTGATTATATACAAGATTGTTGAAAATTGGAAGTGACTTAGCTTGCCGGACAGATAGAGGAAGAGAATTCCACAGTAGGGTAGCTTGCACAGTGAAAGATTTAGAAAAGAAAGATTAAGATGAGTAGAGGTAGGAATGTTCAGTTTGAGGGATCGGGTAGAACGAAGGGGACATGATTTCGGTTGTATAAACTTAAACCGCTCCTTTAAGTACAAAGGAATGGTTGGGTTAAAGAGAATTTTATAAAGGAAAGACAGAATGTGAGAATTACGGTGAAGGCGAATTGGTAACCATTTGAGCTTTTGACGAAAACGAGATACGTGGTCGTATTTGCGTAGTCCAAATATAAACCTGATGAAAAATTTTGTAAGCGTTCAAGTTTGTCTAACTGCTCTTCAGTTAAATCCAGATAGCATACGTCTGCGTAGTCCAATATTGGGAAAAGAAGAGATTTTACAAGCGCAGTCTTGGTAGAGATTGGAAGAAAATTACGAAGTCTTCTGAGAGACGCTGCAGAGCTGACTTACTTCCGCCAGTTGAGGGCCCCACGAAAATTGCCTATCTATGATTATGCCAAAATTTTTAACCTTGTCGCTTATAGTGATAGGGACTCCGTCAAAAATTACTTGTGGAAGTTGGAACCAGTTAATTTTGGAGATCATGCGGGAACTCCCAATAATAATCGTTTGCGTCTTATTGGGATTCACTGAAAGGCCGTAGGTTCTACTCCAGTTTGATATGGCCATTAGATTGGCGTTCGTGGGCTCAATCGCATCATGTAAGCACTCCAGCGGGGCTTGAATATAGATTTGCAAATCGTCAGCATAGAGGTGATAAGAAGACGTCAAATGCTTTGAAATAGAATTAATGAAAATTGTAAATAGGAGTGGGATAGCACGCCGCCCTGAGGGACACCAGCAGATACACTACACCAAGCCGAGTAGGAGTCATCAATGCGGATACGCTGCCGGCGTCCAAACAGGTAACTACGAAACCAGTCAATTGCAGATGGAGATATGTTAAGCGAGCGAAGGAGGGCTAGCAAAATGTCAAAGTCAACATTATTAAAAGCGTTTCTGAAATCTAGTAGCGACAGCACAGTTAGTCGACAATGACCAATGCCATCCCGTATGCCATCAGTGATCTGAGTGAGAGCAGTGACAGTACTATGTCCCGTGCGAAACCCGGATTGTAAAGGATTTAAAAGATTGTGCTTAATAAGGTAAGAGGAGAGTTGCTGATGAACCAGCCTTTCAAGCACTTTGGAAAGGAAAGGAAGGATCGAAATGGGACGGTACTCGGAAAAGGATTCGGTTTTTTGACGTGACAACGTCTTATAAATTGGTTTGCCGGGTGACACTTCAAGAAACTGCGTTACGCTCCGCTCACGTTATGCGCTCACAACGAAAGCGAGTGAGAGGCACGCGTCCCTTCCACTCGGGCATGGTTAGCCCGCCTAAGAGCGAGAGAGACAGACATAAAAAGGCACGCGTCCCTTCCGTAAAATTATTTTACCACTCAAAGTCGTTGTCACGTAAAACTTTCGCCCGTATACCGACTTTACAGGCAACCAATTTTTTTTAAGGAGGGGAATAATTTGAGCATCTTTCCATATAAGTGGAAAGATACCCGATGAAACAGAGAAGTTAAGGAGATGATGTAAAATAGGGGAAGATCTCATCCAGTATTGGCATGATCATCTTATGACTTATGCTGTCGCTACCTACAGCATTGGATGAAATTGACTGAATGCTCTTCTTAACATCACATCCGGAAAATTGGAAAATTGTAGAGATTTAAGGAGTTAATATCAATTAAATTTATTCATTTGAACTTAAACAATAGATAATAATAAGATAAGATAATAAAAGGAAATATACGTTTGTGTTATTGAATTACGTAAGATAAAGAAACAAGATTAACATTCCCAGAATTTTTTGGGCACATCCTGTAAAAAATAAATTAAGACAGGTTGGTGTTTTCCATTAAGTCTGTTCCGTTACTGGTACAGAAGTTGGCCCGCTTTGGAAAATAGTATTTCTCAAGCTGTGGATGTCGCTGAACACAAATATTTATTATTATTATTACATTATTTTCCTGCTAAACATAAATTTTATTTCAACATCGATGAATATCGATCATCCCTAAAGGCATTGAGTACATATAAGTACTATAGAGCAAGCACAACAAAGTGGGAACAGTAGGCACGGGTGAGAACAAAAGGACGTTCCCGCCGCGAGCGCCTGTACACCCAACGCTGGGTCCTGCCGGAGGACGCGAGGCAGTTGCTGAAAGCCAAACACGCCGCTAAACGGATTTATGACTGGGTCCGCACCGATGAGAACAGAGTTACCCTGCGCTTCTACGAGCGTGCCGCGAAAGCTCGCATACGGGAACTCCGTAATCAAAAGTGGGACGACTTACTTTCGGAGATCAAGCCAACTCACCAGGCCTTCTGGAAGTTGACTCGAGCTCTGAAATCCGACACGACTTCTGTCATGCCCCCTTTTCGCCCCCGGCCTTCCCTCGCCTTCGAGGACGAGGAGAAGGCCGAGTGTCTTGCCGACAGTCTCCAAGCTCAATGTACTCCTGTCTTGACAAGGTCCCCAACGCCACCGAGCCACGGTGGACCGCACTGTCAAATACCTTTCCTCTATCCTCTAGAAGACGACCTCGAACCGGTCACGGTCCCGAGGTCGAATCTATTATCAAAGACCTCCGCCCCGCAAAGCCCCTGGTGCCGACGGCCTCAGCAACAGAGTCTTCAAGCTTTTCCCCAGCTCTAGTCACACTGCTAGTCTGCATCTTCAATGCAGCTATTAGTAACGCTATCTTTCCCGACTCATGGAAGTCAGCCCGTGTCATCGGAATTCACAAGACAGGCAAGAAGGCGTCAGAGCCCTCCAGCTATCGCCCCATCAGTCTGCTTAGCTCCCTAGGGAAGATCTACGAGCGTATCCTAGTGAGACGCATCTGGATCTTCGTGACGGACAGCGAAGCTATTCCCGACGAACAGTTTGGCTTTCGAGCCCGACACTCCTGCGTCCAGCAGGTACACCGCCTCACGGAGTACATCCTGGACGGTTTCAACAAGGTCCCGACCTTCACCCAATCCGCCACGTGGCCTCCGGAACACACGGTCGCGGTGTTCCTCGACGTTGCGAAAGCCTTCGACAGGGTATGGCATAACGGGCTGTTATACAAGCTATACCAGCTCGGTGTGCCAGATCGCCTCGTACGAATAGTACAGGACTATCTCACCGGTCGAACCTTTCGATTCAGCGTCGGCGATGCACTCGACACCCCGCCCAGTTGCGGGCGGTGTTCCGCAGGGCTCAGCGATGGCCCCGATCCTCTTCTCGCTCTTCACAAGCGACGCGCCCCGCGCGCCCGACGTGGAGGTCTCTCTCTTTGCCGATGACACAGCTCTCTACTGCCGGGGATTCAGGTTGCATAACCTGATCGCCAGACTCCAAAAAGCCCTTAAGCAATGGGAGGTATGGTTCAAGCACTGGGCGTTCTCAGTCAACTCTGATAAAAGTGCAGCAATGTACTTTATCAAGAAGATTGGGTATCGCGCAGGTTTGGCTACCACCAGATCTCTCATGCTAAACGGCAAACCCATCCCTGGTCAAACGCACCAAGTACCTTGGTGTAACCCTTGACTCCAAACTGTCCTTTGGTCCCCACATCACAGCCGTTCGTAATCGAGCGGCATTCTTCCTAAGTCGCCTGTTTTTCCTGCTCAACAAGCGTAGTAAATTGTCACTTAGAAATAAGCTGACGATCTACAAAACTTGCATCCGCCCCGTCATGACGTACGCCTCAGTTGTGTTCGCCCAAACCTCCCCAAATCTCATTAACAAACATCAGGTCATCCAAAATAAGTTCGTTCGTGGTGCGGTCGGCGCTTATCGGTATGACCGTAACGCCACCCTTCACTGCGACCTCGAACTACCATCCATCCCCCAGTACATGAAGTACATCTCTCGCCGATATTTCGACAGCGCTCCTCACCACCCCAACACGCTCGTCGTCCGAGCATCCAACTACCCCGACAACTCTGTGCCCAATCACCCCGATAGGAGCCGACGGCCGCGAGACGTTCTGGGTGACTCGGACGACCCCATCGGCGCCGCTACCGCGGCGGCGCTGGGGTCGGCCGATCCCTCAGCTCCCGGCCATCGGAAATATGCCGTATTTGGTGTAGGCGCCGGGTACCGACGGCAGCACCGCCCACCTCGCCGGCGAGGTTGGCGGCCCCCCTCTGGATCTATCAGCAGATCGGTTAGTTTCACTCCTGCAATAGTCAGTCAGCCGACAGCAGCTCACCCCCCGCAAATGGGACACCCGCCGAACACTCTATCAATCGACCCGGTAATAATCAGTCAGCCGACAACCCAAGTAAATACCACAATAATCAGTCAGACGACAGAGGATGCCCCCTGTTAGCAGTCAGTCAGATGACATCTGCTCTACCACTCAATCAGTCAGCCGACAAAGCCACCCCTTGCTTTTGCTGGTACACCCCCCAATAATAAGTCAGCCGACATAGATTCACGCGTTTAGAAGCGAACTCGATACCGACGCAAGTCGGTGGGTGTCTCACCCCCCACTCCGCTAGGGCACCAAGAGGTGCCAAACACTATGTCCCCCGGCACTAGCCTGAGCCGTGGTCGAGCCGTCTGAGGCGCCCTCGTAGCTAGCAGCCGTAACGTGTCCCAGGTATCATCCCATGCTACAGTGCTAGCATACCAGTAGGTTTTTATATAGGTTAGGTTCCTTTTGGGTCCTGCGCCCTCGGCGCTAACCCGAATAGTCAGATCGGTAGTAAAGGCGACTAGCGGCCAGCTGCCATAGGTTAATTCAAAAAAAAAAAAAAAAAAAAAAAAAGCGAGCGCCTGTAGTCGTATTCGATCACTAGTAAAGTGTGTTTCTCGAGGTATTTTTTTCAAATATTGTCATTAAAATGGGGAAATGTGCAGTTCGATCTTGCAAAAAAGATACCTACTAGAAAACGCACAAAACTGAAATCCAGTATCACATTTCATCGGTAAGTCGATTATTTTACTACTTATTTTTATAAAAACAATTTAAAACTAATCCGGGAATCGCGGGGTGAAGGAGACGTTCGGGAGGCGGGCACGCGCAGGACCGCCCTCGCACCGCGCTCCCGCCGCGTGATTTAGAGATGGGACGTAACCAACTCTGTAATTAATATAATGTTGGCTAGAAAAAATATTATAACAGATTTTTGTAACTTTAAAGCTTAAAATGTTATTAAATAATTTTATAGTGTGTTTTGAACGACACATTTTCATTTTTTTTTAATGCGAAAGTTTTATAGAGTAAACTGGAAGTACATAATATTATGTAATGTTACGATATCACGTCTTAACAGTTAAATTGATTTGAAGATTTTAGTAGGTACCTATATAATATTGTAAAATTCAATTTATGAAAATGACAATGAGAGGTACACTTTTGTAAGGAAAATACAGGGTCCTACAAACATAGTATAAAATATTTTAAGGACAAACCTACTCAAACCACAGAACATTTTTCCTTTTTTTTTAACAAGAACCATGCAACAATCATTTACTGCATTTGCTTAGAGCGGTGATTCAAAAATATTTATTAAAAAAATTGAAATACGCGTTAAATATTTAGAGTCTGGCCAACGAAAGTAGATAGGTACTGGATTTTTTTGCAAACTTTTTACACGACAACACTTCAGTGTTCCTACCTACGGGTATTTAGCCTACGAATTGGGATATTTTAAACAGAAAGTACTTGGACACTTGATTCTAAAAAGACATTTTCAAAACAAACTGATTTAAACATTATATAAAATAAGTTTTAAAAATTCGTATGTGATCTAAAATTGTATTCATCAAAAATAAGTACGACGTATGTACGTGTTGGCGATTATTTCAAAAGCAACACTAAGTCTTAAGATGGCCTAATAAAAAGATTCATTAAGTACGCTATTTAAAAGAGAAAAGCTTGTGCAATTTCATTTTTAAGAAATTAATCTTCGGCGATAATCCGAAAGATTTGGTAGAATCAGAATCGGTGTATGGTATCCCTATATTTGACGCAACAAAATGGCGTGTTTTGATGTTTCGTAGTAGCTGTCTTGTGTTTATTTTTGGCGAGATTTTCAGTTTAGGGATGCCATGCTGATATATTTTAAATTTGCCGCGCTTTGTCAGTATCAACTTTTGTTAGCCAGACTCTAGTTCGAAAAGCGTCATAAAAACTAAAAGACAGCTTTATAACAAGCTTACGCTTTTTAGCGGTCAGTAAAAATGATAAGTAATATTTAATTAACATAACATAATATTATTATTTGATTTATAAATAAAAAAATCATTGTTTATCTTTATAAATAGGTAATTGGATTATATTGTAATTCTAATTACTACTGATTGCACGAAATAATTATTTACGCCATTTTTCGGTAATAATTGCCAAATATAGGCAGTATAATCCAATTAATGTCAGTTTATATCCTAAGCAATATTATAAGCAAAAATAAAATAATTTGAGAAATACCAGCTTTTTTATTGACATACATATCCAATCATACATATTTTATGTGAAATATTTACATATCAATATTATACAAATGTAAGTTGCATGTAGAAAAACTTAAACCTGCACGGACGCTAACTCTATAAAACTAAAATACCTAGGTACTTACTAGTAATCCCCAACGTACATATCTATGTAGCTATACATCATCTGCCTACGACGCGCACTGGGCGTCTAGTGTGGTGTTAGCACTCTATACTTTAGTTATTTGTCCTCAATGTCTAAAGGCTTGTTCGCATTAAGCTAGTCATTTAGCCTAGTGGCGAGTAATTTAGCTACTAAACGTGTATGAACAGTGAAAATTTAGTCGAGTAGTTTAGGAAGTGATTTAGTCGAGTCAATCCATTTTGTGCTATTTTCAACGGGCGAGTAGCATCCCCCACCACGCGTTCGTTGCGAGCGGTGCCACAGAATAGATATTACCACAGAACCCTCACTTAGCGAAAATTGTTATATTAATAGCGACTCTTGCTGGGACGCAACAAAGTGCAATTCAGCTCGCATTAGCGCTCAATGCCTATCGCAATTTTAAACTAAACATTTGCGCTCTCTTCTAACGCGTAACTCTGTCGCTGTCTGACGCGGAATGATGCGCATCGAAAGGGTTATCGACATATTATCTAATAAAAAATTAAGTTAACCTTTCGTTATGTAGGTAGTCAGCATTGTAGCTCAGATTATATATTTTAGTTATTTACTTCGTAACGCGCAAGACAGCTAGAAGAGGCCGTAACATGGGGTCGGACTCGGACACATTGAAATTAAAACAATAAAAGTATACTTTGACTGTTTTTATTCTACTTGATCGGCTAAATGTTGTTTGATAAATATGTAACATATTTTAATGTACTTACCTACACTAATACATACAACCAGCTTCGATTACAAGCTACTTTATAATGTCCCGTACTTTTTGTACGGTTAGCAGAAAAATATAAAAAATAATGGTAAAAAAAATATTTTGTACAACTAGGAAAAAATGATAATTCTTTGTTTTTTGACTCGTGCATCCATAAACAGCACAATATATGGCGACGTAATTTTGAGCGGGAAACGTGCTGCGCGAGCGCTCAGACGTGCGTTCGACAACCGCCTGGCACTTGTTCCGTGCGAGGAACGGTCTAGCTGTAGGCTAAAACTGCGCGACCTTGAGCGAGTGAGGATGCACTGGCGGTGCGCTCATTGGCTCGCCGATTAAACAGGTTCGAACTTATCGAATTAGTCTGGAGAGAAAAATAACTTCAAACAATTTTCCAAATAAGTACGAAATTGTCTGTAAAATAACTTATTTTATTGATCACACAAATTTCCTCATTCACCTTTTTTTTTTAAATAAAGAGTGACGAGACGATCAGGACATGTGCCTGATGGTAAGCAACATGCCTGACACATAACAGCACAGTGGCACGCAGCTATTGGAACATGAAGAGTCCAAATCATTACCTAGCACTGCACTGCGCTCGTCACTCAGAGATCTAAGATCTTATATCTCTAAGCCCTGTAATTTCTCTGGAAACATTGCCCTTCAAACCGGAACACAGTAATGTTTGCACATTACTGCGTGGCGGTAGAATAACTGGCAAAGGTGTGGTACTTCCCCAGGCGGACTCTGCCAAGAGTCCTACCACTACAAAGTAACCTCACCTCTTCTAAAATAGCCATTACGATTCGATAAGATTAGCTTATTCATTCATTAATTTTATTGCGTTGTAGGATCTTCATGTTGCGAAACGCTACTCACTTGTGAACTGTACTAAAGCACGGTGCGAACGATTTTTGAATAGTAGCGAGTATTTTAGCTACTGAATTACTCTCTACTAGACTAATTTGCTAGCCTAATGCGAACAAGCCTTAAGAGGAAGACATAAAATGGGTAGGCATCGAGAGTCGTTAAGCGATTTAAATTGATAACACCGGTTTTAAACTGATTTGTGTGGAAGAAGAACGACGTTTTGATTTTCTTAGGTACATGGGTAACGACGTAACGAGTCACGAAACGTAGAGTAGCGCAGTGTAAACAAATAGTTCGAAAAACCGTCTCTCTACTAGTCTGTGGAAAAACCGGTTATTATCGGAATCTTAAAATTTTTGCCGTGAAATTATTCAATGACATCTCTAAATCACTTCATCATCATTCCACGATTTGCGAGTTTATTTTCCAAAAATATGAAATAATAATAATTATCAAGTGTTATTTAAAACTGCTAGGTAAACTAAATAACTTTATTTTACTCATCGACTACAAAATGGGTGCATAGCATCACAATTACTCGCAATTTGTTGTGTGTGCTTACGTTATTGATATAAGACCAAAAATATGTTCAAAAAACTAAAAGATAAGCTGGCAGAGGAAGTCAAATCTTCACCACAAAGAATTCAACTGTTTGCCCAAGCAGCCCAAGTAAGTATTTGTAGGTGAAAGTAGTCCAAGTTTACAATGTTTAATGTGGTCATCAGATTCGTGATGTCCTTTTCTACTGTTATCAAATCCCATTATCATTACTGCACAATTTCACCTTGGCCAAATGATTTTACAGCTAGATCAAATACAAAAAATCATAGTTTTGTCCAAATTTGACTTCCTAGGACTTCCTTCCTAGGCCTTGAGATTATCTATGGGTACCTGTAATCTTAGAGAGTCTGGAGTTAATTTAAATTAATTAAAATACAGTATTAGTATTTTGTAGTATTTAGTATTTTGAGAACACAGGATATATAAATAGATAATATGGATTGCATGCTCTCTAAATATTCTATTTTAATTCATTTAGATTAACTCCAGACTCTTTAAGATTACAGGTGCCCATAGATAATCTCAAGACAATTCATATATATAGGTACTGCCCTGCTTCACTGTGACACATTGTGATGCAAAAATTAGATAAAAACAATCCTTAATGCGGATTATATTTCATTCTACAATTTCAGCTCGATTGGTGCAGAACTTTTTGAGTTTTTGAAGCATACACAAACCAACATAACATTTTTATGTATAGAGTAGATATATGCAAAATACATATAAATTAAACTTGGAATGTGTTAAAAAATAAGACTCACTCAAATACAACTTTTGTTTTCTTGGTAATAAAGAGATCTTAACTTCCTTCCACATTTGGACATACCTAAATGTGGAGAAACGCAGAAACCAAAAAAATAATCTCATTCCTTTAGTTTGTGGCTGATGGTCGATGTGAAAACTAATGAATTTTTCCTGCTATAACAACAAAGTTGAAATGATTTTTATTGTTATTTATTCACAAGTTCATTGTAAAACGTTGCATAATTCGTAGTGTGTATTGATTAATACAGTCCTCAGCTATCCTAAGATCCTCCACCACCAACAATACACACTTCAGCCATAATCTACTATAATGGGGTTTCCCTATTTAGTGAAATATTTCACTGCAATTGTGTAATAAACTATGGATTTTATATTGAGATCTGGATCTGAAGAGAGTAGAAGCTATTCACTAAAATTGGATCCATTGATACTACAGTTAATTTGTCAAAAAATGGTTTTGATTCTTTTGATAAGTTATTAATCCAATCACTCTTAAAATAATAATAATGCATGTAATGTAATAAAGTTAGAAAGAAAGTCTACTATATGTTGAAATTACAGGCAGCAGTTACCTCGGCATCAAGCAGCATATCAGACATCACCAATAGGGATCTATTTGCTATTGGTGACGATGGTGAGTGATAACTTAATTATATACTATCAGAACAAAATTTAAAATGTTGATTTACCCCCAACTACCTTGGATTTGTTATCTGTACAACATTCTACTAGTCAAGCCCTTTCATTTGATACCCATATTAAGGGAGTTGTGGAAAAAGAAATGTAATTCGCCATTTTGTGGTAGCGACCATCTTGGATTTGAAATGTGTCATAGTTCAAAGTATTCTACTAGTCAAACCCTTTCGTTTGATACCCATATTGAGGTAGGTTGTGAAGAAATATTTTGTCCGCCATTTTGTGGAGGCGGCCATCTTGAATCGATATTAACCAAACATAGCTAAGAACATCCGCACGGATATTAACTTTCAAATAAAAAAAACCGCATCGAAATCGGCCCATCCGTTTGAGCTCTATGGTGCCACAGACAGACATCGATGTCAAACTTATAACACCCCTTCTTTTGGTCGGGGGTTAAAAATAGATTGACCTTGTTGCTTAGTTGATAGTATGTCCAGTAGATACCTAGGTGTATCTACTTATCGTGTACTGACACTATGGTATTTATTGATATGTACTAATAGTAGACCGCAGCAATCACCATATTATAAGAGCCACGCTGAATCTTAATATTAAGTTCGAAAAACCATGTCTAATGAAGTCCACGCTCTGACCAAATTATGCTCAAATGTAAAATCTCTATATTTTTCAACGTTTCAACTCGTACTTCAAAATCGCTGCGAGTCCCTAAATGAGTGCGTAACAACGGACAAAAGAAGAGAAATTCTATAAGAGCCGACGCCAAAATAGAATCCAAAAGCTCTTCGAGCATACTCTATATCTCATGGCGGTTAGGCGAGGTAAATATGAGAAAAAAGCGATCAAGCGGAAGAAAGGTTCGAAAGTGTATGATTAGTATTACATAAACCTCCGTTATGACTCCGCAAAAATTACACGGATGCGGAAGCGGAGATACAATTGCTTGCGGAACTTCCGAAGTAACGGGTGCGGGAGCGAAGTTCCGTTACAACTCTACCTATAACATACGTGAAAATCAGTTATCAGAAAATACGTGAAGTAAGTAATGTAGCTTCTGGACCCCATATCTCAAAATTGGCTGTCTAAGCAAGTTAGCAGGTAATCATGTGTTCTTAGTACGTACTAACTCTACTCAATCGTCCACATTTCATCCATCAGAAAATACGTGACATCTGGCGGCTCTGGGATCTTGGACTATATGAGAAAGCCTTTGATTCCATCGAGACCTGGGCAGTCCTTCAGTTTCTCCAGCGATGCCGCATCGACTATCGCTATCAACTTCAACTTCAACTTTTTGTAATGGCTTCCATTCGGTAGTGTCACCGTAATTTCGCCAGTGTCTAGCGTTTCAACATTAGGATGGTCTTCTGGACTTTTATTCACTGAAGAGATAGGAGTCTTGATTCAGATGATCGGTCCACTTCAGATAGTCTTCAGTTTGATGGCAGACTTCTGGCATATGTTCAGTGATGAGGCAGGGTTGTTGGTTCAGATGATCGGTGAAGTGTACACTCAAGTACTTTGTTAGTGGTTACTTATATATATTTTAAATGTAACTGTAATGGACAAACACAAACATGACATCACAAAATAGACATAAAAGATATTATTTCTTATAAAATAGTTAAGACACATATTATGATATATACACAATTTAAACAAAACAAGTCATAGTTTGATGTTGTTTTATGGATATATTTACTTAGGACATACACAAAGGGGTAAAAACAAGAGGAAGAAGATTGGAGAAATTAGAGGGACGAGGAAGGTCAGGGGATCAAATTGTAAAGGGAGGACTGAGATCTATCACACTCAAAGAAAATATGATCGGTAGTGCCGTCTGCTAAGCCACATTCACAAAGAGAGCTATCGCGTATTCTTATTTTAGAGAGGAACACCGGCGTGCAAGCAAACCCAACCGCAGGCGGCAAATTGTGGATGTAATCTGTTTGGGGATGGTCTTAAATTTAAAAACCAGGGTTTAGGGGGATAGATGGTTGTATTTGTCCGTAAAATTTGCCTGTTATTGTCTTTGTTCTGGTCCAGACTGAGTTCCAGCTTTCAAGCAGCTTAGGTTGGCATGTTGTGGATATATCGTGGGAGTAAACATGGTAATGATCTTATTTCCGGAGATAGTAGCCTGTTTGGCATGGAAATCAGCAGACTCATTACCTGATATGCCAGCATGTCCAGGGATCCATGCTAACACTATTTGTAAGCCTAATTCATGGGACTTTAAGAGACTCTCTTTAATTTTAAGTATTATGGGATATTTATTTTTACATTTGAACTGATTAGCCAAGAGTGCCTGCAGACAACTCTTAGAATCAGTCAGTATGATGGTTTTATTGATGGAGTGTGATGTGACATAATGAATGGCTTCAAGAATAGCCGTGGCCTCACCAGTGAAAACTGAGGCTAGTGGGGGGCACTTGTTACTAAGAACTATTCTGTATTTAGGGATCCAAACAGCAGAACCAACATCACCATTATGATTCAGTTTGGAGGCATCCGTAAACACTGTTAGCCAATCAGTCCACTTATTACCCATAATTTTAGAGAAAGTCTTGTTGGGATCAAGAGAGTCTTTGTCTAAACCGAGATTTAGAATAACATGGGGCTGGAAAGTTAAAGCATGGTAACTGGTGGAAAATAAAGGGTTAATAGGGAAATTAGCAATTTGGAATGGAAGGTTTGAAAACTTTGAGTGGCTACGGAGGAGGCATGGGAGTTTGATTTGGGATATAACATTGTGGGGTGGAGTAAGTCTCAGAAGTTCATGCAATTTAGGCCAAAGAGGATGGTCTGAGTTTTGAAGCAGCTTAGTATAATATCTGTCTGCCAAGAATTGCCTACGCAGGGGGAGAGGAGGGTCTCCGCATTCTACTTGGACCGCATTGGTGGGAGAGCATTTCATTGCACCTAAAATAGTGCGAAGGCATTTGGCTTGTATTCTGGACAGTTTGTCTAGGGCAGATTTGTTGCCAGGCTCCAATAGAAAAGCTGCATAATCAAAGTGTGAGCGTATTATAGAGTTGTACAACAACTTTTGGGAAAAGGATGGGAGCCCCACCATACACCAGAAAGGGATCGGAGGATGTTCATATTTTTCTCACATTTAGTAGCCACTTGTTCAGAGTGAGGAACACCAGTTAACCTTGTGTCTAACCAGAGCCCTAAAAATTTTGCTGAATTCTGCTGAGGAATGATTTGATTGTTGCATCTCAAGTGTACGTTGGGAATAGTTCTTTTTGGGTGAATACAACAGATTTACTTTTGCTGCAGAAATTGTTGAGCCATTGTCATTTAAGTAATCCTCTAGGTACATCAGTGCAGAATTTAAGAGTGTTTCAGCTTCCTCAATGGATTCGGAGGTGACATACAAAGCCAGATCATCGGCATACTGTAACACTTGGCAAAAGGTGTAACTACCATTTCTAAATCATATGTGTAGAGGCCATAAAGGGGGGCTGAGGACTGAACCTTGTGGCAATCCTTTCCATAAGGTTCTGGATGTTGTAGTTGTATTCTGGTTTTGATGTGTATATTTCTCCATCAAAAACAATTAATGAACTGTACCATCTTCGGCGAGATACTCAGCTGTAACAGCTTGTTTCTGAGCAACGGAAGTTGGACGTTATCATAAGCTGATGTAATATCTAAGAATACAGCTACTACATAGTTTTTGTTCCTTAGACCTATACGAATGTCTGTGGTGAGGATACTGAGACTGTCTGCAGTGCTCATTCCTTTGCGGAAACCATACTGGGAGCCAGGAAGTAGTCTATTACTTTCAACAAACCATTCCAACCTATTTTTTTATGAGGATTTCCGTGATTTTGCAGGGACACAGGATAGGGCAATAGGACGGTAGGAGTTAGGGTCAGAAGGATTTTCCCAGGTTTGAGGATAGGAACAATAATTTGGGATTTCCAGGAATCAGGGACAGTACCTAATTCATAGAACTTGTTAATTAGGGAAAGGAAGTACTGCTTCAAGGTTTGTGAGGATCTGGTTATAAAAGAATATGGGATTCCATCAATTCCAGGGGAGGAGTCAGTCAGCCCATCAAGGGCTAGCCGCATTTCTTCCCATGAAAAAGGGGGATCAAAGTGGGGGTGGATGTTGGGTGAGATATGGAGGTTTGAAGTAATATTGGGGTTAGAATTTTCAGGCACAAAGGGGGGAGCTAATTTATCGGCAAAGTCTTCTATCCAGGAAGTGGGATCATTGGACGTAGGATTGGGAGTATTATGGGAACCCCTAAATCGTCGTATCTGTTTCCAGACAATGGAAGATGGGGTTGATGGGGATAGGCCCTCACAAAACTTCAACCAACCTAACTTCTTTTGCTGGATAGAGTCTTTCTACATTTAGCCGCTGTTCTTTTGTAGATTAGGTAGTTTTCAGAGGTCATGGCTCTGTTATAAGATTTTTCAGCAGAGTTACGCTCCCGGATAGCTTTAGTGCACTCAGGGTCCCACCAGGAGGGAGAAGAGGTTATTTCGAGGATTTTAAGGGGAATGGATTCCTCAGCTGAGGCTAAGATAGTATCCATAAATTTGGAGTAACATACTATTGGGTTTTCTTCAGCGGGATTGGGAAAGGAAGGTAGTTTAAGGTTAAGGGAAGTGGAGTAGGTATCCCATTTGGCACCCGATAGTCGGTACTTTAAGAGAGGAGTAGGGGGGGTAATCGGGAAACTCAAAGTCCTAAGTTGATGAGAATGGGAAAGTGGTCACTTCCTCTGGTGAGAGGAAGTACCTGCCAGGATAGGGAGGGAGTAGGCCAGGAGAGCAGAGTGTTAAATCTACTGCAGATTTTGGATTTTGGGAGGGTAGAACCCTTCGTGTGGGGAACCGTCATTTCCTATACACAGATTTGCCTCTTCGACTGCTTCTAACAATAAGCGTCCAAATGTGTCGCAGTGATGCGAGCCCCAGACAGTGTGATGGGCATTAAAATCTCCCATTATTACTACAGGTTGGGGGACAGCAGAAATTATCAAAAGGATATCTGCGATAAGGTGGGGAGCAGGATGAGGGATATAGAGGGAAATAAAAGAAATATTGAAGAGGCGAACAGCCACAGAGTTTATCTCTGGACTGTGGGAAGGAAGAGGTACTTGAGAGAAGGGCAGGGATAGTTTTATGAACAGAGCACAGCCAGCCAAGCCATCCTGACGGTCGTCACGAAGACAAGAGAAGCCTGGAACTCGATATCGGGACAAACCATGTCTCCGAGACGGCAACCAGGACAGGACTGTAATCTCTGATGAGGTGACGTAATTCAGAAACCTTCCTACGAAGGCTCCTGCTGTTCCACTGGATCATGGGGCATGAGTCCATGGTGTCCTACGAGTGATGAGAGATGGGAGATCGATTGGGCGACGTTGGGCGGTAAGGAGTTGGGGGCTTGGGAAATAAGGTTAATAATGATGGTAAGAAGTTGGCAAAGGAGTTGGTGAGTATCTGACATTGGGGAAGGGAGTTGGGATGCTTGAAGGGCATATCCTCTAGGGAGGGGGGATGAGGGGGTCTGGGCAATTATGGATTGATGGGCTGCCTTATCATATGATTTTCCAGGAGGATGATTCGGTCTGGTCTTTTGTACAATGGTCTTCTTATATGTTGTGGTAGGGTGTGGTGGGTTAGGGTAGTGGTTGGGGGGAAGTAGCAGGCATAGGTTGGGAATCCAGGTCATAAGATGAAGTAGGGTCTCTAATTATTTGGCTGTATGTTTTCGACGTTTTTGGCGTTTGACCGCTGGCTTCTTGGTATGAAATTCCATTCCGTGTCATCAAAGATTTAATGTTTCGCTGGCGTTCTTGTTCTGGGCAGATTCTATTGGTGGAGAAGTGATGCCCATGACAGTACAGGCATGTAGCCTGCGATTCCTGGACATCACAGCTGTCACCACTGTGGGGCTGAGTGCACCGGAAACAACGGGGTTGAGAGCGACATTGTGACTTAATATGGCCGAACCTTAGGCAATTCATGCATTGAATTGTAGGAAACTGATAGGGTTCCACTGGTAGTGAGGAATAGAATGAAAATATTTTTCTGGTAGTTGTTGTCCTCTAAATGTGAGCACAACAGTTTGAGTGGCCACCCAATTAATAACGTTTTCAATTTTATTTTTCCTATTTAGCCTTCTGGCCTTAAGTACATAAGCATTCCCAGGTATTTCAAGAGATGCAACAAATTCATCCATTGACCAGTCCACAGGGACTCCCCAACAATTCCATACGAGTTACATTGTATGTAGGGATCACTGCATCATATTGGTTTGACTTAAGAATTGGATCTTCCACAAAAGATTGGCCGCAGAGGCATTTTTAAATTGTATTGAGACTTTATTTCGGCCTACCTTTTAATCCCATCGCGGCAAACGTTTTGGATTTTATTATTTGAAACAAACTGTCCAAATTTGATAGGGCGGATAACTGTGCCTGCGGTTGCGTCCGACTCTACTCGAGATACGTGAACAATGTATGGACCAGTGTCGGTGTCCTCATATTGCCTAATGCCCAGTATGGTTAAGGAAGGGTGTTGATAGACAGACTGCAGACGGCGACGCCGATTCCTGACTTGTTATGGCCTTTTTAGGAGCTGAACCCACCGCAGTGGTCATCTCTCTGGGTCTTTTTATTGCATTGCGTGTGATAGGTTGGTCATAATCCATCTTATCAGGTGGGACAGGGAGGTCCGGGGCCTCCGGGACAGGGAAATGGGATCCATTTCCCTGTTAGCTAGTCACTACAATAGATTAAGCAACTCACCAGGTTATATATACACAAAAACACAAACAAACAACAGATAGAAACTAAACACGTGTAGAGGTTATATCCGCCACCGGGTTAGCTGTTTGACAAGTCGACTATCGCTATATTATCGAAGTATTGAAGTGTATTTACAGCAAAGCTACAATGTCGGTCCGATTACACAATTTTACAAATTTGTATGTGTACAAAACATAGCCGACTACAGAAAGGCGTGAGACAGGGAGATGTTATATGTTTTCAAGCTACTGGACTGCGATCAATATCGACGGCGAATGCATCAGTGCATCACTCACCTTCGGTTTGCCGACGACGTAGTCATTGCGGCGGAGTCGCTGGAGGACCTCGAATGTATCCAAAGTCTTTGATCAGTCCGTGCTGTGATGGCTTATGGAACTGAGACATGGTCCTTAACTATAATGTGGGCCTCATAATAAAGCTCGAAGTTGCACAGCAAGCTATGGACAGAGATATGCTCGAGTCTCTTTCCGCGACAGAATCCGTAAGAGGATTTTCGCAAAGAACAAAAGTAGCCGACAGCTCAACGAGTAAGCAAGCTGAAGTGGCAATGGCAGGCCACATCGCTCGCAGAGCTGACAACCGATGGGGAAGAAAGGTTCTCGAGTGGCGACCACGAACCAGAGTGTTGGACGGCCTCCCACTAGATGGACAGATGACCTCACAAAGGTCGCTGGAAACCGCTGGTTGCAGGTTGCGCGGGGCCGTTGGTTGTGGAAATCTACCTTATATAATAATAAATCTATGTTCAGCAATGTCTTGCGGATGATGATGCCCTACTTATCGCACAGTTTTATGACTTGTCTACGACTTTGTTCCCCTGGAGACATGTGAGGGGGGGCCCCCTGGAGCCAAAGCTGGATCCGCCCTTGCATGGTGCTCCTACCAACCAAAATCCCCACAGATTTCTCCTGCATGCCAGGGGTCAGGGCCGCGGGGCACTTTTCGTACTCCAGGCAACGACCCTGACCCTTGCCACCGCCCTTGGGGACCCGCCTCGCGGGGGGGCGGGGGCGTTAGTACATTTAGCTCTAGTGACGCGGCGGAAATCAGCGGCACGTCACCTCCTCGAAGGCCTATCCCTAGGCGGGGTGCCGGATGGCCCTGAACGTCCGACGCTCCAGGCTCTCCAGTGAAGAAGGGAGGCGAGCCCAAAGTCGCAATCTCCAGGCTCCAGGCAGGCAGTAATTCAAATGTAATGAAAAAGAAAATAGCAGTGATTATGTATGTACTCCTTGATTTAGGTATCATTATTATCAACAGTAAATCTAAATTATTTGTGATAACTAAAAACATTTGGACGTTTCCCATACACGTCACTTATTTTAGATAAATTATAATTTTATTCTCAGCTCAGCTGATGTGTTTGGTTTGTTTACCTTCTATAAACCCTAAATACTCGAAGAAAAAATGTTATGCTAAAACAATTTTTCTTCTTTTTTAGTGTTAAAGTATTGGGAATAAAAATAGTCAATTAAATTGATAATGCAATAAAAATCGTTGCTAATCACATTCGATTTTCAATAAAAATATTTAAAACTCTCGATGCAGAGACACAAACTAAGCAAAATTAAAAGGAAGATTAAAACGTATAAATGGCAACACTGATACGAAAATATTTATCTACGGCTGAAGGACTAGTATCCAATGTATCCGTGGCCAAGAATAAATAATAGTGTTGGGACATTAGTTACCAAACGACGAGTATAAAGAACCGCTCATTAAGTTTTAGTGAACTATTCGAATTAGCTCATCGATTATATTGTTCCGTGACCGTTATTTTTCGGCGATCCACTATTGTTCAGTAATGCCGCATGGTCAACTGACTGATTTAGTTCACTCTTACCCGAATTGTATGTTACGTATATAACGATTTTATTAGACTTCGTATTTTGTAGTGAACATTTCTTTAGCATCGTTGTGATTTGAAAATCAATGAAACGAAAAACGATAGGATCCCAATTGGCAGTTGCCATTCTCCCGACGAGACCAGCCGGAACTTTTCTCAATTCACGTGAAATTTTAGTATTTTACATAACATGAAATAGTCAAATATTGGAGCGCAGTATGAATTAAAAATTGCAATATTGTCTTCTAAAATATTTGAAAAAGACCGAACGAACGAAAGATAGGAGCGAACTAGTTCGACACAGGTATGTGAGCTAGGTTCAGTCAGTCCAGTCCCAGTAGTCCCTCGAACCGTCGGGGTATCGTCCGATAGTGCTGCTGGATGAGGTGGGCAAGCTTTTAGAGCGTATAATTGCTGCCCGCCTCGCCAAGCACCTCGACAGGGTGGGCCCGAACCTGTCAGAGAGACAGTTCGGGTTCCGTAGAGGTCGTTCGACAATCGATGCACCGTCGTCTTGTCAACGACCTCTACAAAGATGTATCGAGCTCCAGTGGCGGGGTGTTGTTGGCGGTGTCGCTGGATATTGCGAATGCCTTCAACTCACTGCACTGGATCACGATAAAGAGGCGCTGGGGTACCATAGAGTACCCTGTACCTGCAAAACTCCTTGGGGACTATCTCTCGATAGAGAGATAGTCTACCCAACGAAGGACGGAGAGGAAGTCAGCCCCATGTCACGAGGGGTTCCACAGGGGTCGGCTCTTGGGCCACCCCTATGGAATCTCGGCTACGACTGGTGCTGAGGTGCGGTAACCTCCATGGCATCAGCCTAATATGTTACGCTGATGACACGCTGGTTACCGCAAGGGCAGAACTTCCGCCAGGCGGCGGTGCTGGCCACTGCGGGTGTAGCGGCCGTGGTGGCCAGAATCAGGAGTTTGGGCCTGGAGGTGGCGCTCCATAAATCGGAGGCCATCTGCTTTCATGGACCCCGACAGGCGCCACCTGCAGGTGCCAACATAGTGGTGGGCGGTGTGGCCATCCCTGTCAAGCCGACACTGAAGTATCTCGGTGTCGTGCTTGACAGCAGATGGAATGAAATGGGGCCGCATCTGCGTCAACTTACCCCTAAGTTGACGCAGACTGCGTCAGCATTGGGCCGACTTCTGCCCAATATGAGAGGCGGTGGAGGCGCTGCCGCCACCTTTACATGGCAGTGGTGCGATCGATGGCCCTGTATGGTGCTCCCATATGGGCAGGAAAGCTGGCCCGATCAGATGAAGCCCTCCTTCATAGTGCCCAGAGGGTGATGGCTGTGAGAGTGTGCCGGGGTTACCGCACACTCACATGAGGTGGCATGCGTCCTCGCCGGTTCACTGCCCTGGTGCATAGAGGCTGAGGTGTTATCCTCGGTCTACTGGCGCCGGGTCCGTGCGGAGGAGGACGAATTGCGTCCCGCCCCACAGGAGGTGGTACGGTGGCGCAGGGATGCCAGAGCTAGGGCTCTGGAGAGGTGGAAGGAGCGGATCCTCGCAGGACCCACTCAGAGAGGGGCCGGCGCTCGACGGCTCCTTGAAGCGATAAGGCCCATTCTCACTGAGTGGGTCCAGAGGAAACACGGAGTCCTCACCTTCCGGACTACACAGATGCTCTCGGGACATGGTTGTTTCGGGAGATATCTGTGTAGAGTTGCCGGAAGGGAGGAGACCCCGATATGCCACCGGTGCGGCTGTGCGGAAGATACCGCACAACACGCGCTGGAGGCATGTCCGGCAGAGGAGGAACCGCGGCAAGCCTTGGTCGCGGTCAGTGAGAACAGACCTCTCATTGCCGACCATCTTGTCCAAGATGCTCGACAATGAGAGGTCGTGAAGCTTTTTGTCTCCTTCTGTGAGACTCTTGTCTCACAGAGGGAGATGGAGGAGCGAGAGAGGGAGGTGGACCCTCTCGCTCCTCCTAGGAGGAGGAAGCGGACAAGGGGGCGAGCCACTAGGGCTCGCACCCCGTCACCGCTTGGAGGGCCTGGGCCATCGGGCGCGTAACAACGCCTGATGTCCCGCTCTCTCTCCAGAGGCGGAGACGCGCTGTTTTGGGTTTCCAGCGCGTCTCTGGGGCCAAATGCGGGGGTTCCGACCCCCCCGCGAGGCGGACCCGAAAGGGTGATGGAGGTGTCAGAGTTACGCGGGCGAGTGAAAGCGGTTCCGTAACTCTGACACTTTTGCCACACACAGGTGAAACCTGTGGAGGGTTTTAGTCGGTAGGGTGTCACTCGACACCGAGCCCGACACATCGTGCGTTACTGCATTTTCCGTCCACTAAAAAAAAAAAAAAAAAAAAAAAGTCCCAGTAGTCCCTCACTATGTGGCTCAGTGGCTTTTGACTTTGACATCGCAATCTAAAATCTACAAGCGCCTCTAGCGTCGTTTTTTCGAACCATTTTTTTAACCCCCGACCAAACAAGGGTGTTATAAGTTTGACGTCGATGTCTGTCTGTCTGTGTGTCTGTCTGTGGCACCGTAGAGCTCAAACGGATGGGCCGATTACGATGCGGTTTTTTATTTGAAAGTTAATATCCGTGCGGATGTTCTTAGCTATGTTTGGTTAATATCGATTCAAGATGGCCGCCACCACAAAATGGCGGACAAAAATTTCTTCACAACCTACCTCAATATGGGTATCAAATGAAAGGGCTTGACTAGTACAATACTATACACTACAAAAAAATCAAATCCATGATGGCCGCCACCACAAAATGGAGAATTATATTATTTTTCCACTACTACCTCAATATGGGTATCAAACGAAAGGGCTTGACTAGCAGGATACATTGCACTATGACAAATTTCAAATCCAAGATGGCCGCTTCCGCAAAATGGTGAAATACATTTCTTTTTTCACAACTCCCTTAGTATGGGTATCAAATGAAAGAGCTTGACTAGTAGAATATTGTACAGATAACAAATCTGAGGTAGTCGGGGGTTAATCAAAATTTTAAATTTTATTCTTGTTTATCTCGTCGGAAAACGCCTCATTGGACCAGTAGTGTTGGAGAAAGACCAGTAGTTTTTTTTCGTGCATATCAATGTTGCCATAACATCGATTTGCACGAAAAATGTTTACTGCAGCGCCTCCTGGTGAGTTTTCACCGTAATACCTGTCTAAAAAGATGCAGCCATCAAATCTAGACCTATCACTGAAAACTGCATCAAAATCAGACTAGTAGTTTTGGAGAGAAATGCCAATATATGTTTGCATAAACATCCTCTCACCCCAAACGCATATACGGTCTCCGTCGCAGGTAAAAAATAAAATGTAAAAGACATCCACACTATCAAAAAATTGTACTTATAGCTCTGAAATTAAGCTATGCAATAATGATCAATAGTTATTTTGTTATAATATCATTGCAAAAAGAAGATCTAAGTAAGGTACAAGAAAGACATTTAAGTACAGTCTAAATTTGTTTTTCAGATGAGCCACCACTGCCACAAAATAAAGTACCATCCTCACCAGCTTCACAGCACAAAACATTCCAAGACATATCTTTAATGCAGTCACCTGCAGATTCAATGGATTTTACTCAGGAAATGGTAAGGTCTTAGATTTCTTTACAGACTTAAGTACCTGGTTGACCGAGCTTTGCTTGGTTTGTTTAAATGATAATATATTAATGCAGGTACGAATTACGAAGTGATGACTTACTTAGACCTACTAAAAGGCGCTAAGTATAAGATTTTCTCAGAAAAAAAAAGAACAAAAAGAAAAGTCCCGAGTGTAACCATCAGGATTCGAACCGGGGCCTGTTGACTCCGAGGGCGAGCATATTCCGTCTAAGCCATTTAGACTTAAAGAACAGTGGCGAAATAAGTTATCGTATTCTAATGACATTGTAGGAGATTTTCATTGTCTAAAACGCGCATAAAATGATGTTTTTAAAAATAAAACCTAGCTAGATCGATTCATCGTCCCCGAAACCCCTGTATACATAAATTCATGAAAATCGTTCGAGCCGTTTCTGAGATTCAGATTCTATATACAGGGTATATGTACCTACATACATATATACCTACAAGAATTGGTTGTTTAATGGTATAAGATAAAGCAAAGGTTTGTATTATCCATGGCTATGTAAGCCTTGAAAGATCAAACCAAAGTAAAAGAGTAATCTTAATGAATAAAAATCCAGTGTCATGATGATTCCTAGTAATCTCTACACCAAGTCCACTGATATTCACAAAAGTTGCCAATAATGTGTTATTTGATACAATCGTTTGCATTTCGATGAATGGTCTCAATAATGTGTTGTCCTATTATTAATAATATTATAAATGTCCATGTTTGGATGTTTATTGCTCAATCACATTGTAATTTCTGTACAGATTGAGCTGAAATTTGGAACATAGGTAGATTATAGTCTGGAAAAACACATAGGCTACTATTTAACCCGGGAAAAATAACAATTACGGACAAACATAGATGATGGCTTACCCTAATGAGAATGAAATATCTGCTGGTCAGCAACCCTCGGCACTGGGCCTGTGTGAAAACGTGTGACATTTTTGTATAATACAGCTGATTTATCTGAAAAGATTCATAATGTCTGCTTCTGCAATTCCTGACAAGAATGTAGAGTATGACTGTGTTTATAGTTTAGAGGACTGACAACCACATGGATTACTTACATATATATCTTACAGTTTTAAGGTAATTGCTGTGCTACTATTAAGTTATTTATTTTAAATTTCAGGATGCTCAAAGACAGAGGAGATTATCCAATAGTTCATTTACTAGTGATGTCTCCTTCAGACTTCCGAGCTATGAGACCCCATCTATGTATCACTTGCAAGTAAGTTAAAAGGAAAATTCACAAAACTATCAAATCAATGTGAATTTTGCGATATCAGAATTAAGAATATTGCTTATAATATACGTGAAAATCAGTTAGGAGAATTTACGTGAAGTAAGTAATTTTTGAAGTGAAAACTTCTTTTGGCGCGCACAGACAGATTTTTCGTGAGCTGTGAATTGAATTCTAGCGTCACGTTCGGAAATGATAAGAAATCTTCGGGTAAACTCGGGACCATGGCCACGCCCACCGGTTCCATCCGCGTAGTTTCTAAAGTAAGCTATCAAATTCTGAGTTATAAGTTTTCACTTCTATCGGCAGTTCCTATGACTGTCATTTTTTTTTAATGTACGTTCATTACCTTATATATCAAAATTGGCCGTCTAAGTAAGCTAGCGGGTAGGCATGCGTTTTTTGTACATACTAACAATAATCAATCGTCTACATTTCGTTCGTCAGAAAATACGTGAAGTCTGGCGGCTCTGGGATTTTGGAATATTAGTCTACTGTTTGGCTTGTAGATGTGATATTCGTTTTATATGTACCATGAAGACTTTGAAGAAAAGTAACACTTATTACTATTATGCTTTTAGTCTGATATGGAGGTGTCAGCAAGTGAAGCTGATGACCGAGGATTTTCTGGAGGACCTGCAACACTTGATCGAGTAACGAAAGATCAGCTATATGCGGCTTATAAACGCACACAGGAACGTTACAAAAAATATAGAACACAGTATAGTGACCTAGCACGACATTACAAATTACTAGAACGAGAAAATGCAAAAGCCAGGGTATGTGTTTGATGATCATAAGAACAACTCACTAAATGTACCCATTGCTGGGATTCTGGGCCTTGTCACGCAGGGAGAAAGTTAAGCAAGGGCGGATTCTGCTTTGGCTGCAGTGGTGGTCACAAACATAGTCTTAGTCAAGTCACAAAACTGTGTGATAATACATCCATGCTTTTTAATCAGTGGTCCACCTAGGTACTTCACACAACAAAATACTTTCTAATGGAATTACTAGTTTGCTCTAATGCAGTGGTAGAACTCTTTGCTGAGTCTTTGTTTTTGTAGTGGTAGGTCTCTTGGCAGAATCCGTCTGGGGAAGTACCACACCTTAGCCAGTTATTCTATCGCCAAACAGTAATGTGCAAACATTAATGTGTTCCGGTTTGAAGGGCAAAAGTATAAAATTACAGGGCTTAGAGATATAAGATCTTAGATCTCTGGGTGACGAGCGCAGTGGAGTGCTAGGTAATGATTTGGACTCTTCATGTTTCAATAGCTGCGTGACACTGTGCTATTATGTGCAGGCAGTTTGGTAAGGGCTACCTGAGGGCAACTGCCACAGGCCACAGTTCCTAGTGTGTAGGAGGGCGAAAACACTGTTGCTGACAGAGTGTCAAAGTCAAACTACTTTATTCATAAATGTACAATTGACATGTCAAGCGTTCCACATTTTCACTATTTGATTAATAAAGAGCTTTCAAAGCGCTTCTGCGAAGATGTGGAACGTGAAGTAATGGAGCTTATTCGATTTTGTTCAGAGTTCTGTTTTCTTTAGTTAATTAATGCCCAAGTTGTTACACAATCTTATGGTGAACAACTTGGGCATTATAATAATAATAATGCTATGTTCATTTAGGACTCTATGCCACAATTTGTTTGAATTATTTTTATGTTTCTTAGAGTGTGCTAGTCGAAACTCAAGATAAAGCTCTTAGAAGGATATCAGAACTTAAAGAACAATGCTCTCTGGAACAAAGTGCAAAGGTTGGTATTTTTAGCTGTATACAAATAAATAAAATTTGAGTGTCTGTATGTAATATCAAATTAACAGCTTTTTACTAAGTTCAAATTAATACTTTAATTTGTTTTGTTTTAAATAATGGTACATATATCTAAAATACTATTTTAAAATTTTTGTCTTTTGTTCCGGGTAAACTCCGAAAAGGCTGGACCCATCATGACGCAACTTTCACTACCAGATAGCTGATGTTCTAAGGCATAACATAGGCTACTCTTATTTGAAGAAAATAAAAGGGTCCGTGAAAAAAGAAAAAACCCTTAATATGCGGGTGAAACCGCAGGCTAGTCTTAAATATAAAAAACGTGTACACATTGTGTTCGTTCTCCGCCTTATCGCAGTTAACTGAAAACAGTTCTAAAATAGGTGTTCATTATACAATGTACAACATATAAGGGTAGATAAATGTGCTATAGAATGGTGTTTCGTTTATTTTGATATGAAAAACAAGGACAAAATTTAAAAAAAATTAATTACCCCCCGACTATCTCGGATTTATAATCTGTACATTTAACTAGTAAAGCCCTTTCATTTGATACCCATATTGAGGGAGTAGTGAAAAAAGAAATGTAATTCTCAATTTTGTGGTCTTGGCGGCCATCTTGAATTTAAAATTTGTCGTAGTGTATTATCAATTTTATAAAATTATCAATTTGATTAATTTAATATTTAATTTTTTACTACGTTTTAGATTTTTTAACCCACGACCAAAAAAGGGGTATCAAATGAAAAGAAAGGCTTGACTAATACTATACGCTACGACAAATTTCAAATCAAGATGCCCGCCACCACAAAATGTCGGTTAAATTTTTTTTCACTACTGCTCCCTCAATATGGGTATCAAACTAAATAGTTTTGACTAGTAAAATGAAAGACAAATTAGAAATTCGAGGTAGTATTAAAATATAAATATTTTATTTTTATACAGTCAACGGACATTGTTCTACTAGCGATAGCCTAATTGTTATTTTAGAGTGAGTACTATGTTTTCTCAATGGGCCGTAACATGTAAAAACCTAAATATAATTTTAATTAAATTAGTGTCATGGAAAGGAGGTAGGAACAAAGTTCCTTCATATAATATAGACAACACGATATGATATGAAAAATTGCTTAATTTAATTATTCATATATAATTAAATTAAGGTATGATCTAAAAATAAAATTGCCAACTCTAGTCAAGGGCAGTTTTACGCGTCACTTCTGTTAAATATTTTTCTTAGGATTTTAGTCTCACATTTTTTTTCAGTTCGGTCGGTCCATCAAGAACTTCATTCCAAAAATCGGCAAAATCAATTTTTAAATAAAATATATCGATTTTTACAGGCCCATCTCGAAAAAGCTCTACGTTTTGAAATTGAAGAGAAAAACATGAAAATAGAAACTTTAAATACAAAAGTACAACTTTTACAAACAGACGCGCAGAGCGAGGTCGATAGGAAAAGCGATAAAGTCAATACCCGTGTTAATGAGAAAACGGAAAATGAAGTCCAATTAATTAACCTGGATAGTGAAAGTAATATTAATAGAACTGAAGATTCGGGATTAGAAATATCTAGTTTGAACAACAAAATTGAAAAGATGGAACAACTTTTAAACAAATACAAAGAATCCCTTAAAACTAGTAAGGAAAAAAATTCACAGCTTACTACTGAACTCCAGATTTTATCAAAGGAGTTGGAAAACAAAGACAATCATATTGTAGATTTGAAGAATTCTGCAGAACAACTTAACGAAGCGAAGATTAAAATTCAGGA